>CM074286.1:17669438-18176938 GCA_037194245.1 Opsariichthys bidens | reverse complement strand
TTGATGGTAACCCGCTGGTCGAGTACAGCGAGACCTTTGAGAGCGTTAATCCCATGACTAAGTGAAAGCAGATGTTTCGCTGTGGGCTTTCATAGAAGAGTAATAACAGGAACAGGCTGGTAATATTTTCTGCTCAATAATTGATTTAAGAATGATTTTCTACAGCTCTTATGACAATAAACAGAGCAGGAGTACATGGAAAGAGCGATAATACAAGCATAATTGTTTTAAGTTGTTTAACTCCTTTTAAACTTAATAACCAAGTCTTGTCCAGGCATGCTGGGTAACATAATAATAATCTACTAGCAGGTGACTGACTGTGACATGTGGTTTATGGAACGATTTATGAAGGCAATTTCAAAACATATGTTTCATTTTAGTTCGGGTACAATTGATTATCTAAATTAATTCATTTAATAATATGATATTTCGAGAAAGAATGTCAGATAGGACTTGATTTTATTAATCAAGTCATGTGGATTGGACGGTTAATAGTAATCTGACGAATGATGCATAATTAGACCAGGAAGGTGATTTAAGAAAGCAAATAGTGTCAACTTTTAGTGTCAGGTGGTTGACATTAAGGTTTTATCTGTTCATGAATATTTGAGGTTTTATTTTCACCATAGCCTATACTAAATCTCATAATCCTGTTCTGAATAACTCTTAAAGTTCATAAAAAAAATTCTTTATGAATAGTTAAAGATGCTCAGTGATGAAAGTGTGTGGCGCATGCACCTATTCAAAGCCTCTAATGCGTTTCCTATGTTATCTGTCGAGAATATTGTGCTACAGTACTTCCTTGTGGAGAATTTAGCCTATGTTTACTTCAGATCACCATGGCAATGCACGCTCATTCCTAGTCTTCAGGACGAAACAAGAAGCGTGAATTAAGCTGCAGAGGAACTTATTATTCAAACACTCCAGGAAGGAAGTTGCAAATGCATGATAACTGGCACTTCTGTTTTTACCGCCAAAATTTCAAGAGTGAGACATGCATTTGCAGCTTTATTGTAGGAAGTCTAAGTTAAGAATAAAGGATGTCTGTTTTTAGATGGAAAATATACCTACTTAACCCACTCACATATAAAACCCACTTTAGCAACTGCATAGCAACACCCTAGCAACCATCCAAAACACCATAGCAACATGACAGTAAATTTTGCTCTGACAAGCATCATTTACATACATTTAGAAAATCATTTATAGTTCTGATTTAATGTAGCCTGTACGTTTTTTTCATGCACAGTAGATTTGGCATTTGATATTGGCGCAGCAGTTGCATTTTGGCAGATTCAGTTGAATCATGTTCATGCGTGTGATCAAATGTACTTTGAATTGAAGTCACAACAGAAGAGGTGTGTGCTCGTTACCATGGCACACCAGCAGAGAATAAGATGTGTGGTTTATGTGATAGAATGTCTGTGGTTACTGTTTTCAGAGTAACTCCTTTTGGTTTCCCCTTCAATGGTGACTAGCGCACGCCTGTTTAGAGTGTGTGGTAAATAACCCTGTGCTACTTTGCCTTCATTGGCACGAATGTTTTTTAAACTGCAGCCATTTCCGTTAGACACATGTCAGATGAAATTTCTCCAACAAAGAAGGATCGTTTTTTTTAATTAAGAGAGTTTGTATAAAAGGTTTTTGACTTGGTTGAATTGTAAATCTGTTGGTTATATCAGTAACTGTTTAAATATATTATGAGAAAAGTGATCACGTGTTTGCAACACTAAGATCTGACTCTTATCTGATTCTCTTTCTAATTAAAGACATTGCTATCACATTGAACAAAATACATGGTTAAATATTGCAATACAGCTGTAGGCCATTTAAAGGATTTGTTCATTTCTGAATTAAAATTTCCTGATAATTTACTCACCCCCATGTCATCCAAGATGTTTATGTCTTTCTTTCTTCAGTCAAAAAGAAAGGTTTTTGACTAAAACATCCAAGGATTTTTGCCCTTTGAAGCTGCATTGAAACTGCAATTTGGACCTGTTCAACCCGGTGAACCCCACTGAAGTCAACTATACGGAGAAAAATCCTTGGATGTTTTCCTTAAACACATTAATTTCTTTTTGACTGAAGAAAGAAAAACATAGACATCTTGGATGTCATGGGGGGGGGGGGGGGGGGGGGGGGCTCTTTAATGCAGTCTCAGGATGTTTTAAAAGGACACTAGATGGCAGTATTTTTGTGCTCAATATTTTTTCTAAATATTTAAATTTTATCCTTGTTATTGCTTTGGTCTTATACATGAAATCAACGTTTGTATTTCTTCCTAGTGCTCAGTTGAAACTGCAGCAGTGATGTGAAGAGTAAAGACATTCTCCATTCACTGCTCCATTCAGCAGATGACAGCAACATCTGACCTGTTGCCCAAGATATCATCTGTCCCGAGTTTGTGTTGAACACTCATTTAAATTTTAGATGCTCCACACACTTGTTTCTCTTATTTCTATAAGTATAGAGTGAAAGCGACTGTACGTTCATTAATATTTTAATTAACTGTAATTCTTTAACACTGAGTGCAAGTGGATGACTCTATACACTAGAAGACCATTATTAAAAATAAAGCCGTTTACATTGATATATTTGCACACTTTTGGTTATAGTTGGAACTCTCCAGTTTGTCGTGTTGCAGCACTAGCATTGACTGAAGATGTTAAACACTAATGATCTTCTATTGATTGCTGATGGAGAACTGTGTAGCTTTTGCAAATTTGCATTTGTGTTCTGCACTGGTAATAAATTTGTTTTAGCCTTATTTAAACTCAATATTGTATCCTGAAAAGCTTTACATTATCCTGCAATCACATTTCAGTACTGGACAGCTCCATTAAATACTTTATCCATGTATGGGGAAGAGCACGGAAGACACACAAACACACACACACATGTTCGTTTTGCTATCAAAGTGAGGACATTCCATAGGCGTAATGGTTTTTATACTGTACAAACTGTACATTCTGTCCCCCCACCCCTAAACTTAACCCTCACTGAAAACATTCTGCATTTTTACATTTTTAATAAAACCTTGTTTAGTATGTTTTTAAAGCTGTTTGAAAAGTGGGGACATATGAAATGTCCTCATATTTCACGTTGAAGTTGTAATACCAGTGTCATACCCATGTCATTATACACATTTGTGTCCTGATATGTCACAAAAACGCGCACACTAATATATATGCATGAGTGTGTGTGTGTGTGTGTGTGTATTAGATATAACAAATAAGTTGCCTTACTTACATTGTTCTAATCCACACATTGTCAGATTTTTCAAATCCGTTTTAAAGAACACTAAGCTTTAACCCTGTTAACTGATAGAAACAAATTGTGACTCATTAGATGAGCATGTGATGGGAATAGTGCTTTTTCCACAAATTTCATTATCTTCTGTGACTGAAACAGTTTGAGGTAAATTCCTCGATCTTTAACACAAAAGGCTTTTTGAGATATAAATACCTGAGCAATGCCTCTGTGAGTGAGTGGAGAATGGATTTTTCCTCTAAGTAGATTTGCGAAGGTACAATCATATTTTGTAAATGCACTTACATTTCAACGTACCTAGACATGAGATTGAATTAAGTAATTTAATAAAGGGTGTTTTATTAAACAAGACACAACATAAAACAATGCATGCCTGGAAGATCAAGACATAACTTTGGGGATGTCCATTTCTGGTCATAAGATGGTCTTATAATTGCACAATTAAATCTATGTCAGGACACAAAAAATATGTTGTTGGGTGGATTGGGTTTGTGTGGACCTCATGCTGTGGCTGATGATCAGGAATAATAGAGTGATGTCACTGACTGCACTGTAGCAGGTGGTAGATGCTTTTGCTTTAGCTGTGACATAAATGATTCAATACTTTGAGTGCAGTTGGTTCCCAGTTGCCTTATAGCCATTTGCAAATAATGCATGTATTATTTAGTATGATTAAATTCATGCCATGAATGATTTTTGCTATACACATTTTTTCATTTTAATTTTTCATTTCATTTTCATCATTTAGCAGACGCTTTTATCCAAAGCGACTTACAAGGGGAGCAATATGGGGTTAGGTGCCTTGCTCAAGGGCACTTTAGTCATGGTATCGAAGGTGGTGAGAGTGCTGTTCATTCACAATCCTCACTTTCAATTCCTGCCGGCGTGGGAATTGAACCTGCAACCTTCTGATTACAAGCCCGACTCCCTCACCACTAGGCCACGACATGTATAGAATCAAAAAGATTTAAAGTCAACATGAGTGAAATAGAATATTAAATGACAAAATGGTTATCCAAAGTGACTTTATTTTACTTCAAAAGCTAAAAGTTGGTAAGATTTAATTTTTTTTTTTTAAATAGAACTCGCTTATGTTCACCAAAGCAAAATTTATTTGATGAAACAAAATACAGTAAATATGATGAAATTATGACTATTAATGATAATTTAAAATAAATATTTTGTATTGTAATGTATTTTAAAGTGTAATTTATTCCAAGAAACATTCTTATTATTATCAATGTTGAAAATAGTTGTGTACAATTTTTTTCAGAATTCTTTAATTAGCAGAAAATTCAAAAGAATAGCATTTGTCTGAAATAGAATATTTTGTAATATTATACACTACTGTGCGAAAGCTTGGGGTCAGTAAGAATTTAATACTTTTATCCAGCAAGGATGCATTAAATTGATCAAAAGTGACAGTAAAACATTCATAATGTTACAAAAGCTTTCTGTTTCAGATCTCTATTTTTTTTTAAAGAAACTATGAGCATTGTTAAGCCATTGGGTTTTTTTTATTGTTTTTTTTAGTACTGGGTTCTTACAAGGGATTTCTGGGTGGTTGCCAAGGTGTTGCTAGGTGGTTGCTAAGCGATTGTCCAAGTCAAAAGAGTCCACTTCGAGGGCTCGTTATACCTCCTTGCAGTGTAAGTCTATGGACACAAGACATTTATGTCTGTAACACAAATGCTGTAGGATAGATTACTTGCCAAAGTTTAATACTTAACAGTTATTATGTTGGCTTGGGAAAGCCAACATACTGTTCTACTGGTTATTATTATTCTTCTGTTACCCAAATTCTGACTGCTACTCCTCCTAGAGCTTTAATGCCCCAAGCCCCAAACTTGCCACAGACGTGGGCCCTGCTGTGTCTCAGTCGTCATTTTAGAAACAGGCACCTCAACCCCTGTGATCTCGTGACCAAGTGTGATACAAAGCATTCTCAGATCTTTTCATGTAGAAGGGTCATATTTATAGACATACAGTAGGTCAAAGAACAATCTCCAAGATGGCTTGAGCATCCAATCATACCACTTAAGAATCAAACCTTACCATGTATGGCATTTCAAGAAACATAATAACAAGTAAGAAAAGTAGATGCGTAAATGTGTGAGTGCCTTCAACTTCTGGTTGCATGTGAGAGTGTCAGTGTGCCCAAGGACTACTTCTTGTTTTGTCAAGGTGTGTACATGATCTGCACATAACAAGCCCAAGACACAAAGAAAGTCAAAAAGTGAAGCCCAGGAAATAAGAAATCATTAACAAGTTAGAAGTTTGTTCAGTCACTGTCACTAAGCAAGCCTAAAAGTGACAGTTGCCTTATCAAATACTCAATAATGTTTTATTACGAAATTGTGCAAAATTAGTCATTATTATTAAAATATATTTTGAAATCTCATTGTAAAGACAAAAAAAAAATTCAGTTTCTATGTGACTTAGACATGCAAACTCATGCACACCCACAGTAATTGTATTACGTAGCCATGAATCCCATGTTGTACAGCATTCTGCACAATAATGAATCTGATTATTTGTTAAGCCATTCCTGCATTAGGGTGTCTGCAGTGCTTGTAGTGGAGGCCCTAGTGTAGATCAAGCTGTGTAGCACAATTACTGACCCCCACCCACCCATGTAAATCAGGATAACACCAGCTGCCCGGTGACATCACAGCCCCCCGCATGCTGATTGGAGAATCAGTGCCATAGCCGGTTAGCATGGCTGCAGCTGTGGGATGCTGCTAGAACTAGAACAGACCTGAACGGAGCATCCACACCGGCACGACTCCCCAGCTCCTCTAATAAAAGGAAGTCGCCTGGCTCATAAAAACTGCCCTCGATTTGCAGCCTATCCACAGCGGAGGAGAGAGAGGGAGAGGGAGACAACAGGAGGAGGGGGAGCTTCCATCCTCCAGCACTCAGTCGCGCTGTGTTTTCACACGGAAAGCTCCTGCTTCCCAGAGGAAATAAAGGATAGGGATAGCTGATCTGGTTTTCCTCCCTGAATGACATGCGTACAATATCACACATGAAGGACACTAACAAGCGGAGGGAATGCAGGGCGCACAATGGCTCACTTTAAGGACATAGCTGTGAAAAAGACCACGTCTCTGAATCTGGTGACGGGATTCTTTCAGTATCTCCGCGGTAAGTGGGACATCGGTGTCTCTTCTCATCTGACTGGATATTTCAGGAGTGTGGGAGCCACTAGCTCAGATTTACATGTAGTCTGTGCTTCACTGAATGTAGGTGAAACAGACGTATGATCCAGATATGCAGTGACACGTCTCTGGGTCATATGGCTCACTAGACATTAATGGCCAGCTGAGGTCTTCCTCGTCTTCCTCCTCAGGAGAGGTAATCACCCTGCTGGCACGGGTCACGGCTGCACACGAGTGCTGATGTTAACCTCTTTACAGCTGCGCATGTAGGATTATAGTGGCTGTGGTGTGCTTAAGGCTGCACCAGCATGCCATGTGCGCTACAGTATATGGATGCTTCTTAAACAAGCCCTGTGCATTGTATTAGAACATGCATGCAAACATAGGATGTTGTCTCTTGTGTATATCGGTGGTCTGCCTGAGCCTATCATGCATAAATATGTCTGGTGGGTGTTTGTTGGTGACCTGAATGACCTTATCTGTATCTTGAAATGCTCTGCAAGATGCGTATATTGTGTTAACAGATGTCACACACTTACATTACAACTGTTTGCGGAGTCAAACTGTGCTATTGCTCATACTAAGGGTTAATGATCTGAGCAGCATTAAATAGTAACAATATTAAACTTTTTTTTCAACTGGCAATAACAGCAGCAACACACAGAACACTCTAGATAGCTCTCAGAACATCTTTATGGCTGCATAGCAACCACGTAGCAACACCCTTGCAACCATTCAGAACAGCCGCTTTTCAATGCCTTGGCAACTACATAGACATCTTAGCAACTGCATAACATTGCCCTGACAATGATTTAGAACATCTTTATGGCTGCATATCAACGGCCTGGCAACCACTCAGAACTCCTTTGCAACCTCATAGCAACACCCTAGCTACTGCACATATAATCCTACTGTAACAAATTCATGGCAATGCCATGTCAACCACATTCTAGCAACTGCATAGCAACATCCTGGCAACCACCCAGAAAACCCTAGCAACCACTCATCAGAACATCTTTATGGCTGCATAGAAAATTCCCAGCAGCCACTTAGCAACACCCTGGCAACTACCCAGAACACACTAATAACCACATAGCAACACCCCAGGAACCACCCAGAACAACTTCATAGCAGTGCTGCATTTCAACAGGCATTTCAACAATGCCCTAGCAACCATCCCATAATTCCATAGCATGGTGGTAATGACTTTTGCACATTCACATTTTCTTCATGAAATGTAAAACGAAGTCTCCTTGAAAGCTTGCGACTGGCACGTTAATGGAAACTATGTGCAATGCTGTCTTATTAAAATATGCATTTATGTCATTAAATACTATATCTAGTAATGGGAATATTTCCCCATGTTTTTGATATCATGTCAATGTTTTTGCCCCTGCCACATGTGGACTCTCAGCTCTCCTGTGCTGGTGAATATCTCCTCTCTCGCTTTGAACGCAGGCTTACAGTAATGGAACTGTACAATATTCAGTATTAAATCCTCTTGAATGCATTTATTTCTCTCAAATATAACAAAATAACCTGGTGAATCATGGTGGTTGTGAGCAGAATGAAGAAGACGGGGAACTGTAATATCTCACTGGATTTAAAAAAAGAAAAGAAAAGTAAAACATATCTGATCACTTACGAGGTTATTATGTTTCTCTCTTCTGCAGATGAACAGGAGTCGGTGCAGAAAAGAACTTTCACAAAGTGGATTAATTCGCACTTGGCCAAGGTAGGATATTTTGTAATCAGTTTCATCTGAATGCTACAATGTTTTGAACGTTTTAAAATATATTCAAACAGACAGTTATTTTAAAAAAGGATATTTCACAATATTTAATGTATTTTTTCATTAAATGAACATAAGAAGTTTAAGGAGTTTTTTATGCCACCATATATCATGATAGACAGTCACTAACTGAGCATATAATGCAAGATTTTTGATTGACAGCTGATTTTACACTCAACACTTAAGCAGTGATGTCTGTGTTACTGTCCTCCATGAACAGTGAACGGTCCATGTGATTAGTTTTGTAGCCTAATGTCATTATGACTCTAAAGGGCAAATATCTATGTAACTGAGCAAAGCTCAGATGATTAAAGGCTGATCGCTGTCTGGACAGTAAACAGTGAGTGAGGGGGCGTAATGCTGTAATACTCTCATAAAGAGCATGAAGGGCGGTGTTTGTGCTGTGTGCTTTGAGAATGAATGCTGTGTTGTGATGGCGTCTCACTGCTATGGCCAAGATGAGTGGGTGATCTTGCGTTAGTACTCTGAGCTTGAAAGACTTTAAAGAAAACCTGCTCTGAATTTATGGTGATTTATATGTGAGATATATAGATGTGGAAGAAAAAACATGCTTTGGCAAATCATAATTACGGCAAAAAGGTAATGACATAATTATGACTTAAAAAGATTAAATAAACTTGAAGCTCATTTTCATGTCATGAATTACTGTCATAATGGACATATTAAAACCTAAAACATAAAAGTAAATTATGACATACTAAAACATAAAAGTCAAAATCATGAGATAAAGGGCAATTAGAGCCAATCAGAAGGCTAATCAGTAGTGAGCATCCCTATGTCCTACTCACTCCGAAGGGCAGAGCCCTTAAAGTGGTGACTTTGGAGGGAGCAGGGCACTTATGTGTCGTAATGAAGCCATTTGGAATGAAGCCATTTTGGATTTTCCTCATTAGAGTCGCTAGGTAGCTAAAACAGTAATATCTTATTATTGGGCTTAATATGATACAAATTAATATACATGATTTGCTTGTAGTACTATTCGCACTGGATTACATCCTAGGTGTACATGACTATCTTCTCGGAGAACAGTAAACAATCAGAGTTATATTAAAAATATCTTGGCTCTTCCAAGCTTTATAATGGCTCACAATTTTGAAGCCCAAAAAAGCGCATCCATCCATCATAAAAGCCTTCTGAGGTAAAGCGATTGGTATTTGTATGAAAACTATCCATATTTATTTACGACATTATAAACTATAATAACCAACTTCCGGCAAACATCCATTTTTGCCGGAACATCCATTGGATGTTCCGTTCCCTAACGGATTTGTGGAAGGGCCCTTCGTGATGGGATTCAGTTGATTCAAAATTTTGTCATAATTATGACTTTATATCATAATTTTAATGAAATGTATTTTTTTATGATCTCAGGGACAAAAATATATATGTAATATGACCAATTTTAGGAATGATGCAGGTATTTTTGTAAGACTTTGTGCTCTGTTTAATGGAGCGTCTTCAGAATCCTCTGTGACACCAGAACTATCTCTGTTTGCAAGTCTAGCTAAACTTGTAGCATAGGACAGACACTTGTCTGACAGGTGCAAGTGTTTTAACTGGACAGAGACTTTCTGTCGGACCGTCTGTCGTACTTTCTTCCATTCATCATTGTTGAGGTATTTAACCTGAACTCACGTTATGTGCAGGAAATGTAAAAGTGTATTTCTGGGAAGTCTTGGACACTGTAGGTATGTGCAGATGGTCGTCGAGAGGGGCTGGAACAATTCTCAGTGGGAAGAAGCATGCTTTGCTCCTGAGGTCTTTGACGTGTGTTGCCAATGATTTTAGATGGTGTGATTAAAAATCAGCAACAGAGCATTAGCAAGATAACAATCAATCATTATTGGCATTATATGGGTGCAATTTACATTTTGAGAAAGTGATTCATTTAAAAACAGTTGTTAATTTCTGGGTTTTAGAAGATTGTAGATTCTGTCAGATAACTAATTTCTTTAAAGTCAGCATGAAATGCATTTGCTACCCAACTTACTGCCATAATGTGAATTATTTTAGGGGCCATTTACATATTTTTTCGTTCATTTACACAACAACGGCATTTTGGGGGCAAATCAAAGTGCAAGTTTTGAAAACGATACTGTCGTATCTACAGAAATCTATGGCGTCATGCACACGCGTATTTCGCCATATGTAGTCTATGGTGTGTAGTGTTATTTTACAAAGCGACAAAACTACTGGTCTAGTATTAATAGTACAGCATTTTTAGTTGTTTTTGTGGATCCATGTGATCAGGGATTGTCTTGAAAATGTTGTCGTCTGTACGTGAAACTTTTCAAAATCGCAAAGGAAAACCTTTTCCGTTTTTAGAATATTTTTTGTTCTGTAAAAGAACCCTTTGAGTGAAAATGGATATGTGTAGAATTGATTGGCTTTTAAAAATGTTGAAAAATAAGAGGAATTTGTGCTGAAAAGAAAAGTCATTTTGGAGTGGTTGCATTTTAATGAAATTGTAAGACAAATGTTTCTCTATTTGAAATAAATAAATTGGGTGATTAAAAAATTGATATTAAATCAAATTGTGATATGTCATGATAAATTAATATATTTTAATATATATTGGGTTATAATATAGAAATGTTGAGGATGACCATTTTACAGCTTAATTTGACATTCTTGCAAATCTCAATTTTTCAGAAATCAATTGTTTACTATACAAAATCAGAATAACTTTTTTTTTATTTTCATCCCCTACTGACAAACATAGCAAAACAGATTAATAAACTATCTTTTTAAAAAGATTTCTAATTAAAATGATGTAAGTCAGATTTGTTTTTATCCTTTTTTATTATGTGCCAGCCTAAATAAACAAAAAGAAATATGCATATATAAAAAACTAAAGACTAAACTTTATTTCAAAATCCTTTTTTTTTAATTATTTTTTTTTTTTAAACAAGCAAAATGTGTGCATTTGCTTAGCTTATACAGTAAAGAGAAGTTGGAAAAACAGGGTTTGGACAAGCCAAAAAAAGACTCTCATGAAGAGATAGAAAAGAAAAAGACTTAATATGAAAAGGAAGTTACTGTATTTTTGTTGATGTGGTAACAGAAATGGCTTTAATGGCACATAGTAAATGATGACATCAGCTATCCATTGTTAAAGTCACATGGTTTTGTACAATGACCCACTTGCAGATCATAGAAACCGAAGTGGAACTGTTGTAAGATGTTGTGAGTGTTGTTGCTCCTCCCTCTCGCCTCATTATGCGTGATTAGTTGCTTGGGTGACGGGGCACTTTGCAGCACACAAAGAGAGGATAATCTGACACAAATGGTGGGTTTAAGTATTCCAGTCAGTGCAGATTGCACTAAGGGGCCTTTTGTTCCACACAATCTGCTGCACCACAGTTCAAAGCACGGCTACGAAAAGTTTGAAGAATCCCAGTAATGTGTGCAGCCAGTGTGTCCACTGCAGTGAGGCGGCGTCCGTGCTGTACAGAAAGCACACTCTCAATGCATACTAACTGAGCTGCACAATATGCTATGTAATGCTTGTGTGTCCGTCTGCATGTTGGCTTATCTGTCCAGCTATTTTTTCGTTGTTAAAATGTTTTGTTGACTATTTTTACATTTCTTGCTTTCTTTGTTCTATTATTTTAATCAGCATGACCAAAGCAAATGTGTTTGCACATCACTTGTAAGGCTGATGGAAAGTTTTCTCTGCTTTTGTTTGACCTCTGGCACATCTGTTATTTTTTCCTTTTGTGTCCATTTCCTCTGATATTTTAAAGCAAATTTGCACTTTTTATGATGTTTGTACAGGAGCAGCTGATCTGAGATTTTCAAACTAAACTCGTTCCTGTCTGGATCATATCTATGTACTTCAGTATAGTGCTAGTCCTTACGAATATGGTACGAGGATGCGGGTACCAGATGGTAATACTATAGTACATTGTATTCATTCACTACCATTCAAAAGTTTGGAGATTTTAAATACTGAAATAAGTCTCTTCTGCTCACTAAGGCTGAATTTATTTGATTTTTTTATATTTGAATATATTTTAAAATGTAATTTAATTCCTGTGATGCAAAGATGAATTTTCAGCATCATTACTCTAGTCTTCGGTGTCACATGATCCGTCAGAAATCATTGAAATATGCTCATTTAAACTATTAATTCCTTTAAAAAAATCTTACTGACTGACCCCAAAATTTTGAACGATAGTATTCGTATTGCCTTTGTATTTTTCTTTGCAAAGATTCCACTTCGCCATAAAAACTAAATTTGCATGTGCTTTGAAAAAAAGTTTATTTTCGAGTTCTTGTTTCATCAGAGTTTCATCTGCCTGCACAGATTGTAGTTTCAGTCTTTGTGTGATCACAAGTTAGAATGCAGGAAGTCATGACAGTTCTGGCTAAAGCATGATGTGAAGGGGAGAAATTGAGCAAGACGTAATGATTATCAGTATTCATGAAGAGAATGAACAGACCTTTACCAACTCTAGTGTGAACATCTCAAACAACATATGAACCTATTCTCACGTAGCCAGACCTTCAGACTTACTGCATAACAGCTTTCAGTGGCCAAGGATTGCCCAAGAGGATGTGTGACCGACATGTAAAGCAACCGATCACAGTTTTTGTTCAGCGTCATGTTTTAGTGCCGTCAAAATGTATAATCAATATCCCCACAATAACAGCCGTGCAATTCATTCCTTGTTGTGCAAGTTTACTGCAACCATGGTGCTGTGAACTTTACATACATTTGAAAATCCAGTGTTTAGTTGATCCTGATAGCATTTATTGTCACAGTTGTAAACAGGGGGTTTGCTGTCACAACGGCTTTGTACCATGTGCTCTTCTGTCCGTCTCTAATCTTGGCCCCGCCCTCTTCTTACCTGATTATTGGTTTATTTGCCCCACCTATTTTCCCTGGTTAACCTTCTGATTTCTTTCCCTATTTAATCTCCTTTTTTATCTGCTGTGTTTAGTTTGTTTTCCCTACCATTGACCTTTTTGTTTCCTTGCCCTGTTGGCTGATATCTGGGTTTGTTTTTGCCCAGTTCTTTGTATTGCGTTTTATTTTCCTATAAAGATTTTTTTGAATTTGCCTGCATGTTCTGCATTTGGGATCTGTCAGCTAAACCTGACACTGGGCGTGACGTCTGAGGCTGAGACTAAAATGAACCTAACACCTCTTCAATTGATCTGAGATGCTATCCTCATTCATTTTATAGCGATATACACTTACTGTTTATCAATACTTCAATACATCACATGGCCCTATTTTTATTTCTCCTAAGAACTTTTAAGAGAAACATCTGCGACAATTGAGAACTTGTTATACATATTCTTCATATTCTGAGCTGTATATGAAAAACCACCTTCTTAGCAATAAACTTTAAATCCTCTGGGAATGAAAAGATGTTCTGGTGTTGACCTAAAATTAGATCATCTAAACCATGTTATAAAGTAGAATGAGAAGAAATTTGAGCGAGAACACAGTAGCACAACAGCATGAAGGGTCCAACACATTTGTATTCAAAGCACTGTAAGAGTTCATTAAAGTGCCTCATTAGGCTTTCTTGAATATGTTCTTCCATGCAGTGTGTGAATGTAAAAGTTCTGCAAAGTTTTAAAGATCAAGGTGCATGACAAATAAAGTTATTGTTTCCTAACAATACGAGTCGTCAGCAATTCCAGTCTCACTTCCTGTTAAAATCTATGTTACGATGTAACAAATTTGCATAATGCCAGCCTATGGTCTTCGTTGGCTGCCCCGAACAATGTCTACTTTGACCTTCAAGCATTGTATTGGTAGCTGAGTCCTGAAAATGTTTCGTTTGTGTTGTCGACATGTCGAGAAGAATCTGTTTTCATTGATATGAAAAAACCAACTCCATTGTTTGTATCAGTGTGTATCAAGCACCAAGGAATCCTCCAGAGCTGAAATTCAGATATGGTAATGGGGGTTTTGTTTCCGACATGCACTGTAAGGAGTCGACCAATCCAGAGCAGAGTAGGCTTGTGGAAAGAAGCGTTTAGAGAGACCCTTTTCAGACTCTTAAGAAATAAGTATTTTGAGAAATTAAAGTGTTTTTTGAACTTGAATGCATGTAAACCTATTGTAGGAGACATCCAAAACAAAATTAAGAATCTGTAAAATAAGGGCACTTTAAGTTACTCATTTATATATTCCTCTTTTTTCGTCCTTTTCCAGCACAAACCTCCTTTTGAAGTCAACGACCTCTTTGAGGACATCAAGGATGGGGTGAAACTGCTGGCTCTGTTAGAGGTGCTGTCTGGACAGAGATTAGTAAGTGTTGCTGTGATGCAATATCTGCAGATTATCTCTTTGTGAAACCTCTGCACTGAGCACAGGAGCAGCTGTCGAGTGTCCGCCGTCAATGTCTTTTGCCAAGATGATGGGCTCATTTCTGCTCCCCGATAAACCTCTTTTATTTCCCTGCAGCCATGCGAACAGGGCCGCCAACTCAAAAGAATCCACTGGGTGTCCAACATCGGCACAGCTCTTAAGTTCCTGGAGGGAAGGAAGGTAGGTGACCCTATTAACACTCTGGCTATCTCATCTGTCTCATTTAACTACTCATCTGTCTTAATTAAATGGTGATATTTTGTATAACACTCCCAGCCGGGTCATTCCTTTTCTGCAGTACCTATCAAACTCTGCCTTTTTCAATTGAATTTGCTTGCGCATTAATTTAAGGAAGTATTTCTATAAAAGGATATACTAGACTGTCAGAAATATGCTCTGGTCAGGATCAGGCAAGGAAAAGAATTGAACAGGATGGTAATAAAAAGCTAAAGTTAGTCATTGCTCAGTGTGGAATTTTCCATCTTTTGAAATGTTGATATTAAACTGATTTGTGTAATTTTATTAATCACGATAAATGTTTTAAGAGTGACACAAACCATCCAACACAAAACATGACAGAATTCATCAAATCCATTGACAGCACTGCAATTATGTTTTTTTTGTTTGTTACTTCCATATGATTAAGGCTTCATTTTGATTTAGTGTTTTTTATAAAAGTATAAAAATAAAATATTTAAATAAATAAAATAAAATTTTTACCAATTGATTACCAATTAGAATATTATTCTATATTATTTTTATATTTAGCAGATATTTTTATATGAAATATTTTCCCTTTATTGTGATAAAAGAAAAACTAAAATGACTTCGATCTTTGAATTTTTTTGTTTCATAATTTATCCAATATATTAAGACACACTACCATTCAAAAGTTTGAGGTTTGTAATATTTTTTTAATATTTGGTGAGTATTTTCCTCTCCAAGGCTTCATTTATTTAATTAAAATACAATAAAAATTGTTATTATATTATTAGAATTTGAAATAACTGTTTATATTTGAATATATTTTGGAATGTTATTTATTCTTGTCATGTAAAGCTAAATTCTTAATTTCTCCAGTCTTCAGTGTCACATGATCCTACAGAAATCATTATCATAATATGCTGATTTGCTGCTCAAGAAACATTTATTATTATTATTATCAATCTTCAAAACGGGTGTATTTTTAAAATTATTGTAATATTATTATTATTATTATTATTATTATACATAATATTTTTGTGGAAACCATAATACATTTCTTTTTAGGATTTTTTTTTGTTGAATAAAAAAAAAAGCATTTATTTAAAATAAAATTTTAAATGTCTTTACTGTCAATTTTTCAATGAACTGCATCTTTGCTATAGTATAAATTATTTAAAAAAAAAAAACATACTCACCCAAAACTTTTGAATGGTAGTGTTGAACTGCACAGTAGGAACGATCCAGCCTAATCCTCAGTCATATCTGATCATTGAATATGTCCATATGTCCCAGTTCAGTATCTGTCATCATACTGTTTTCCTAACTGTGTCCTCTCTTTTACCATGTATCGTCTCAGTCTGTGTACCGAGGGTCTCCGGTCAGTACTTCTCCTAGTCACAGTTCTCACAAACACCTGCTCTTGTTACGCATATCTGCATTTGATAATGCGTACCGTATGCAGTGAGCAGCTTCATTATTTACAGATCTGTGCTATAGGTGCTACTGGCTGAAAGAGTTGCAATTATTTTTAACTTGTTTTTTCTACTGCATCTCTTATAATGTCTATGACTGGCTGACCACGAGGAAACTGCAGTTTTCTCTATTCACTCACATGTTCCTCATATTCGTGGTGCATTCATATTGGCTTATTCCTCAAGAAGTGAATAAGTCTGGCTACTTGATTTTGTTATAGCCAACATGATATCAAATTGGACCCTATTTACTTTCTTAATGCACGTTCCTGGTTTTATCCTGCACGAATCATCAGCAGGTAGTGCTGGTTTAGACCGGTTTGTTTGCCTGACCTCAGATCTGTGGATTATATGTGTATTTTGCATTGATATTTTTAGATGATTTAGTCAGAGTTTCTAACCTGATAAATATATTTTTTACAGATCAAACTAGTCAATATAAATGCCACTGACATCGCCGATGGACGCCCATCCATTGTCTTGGGGCTGATATGGACCATTATCCTCTATTTCCAGGTAATGTTTGCCAATTATGATTATAGGATCTGGAAAATTGTCATATGTCTATGTATATCTGTATTTTAAGGGTCTGTCTTTTAACACTTTTGCAGATTGAGGAGTTGACCAGTAATCTTCCAGCCCTTCAGGCCTTATCCAGCAGTGCATCTTCGGTGGACAGCATGGCCAGCTCAGAGACGGGCAGCCCACCCATGAAACGCAAGGTGGTCACCAAGTTTCAGGGCAACGCCAAAAGAGCCCTGCTCAGATGGGTCCAAAGCACAGCGACCAAGTATGTCATTTTATTGTCAACTGAAGGAATAAATACAAGCTCTGTTTACCAATTGTAATGGACATGTCAGCCAACGACAATTGTGTATAAAATAGGCTTAGCTGGGAATAAGGCCCCTAATAAGTCATTCTTTTTTCTTCCAAGACGTCTTGGGATTGAAGTTAAGGACTTCGGTCCTAGTTGGCGCAGTGGTGTGGCCTTCCATTCTGTTATTTATGCCATTCGACCTGAGCTCGTGGACATGGATGTCGTGAGAAAAAGAAGTAATCGTGAGAACCTGGAAGAGGCTTTCAGTGTTGCGGAGAACGAGCTGGGAATACCCCGTTTACTAGATCCTGAAGGTACTGATACAACTTATTTTTCTCCAAAATCTCTTCAATTTCTCTTGAGATGGAGAGTGTCCGCTTTCAAAATCTCACCATTGTATGTGCACAAGTTTCAATGGAAATACCTTGTTTTTTATAGACATTTTGCAATGGTAATATAATACCAATACCATTCAACTACCATGTCAATACCATGGCATATTAATATGGAAATTATTCATTACTATGGTATATGTAAGGTTATTATATTTAACTAAAACTAAAACCATAAAAAAACGTTTTTGCTACATCCATTGAAATAAAGTATAAAAAAAACTTAAACTTATTTTATTTTAGCTTATTTTATCTTTATTTCATTTCTCATTTCCATTTAGTTTAAATTTATGTACTAAAAATATCAAATTAAAAACAAAATAAAAATGTATCAAACTATGTAGACAAATTTAAAATATATTAATAATAAAAATGACAAAAAAACACTGCAAAATTACTAAAATAAACTAAAATGAAAATGAAAATACAAACTAATTCAAAGTACAGTATATATAAAACATCTACATCAAAGTACCATCATCTGATACTACGAATGCACCGCCCATACGAGCTAATAAAGTAGATGCAGTCAATGATCTGTTTTGCTGTTGAAGATCCAGCCATTTGTTTTGAGTTTGATGTGAATAGTCACTGCATAATTATGCTGGGGATCCATCATTATCAGGTCTCATTACAGACGCACACTGATATAGTTTCTTATATAGGTCATACTGCTATTCAAGCATGACATCAGGCCTGAACAGATACAGAATAGAATAACATCATGATGTGATCTGGCAGAATCCCTTTGTAGAGGCTATAAAAAGCCTCATTTGGCTCTTCAGGCCATTAGATCATCTAACATGACATGAAGTCTATGGAACACCTGATGATTCACTTTGTGTGTTGAACCCACATATTACTTTTAAAATCACTGCAAAGACTAACAATGTTCTAAATCAACGCCGGTGTATTTTTTTTCTGTTTCTTTTACACTGTCACAATAGAACATTGCCATTTTAAATAGATTTTTTTTTCAAAACAATTTGTTGAATGTTAGCTTGAGAGAAGTCTTCTCTGAAAGATTAAAACAGCTTAAAAAGTCTTATGTAGGCTGTAGTTTGAATACTCAAGCAGATTTGATGTTTGAAAGTTCTATATGCATGGAGTACTTTCATTACCAAGCCATTGCTATGTTTTTATGATTCTTACAATGGGTGAATTGTTAGTATTTATATTCCTTATTTCCAGTTGCTTCCTTATTATTTTCTATGATTATTTTTTACTGTGACATTTTTCCTTTTTTTCCATACACTTAGCAAAAGATTGGATTGGTAAGATTTTAAAACACATCTCTTCTGCTCACCAAGGATGAGGCTATTTGATTAAAAATACAGTAAAACACTAATATTGTGAAATTATTACAATTTAAAATAACTGTTTTTTATTGTAATATATTTTAAAATGTAATATTTCCCTGTGACGACAAAGCTGAATTTTTACCAGCCATTAGTCCACAAAATTTTTCAGGATTCTTTGATGAATACTGTAGAAAGTTCAAATGAACAGCATTTATTTGAAATAGAAATTATTATGATAAATGTCTTTCTGTCACTTTGGATCAATTTAATACATCCTTGGTGAATAAAAGAATACATTTCTTTAAAAAAAAATCTTACTGACTCCCAATCTTTTGAAAGGCAGTAGCGTATATATTTTGTCTTTTGATATTTTCATTAACTTATGTACATTGCTTTGCACTATTTTTGGTTTTGGTAAGATGCAAATAACAATACCAATCTACAATCCAAATTTAAATCTGAAGTGCCAGTAAAGCACAGTAAAACCGAAACAAAAACTAGGTGCATGCACGCATGGATAGATAATTATCACAATGGTAATACCTCCAGTGTTTCCCCTTGAGGGGTTAAAACCTCCAACTTTTTATTTGTTTTTCTTGCAGATGTGGATGTGGACAAGCCTGATGAGAAATCCATAATGACCTATGTAGCTCAGTTCCTGAAGCACTACCCAGATCCCCACCAGTCGGAGACAGATGGGCAGCAAGAGGAGGTACGATTTAGTGCTTATGCTCATGTACGAGCTAAAAATACACTAACCGCTTGCTGTTGTTATTTAATGCAGTCACTGCTGTAGTGCTTGCTCATTAGTCACTAACCATTTACTATAGTTCATCACAATGTGGAATCCACTCAAGGAGCATTTTACTCTAGAATCACACCCATAATGCATTGCTCTATGTGCTCACTCTGTCTCTCTGTGTGTCACTCACTGTGCGCATTTGTAGCTGGTACGTTCCATTCCTACATTCGCTCTCTCTATCCCAGCTCTGCAGGTAAGAGCCTCTTTCATCTCACCTGCATGAGGTTCACTTTGTGTGTGGGACATTCTCAAGAAATGATGCCATATGTGCTATAAATTTTCAGGAAGCATAATTACAACCCTTCCACAAAGTTATTAAATTGCAAGAGTTGAAATACTAATAATTTTAATTAGGTGATTGAGTAAATTCCTTTAGTATAACTTTGCATGTGAAAAAAATTACATTACTCTCTCTACAGAAAAACCATGTGTGCAAAAACACATGCGGTCACATGTGAAAC
This sequence comes from Opsariichthys bidens, assembly GCA_037194245.1. NCBI lineage: Eukaryota > Metazoa > Chordata > Actinopteri > Cypriniformes > Xenocyprididae > Opsariichthys > Opsariichthys bidens. The sequence continues at coordinate 18,156,914 of CM074286.1, read as the reverse complement.
ACATACATTGCACATGATTTTGGATCAGTTCCCATGAGAAATCCATGCAATCACATGTGGAAGACATGGGAAATTTGTTTTCTATACGCGTTATTAATCACACATTATAGCTAATAAAATTAATACCTCAAGATATGTTTCTCAAAACATGGTTTTTGCTCTTCCAAAATGTTTTGGGTTGAATAATCAAAAAATCAGTGCAAAAAAGTCCAATGATGGACTTTGCTTGCAAATTTTATTGGATACATCACATTTTACAGTATTCTGGTGCTTTTTATGTAAAATACTGGCAGGGAAAATTCCCATATTAATTATGTAATAGGATATAAGAAATAACTGTATTGCACAGAAATCGCTTGAATTCTGCACATTCTCAGAAAAACAACTACAAAAACATATTTTCATTTCAATCAAATCAAAAACAAATTGTTAAATGATTTTTTAATTGAAAGAGGTTCTAAATAATATTACATGAACTAATATAATATAACTAAATAGCTTGAAAATAAAAATAGTGCTTTGTGTAAAGAATATTTTGCATTACACACTGAACAGAATTAAATTACCAAATAAAATGAGTTTCATGTTGATTATACGAGTAGTAAGTATTGGAGACACATAAAACACTAATGTCACTGTTTCCTGAGAATGGCTTTTCTGCGGTGGATGCTCTCTGCTTGTTTCCTCTTTATCTCTGGCTTTTATCTTGCTAACGTCTTGACTGTGTTGTGTTTGCATCTCTTGATGTGCCTTTGCTCTCCTGGACAGTATGAACCACAAGATATTGAGCTAATGCTTGAGGTATGTGGTTATTAATGTATAGGGTCATAATAGCTCTCTATTGTGTGTAACAAAATACTAAATACTTGAAGATCTTCACTCTTCTTTGGGATTGGACTCTCTCTTGTTTTTTACTGTTTTACACTGGTGTGTTACTTGCTGTGGGTCCTTTTTTATAAGGTTTCTTGCTGAATGCCTGCTAAACGAGTGATAAATTATTGTTTCTTTCTGTCTGATATGCAGAGAGAGGAACGCAAGGTGCTGAGGGAGGTGAAGATCTGGCTGGATCAGCTAGAAAGAGATATTCTGCGTGCACAGGGATCTGAAGAGAGTCTCACTGACAAATATCAGGTAAAGCTGACAATTTTCCATATATGATCTTTAGAATAAAATAGGCTGTTTTTGATGCTATTAGAACTTCTCTATATAAATGAGCTCTTTAATGATCGCCTTAACTCTTTGTTGTGAGCTTGCTGTCAGTTCAGATGCATTTAGTGCTACCTCAGATATACAGTAAGAGCTTCAAGAAGGAATCCATGATGAGTTCTGTAAATAAAATGAGCCATATATTTACAATAACACTTTTGTTGTCAATTTAGTTTTTCATTTTCCACCTTTTCTATAATCTTCAGAATTAAACATACTGTTTTGCTACTCTATAGTACTTTTAAGAACTCTAAATGTAAATGAGCTCTTTAATGATCGCCTTAACTCTTTGTTGTGAGCTTGCTGTCAGTTCAGATGTATTTAATGCTGCTGCATCTTCTTTTTTTTGGCCACAGTCCTTTAAGAGCTTCCGTGTGCAGTATGAGATGAGAAAGAAACAGATCGAGTCTCTCTCCTACAGCCGATAAACAGGGACGGCAAACTGTCAGTGGATCAGGCCGTGGTCAAACAGTCCTGGGATCATGTGTCTGTCAGGGTACGTGCTTCATCAAATGTAATTAAAGAGTTTATTCACTGCAAATTTCAACTCTGGTTGTTTCATTTGTCAATGGAATGCAAAAGGAGAATTTAGCATTATGTTCAGACCATTTTTTTGGGGGGGGGTCGTCGCCTATGGTGAATGGAGGGCTGGTTGGCTGTAAATCAGAAGTTTGCAGGTTTCCCATTCCCACGATGCAGAATTGAAGTGGTGGGAAATTGTAAACAAACTTCTACTCACCCACACGATACCCCAAAAGTGCCAGTGCCCTTTGCACCTAACCCCCCCCCCCCCCCCGGGCGCTGGCGCTGCAATAGCTGCCCACTGCCGGGTGGTGTGTGTTGTGTGTGTGTGTGTGTGTTCACACTACTGTGCTGTGTGTGGCACTTGGGATGGGGTAAATGCATGCACACAAATTTCGAGTATGGGTCACCATACTTTGACACACGTCACGGACTTTCACTTTCACTTTCATTTTTTATACAATGGAAAGGAATTGGGACAGACACTGTTGTGCCTCAAAAATGACAGAAAAGCACCATAAAAGTAGTTAGAAGTTATACAGTAGTTTTGTGTGGTTCTCTTAAAATTTCCCCACCACTGCTCTTATAATTTTAGGTTTTGTCTTTGATACTGAATGGCTTTTGTTGTTGCATATGCCATATAATTAGTTTCATTATATATATAAGTTTGAATGCATTAGGGAAAAAGAATGTTTGTTAATATTTTTATAGAACTCATAATATGTAAAGGTAAATGAATGCCGTAACTTAAGTTGGAGATTTTTAAATATTAACTTATATTTTTTGTTCATAAATTCGCTATTACGTTGATTATGCCTGATAGTTTTATAGTTTTGCATACATTCTGAGCTGTTTCTGCTGTGAGAATAAATGAGTGTGCACTTGTCTAGTTGTCATTAGCTGTAATGAAGTGTGAACTGGAGCATAGAGTGAGGATACAGGGTTCATTACTGTGGAAAGAGGACAGACATACAGAGACTGTTTTGTTCAAAGCAACAGAGAAGTCCATAGAGTGGAAACCGCAATCTGGCCAGACTCTTAGCAGCTTGAAGGGTCCTCACAAACAGTGAGCGGCGTTAAAAACAGATCTCTCCTTTTGATGTTTTCCATGCATTTGTGTGGCTCTTACAGCTCTTAGACTGGCACATCCATCTGGACAAGTCTTTGCCGGGCCCTCTGGGAGTAATCGGAGCCTGGCTTCATCGGGCAGAACTTTCCCTGAGAGAGGACATACCGATTCAACAGGCCCATGAAGAGACGGCCAACATCATCCACAGAAAACTGGAACAGCACAAGGTAGGTAGAAGAACTTATTTTTCTTTCTTTAGACACTTGCTCCAATCACTGTGCACCTAAAATTAGAAATGATGTGCTTTCTGTACAGGAGGTGTTGAAGAATTTGGAGGGACACAGACAGACATTTCAACAGATTCACAGAGACCGATCAGTAAACGGCGTCCCGGTTCCACCAGAGCAGCTTCAGGACATGGCGGAAAGGTCAACTCTGATGACCTTAGGTTTCACTGTTTATAGGCAACATGAAACAATATTTGCAGTGCAGTAATTGTCCACTATGTGATGTATTTTTTGAGTGAAAGTGTGAGACTTTCGTTTGGATTTGAAGTTTTAAACTTTGGCGAGTAACTCGTCCCACAGTGTTTGTGCTATAGATGTGAATGGATGACACACAGACCAAAAAAATCTCATGAACTTATAATGAAAGAGGGAACTAAGCCATATTTAGACCCAAGAACATCAAATAGACTTTGACTTGAGCCACCTAGCAACCACCCAGAACAACCTAGCAACTACCTAGAGAACCCCTAGCAATCACATACCAATGTGCTCACAAACCACTCATGTGGAACAACTCTGCTGCCACATAGCAACACCCTAGTAACCACATAGTACCCCTAGTAACCACATAGCAATGTGCAACAACTTAGAACACCATTCAAAACATCACCCAGAGCAACCCTAGCAGCCACCCAGAGTCCCTCTAGTAACTACATAGCAACTCCCTAGCAACCACCCAGACAATTCCATGTCAGCACCATGTCAGCAAGTTTTATAAAATGTTATTTTAATATTATTTTTCTGACGCATGTAACCTTGGTTACATTCACATAAAAATGACAAATTCTTTTCAGAGATGAAGAAAGTTATTATATTTTGAGGACAACAAACTAATAACGAATTATGCACAATTAGGGTAGCAACATTTATTAATAAATTATTATTATTTGGTTTCGTGTTCACTTGATGTACTATAAGTACAGGAACTAAGGTCTCAAAATCTCATCAATTGCTGCTATATTAACTACTATTTCTTGTTTTCATAGGTTTAATTTTGTTTCCACATCATCTCACGTCCATCTGATTAAATTTGAATTCTGGGAAATGAAATATCGTCTCATGGCTTTTCTTATGCTGGCGGAGTCTAAGCTCAAATCGTGGATCATTAAATACGGCCGACGGGACTCAGTGGAGCTTCTTCTACAAAATTATATTGTACGTCCTCAAGCATACTTAATAAACTCTTTTAATTCTGCTCTTTTAAACCATCTAACATATCACATGTTCTCATTTACACAGGTTTTCATTGAAGGCCATAAATTCTTTGAGCAATATGAAACCATATTTCGGACTCTGAAACAAGCTGCAGACACCTACTTGAAATCTGGGGCTTCAGGTAAGACGCATTTCACTTTCATCCATTTTTCCCCTGAGGCTGGAGATTCAAGCAGCTTTTTATAATCATTCCCTGGCAGCAATGCTGAACTCTAGCAGCCAAAATGAGCCTATTGCTTTGTGATCAGGCAGCCTCATTCTGTCAAACGTCCTTGAAACCATCATTAATTACAGTGGTTGAAACAAGTGCTCTGGACTAATAATTATTTCTCACTGAAAATTACATTCATTTGTTGAAAATTACATTCATTACATAGACACATTCAAATTTTAATAATACCTGAATAAAGGGAGAAGATGTAGATTTTCCTTGGATGGGAATCACTTTTAGCCACTACTGTGTATGTGTATACGTGTATATATATTACTATTATAATTACTATAATATCCTATTATTATTTACTAATTAATATTATTTTTGCATTATAATGTTACTTGTTAAAACATCTAACAATTTAAATATAGTTTTAATTTATGCAATATATAATTCCTTGTTTTTATTCTTTTGAAAATGGCAAAAAACATAAAAAAAACATTTTAAACATTTTGAAAAACAAATTCACTCGAATATGAAGAGACCATGTATGGTGTAGTAATGTGGTTTAACGATTTCATATTCCAGGATGTAAAATCATCAGGAGAGGTGAGTTTAGAGGAGCATCTAGGTTACTAATGTAACCCTGAAGGAGGGAACGGAGACGTTACGTCAAACTGACGTAATGGGGTCTCGCTTGGGAGCCCAATCACCTCCAAGTGTTGCAAAACGAGCCAATGGGAATTGGCCAGTGAGATTTATAATGCTGTGCCACATATTTTGCTGAGGAGCCGATTCAGGTATCCTGGCCATTCAGCGGTGATCCAGAGCTATGGCAAGGGGACGTAACGTCTCTGTTCCCTCCTTCAGGGAACGGGGGTTACATCAGTAACCTAGACGTTCCCATTCAGTCAGTCACGTTTGATGTTACGTCATACTGAGGTAATGTGGTCCAATGGAAAACGGCATAGCGACTGAACCACGTTACAAGTTTCAGGGATGCTGATACTAGCAAGCCTAGGCGTGTCAAGTGCAAGTGCAACCACAAAAGTCATAACCTTCCAGCGTCCGGAGCAAGTTCTAAGACGTCTTTCATACCAGGGAGGAGGCAGAAGAACGGCTTCTGGCAGTGTTGGGTGCCTTCTGCCTTCTGAATCTCCTCATTCACCTCGGGAAAAAATGGCACTGGGGCGGGACGCGGCTGTGAACCATGCCCTACACCCAGAAACCAATCATCCAGCCGCGAGCGCTTGAGACACGGTGGAGGGCTCCACTCGAGCCCGATGCCCGCAGCTGTTCGGGCAAGCTTGGCTATGAGCTCTAATTCCGATTCCGCCTTAATGACTACCCCGGAGGGCGGAAGTTCGGCTTCCTCATCCTCTTCAGAGGACTTAAGCCCACTCTCCGGCTCATGGTGCGCTAGTGGAGTGGGAGGTTCGTGGGGGTCGGACCCAACGAAGAGGCTCCCACTGTCTGATATCCCAGAGTGTTAATCAGACCCATGGCTTTCCCTTGAAAAGTCACAGGGGGCTGGGAAACATCAGAGGGGACTCGCGCTTCCGTGTTAAAGAAGGTGAGTCGCGATCTCAACGCCAACATGGACATGCTCTGCGAGCATGTACCATCCACAAGCGCTGACTAAGCATGTTGTTTGCCCAGGCATGTGAGACAGCGATCGTGGCCGTCAGATGAGGTCAGGAAACGACCGCTCCAGAAACACACAGGTGAAAAGACATCTTAAAAAGACGCTGAACACCCGTGCTGCTCTTTTAGGAAATGCTCTTTAGCTGAAGCGCCCAGGGATGAATGCCACGCCGTCCTGTGCCAGTGCGCTGTCACATCCACCACTGAATGCGCCTTCCCACCAACTAGAGAGACACAAGCTGTGGAACAAAACAGTTAGCAATAAAAATTGCTGTTGAAGGAGAGACTCCTAAGCAATTAAAATTGCTGTTTGCTCTTAGTAGGACCAGGAAATTTATTCTTGTTCAGGTGAATGAGAGACGATCGATCTTCACAACCGTTCGGCTCCGAAGCAAAAGTATGAATGAAAGTGAGTATTGCCGGTCCTATTTAAACCCGGATGTGCCGGGAGGTGTGGCATGTCATGTAAATCTCACTGGCCAATTCCCATTGGCTCGTTTTGTACCACTCGGAGGTGATTGGGCTCCCAAGCGAGACCCCATTACATCAGCTCGTTGTAACGTTGAATGTGACCGACTGAATGGGAACCAGAGTACTCTGTAACATAGTGACTGTTTTAGGTGATGTGCTTGATCTAGACCGACTGCTCACAAGTGTTTGTCATCAGATTATAGTGATTTCATTTCTAATAACACCAGCTGTCAGTTCACTTTCAGTAGCTGATGCTCCTTAACAGTGCACACCTTCTTGACTCCAGGGATTGATTTGCATTTCTTGTGTACCTCAAAAATCATGCATTTGTTTCAAGTATACATGACTTCATTATTAATCAAGTTTTATTCATAATGTGATTTTCATTCAGCTGAAGAGGTTGAAGGGTTGAATAAGTTTCTTAGCGATGCAACAGCGCAATGGAAGAACCTGTCAGTGGAGGTGCGCAGCGTCCGTAGCATGCTAGAAGAAGTGATCTGCAACTGGGAGAAATACAGCAGCACAGTGGCCAGCCTGCAGGCCTGGCTGGAGGACGCTGAGAAGATGCTCAACCAGTCAGAGAGCGACAAACGGGTGTGTTGTCAAAGTCTGTGACTTTCAGATGAAATGCGTTGGGATTAATGTCAAACGGCTATTGCGTATTTAAACAGTGTGAATTCTTCCGTAGGAGTTTTTCCGTAATCTTCCACACTGGATTCAGCAACACATGGACATGAACGATGCAGGAAACTTCCTGATTGAGACATGCGATGAGACTGTGTCCCGAGAACTCAAACAGCAGTTGCTCCTCCTCAATGGCAGATGGAGAGAGCTGTTTGTCAAAGTCAAACATGTAAGACAAGTGGCTTCACGTGTAAGGTTTTCTTATCATATGATGCATACCCTATGATGTACATCAAACATTTTTTTACATGCTTTGAGTCATGGTTTCCCTCATCAAAAATAATACTTTTTTCTGAGTCATCACTGGTCGTCTGTTGCTTTTGCACCTTTTAAGAAATAATGTAGATGTTCATGTTGGAGTGAACATAATTCTGATGAAATATATTTTTCTTAGTATGCAAGAGCAGATGAAGTGGACAAACTGAGGAGTGATTATGACGATGGGATTGAAGCTTTAAAAGCGTTTATTGACACGTCCAAGGAGAGGATGAACACTCCAGTTCAAGTTTCATTTCTGAACATACGGACATATCTACAAGACGTTGAGGTAATCAGAGTTCACAAAGCATCCTACCTGGCTCTCTGAAATACTTCATTTCGTCAATTACAGCATTAATCACTTTAGAGTGATACAATTTCTCTAATTTTGGGGTTGGAAAGGATTTTCAACATTTTTCAAAGAAATCTCTTATGCTCACAAAGGCTATATTTATTTCAATATCAATATCTTATCAATAATACAGTAAAACTAATATTGTGAAATATTATTACAGTTTAAAATAAATGTTTTATAGTTTAATATAAAATAAATTTTTAGCATCATTATTCTTCAGTGTCACACAATCCTTAAGAAATCATTCTAATATGCTGATTTGCTGCTAAAGAAACATTTCATATTAATAAACTATATTACAACTATAACTTAATTATAAACTGTGTTTCTTTGATAAACAGTGAGTTCAGAAGAATAGCATTTATTTGAAATAGATTTTTTTGTAACAGTCTAAAATTGAAAAATGCATCATGAATAAAAACAAATATATTAAAAAAAAAAAAAAAAATCTTACTTGCCCAGACTTTTGAATGGTAATGCACATAATACAATTTTATGCAGTCTATATCACAAAGATTAATGATGTTTACTGCAGTTTCATTGGAGCTAAAGATTTTATAAATATCAACTCATTTGTCGTAGGACATCAAGCACAAAGTGCCGTCCATGGAGGCGGCGTACAAGAAGGTCACGCGTAACGCACAGCAGCTGACCAAAGACATCGCAGAGGAGGAGATCGCACAGATGCTGGCCACCATGTCAACCATCAAGGATGAGATCAGCAAGGTGCCTGCCCCGTGCTTTCCCCCTTGAAATAATACGTTAGACCATAACCACACTGTCTCACATTATACCTCATTGTCTGGATCAGATAAGAGAGAGAATTCTGCCCCTGCTGAGAGACTCCCAGGCCATGCTGCCTCCATTAGAAGAGATGGAGAAACATATCACTGGGTTCTACCAGTCGCTGGAGAAGGCGAGTCGCATCACTTCCTCCCGGGACTCCGAGGCTCCAGGAGACTTCAAACAGAAGTGTCAGGTGACTAAAGGCCTATGGGTTGACACCAAGCTTTTAGGGTCATGATACTGTTTTCACCACATTTATAAAATTAATTATAAGATTTTAAACATAAGGATAAGTTATATATCATTCAATACTGAAAAGTAGCAGTTAAAACCGTACATTTTTTTTATTTGTTACTTGAAATAAAATAAAATCTAATTTAACTTTTTAATATCTCATTAAGTTTAGCTTGATGTACTTAACTAAAACTGAAATAAAAATGAATGAAAACAATATAAACATTAAAAAGCTAATTAAAATAACAAAAACAACAAAATTACTCGAAAATATAAAAAATCAATATATTACTAAAAAAAAACTAAAAGAGTATCTCAATTATACTAAAATAACTCTCAAAATGAATTCTCAAGTCATTTTTTTTAGAGAATTGACCATTAAATAGTTTTGGTTCAAATATTTTGGATGTTTTGTTCCTTTGTGCCCTTTATTTCCATTCAATTTGGTGTGGACAGGCTGTAACATTTTGACAGCACTTAATATAATAAAATGTATTTGCCATTCATTCTCTTTCTTTGTATTTTCTCTGTTTATACAACTAACAGGACCTGGTGACCTACCAGCAGAGCTGTAAAAAGTGTCTGTCAGTGATTGATAAAAACCATCAGGTCATTCTGAAATCATTGGACACCAGTAAGAACCTAAAACACCTGGACACGTCACTGCTAGAGAGGAGAATCACTGAGCTTCAGGCCTCTTCACAGGTGGGAACTGCATCCATGGAAGAAGAACATCATGTCTTATCTACAAGAATGAGTTTTATTGCAAACTTTGGTAGCTTGGTAAATCTGAGCATAGTTTGAGATCGCTTTTATTGCAGCCTTTTACTCTGAACAAAAATCTGAGAATCAGGTGAATTTTGCATCCATTTGATCTCATTGATCTCATTCCACTCATCCATTTGATCTCATTGCTGTATTGAAGAAACAATTAATGTTTCAATTGTGTCTACATATGTTTTTGAATGTTTTATATCAAAAAGGGCATGGTAAAAGAAACCACAGAATGGAAGAGACACGTGGAGGCAAACAGCAGCCTAATGAAGAGATTTGAGGAGTCTCGTGTGGAGCTGGAGAAGGTTCTGAAAATAGCTCGCAGCTCCATGACTGAGAGAGGAAACCCAGAGGACCTTCTGAAAAAGCACACTGTGAGAAATGAAAACCAGCACTCTATTCTAGTGCTCGGCAAATGGGCTGAAATCAAAGTTTGAATTTGTTTGGTCTCTAGAAGGAAATGAGCAGAGAAATTTCAAAGCTGATTTCATATTTCTTTTAAATATCTTGCAGGAGTTCTTTGGTCAGCTGGATCAGAGAGTTCTCAATGCTTTTCTTAAAGCCTGTGATGAACTGACAGATATTCTACCAGAGCAAGAACAGCAGAATCTACAGGAAACAGTCAGGAAACTGCACAAACAGTGGAAGGTCAGAGAACTCTTCCATCCTCTTACAGTCTCACCTCACAATACCATCCATCTCTGTAGAATTTCAAAAGGTTCAAATATTTATTATCCATCCGAATTATTCTAAAATGTGCTTATCTTGTTAATAATTATGCTAGCCTTCTTTCAAATGCTTTTAAATAGCTTTAATTTGGTTCAGTACAGGGTTTTTAAGTGGTTTGATGTGAACTATAGCTTGAAAGTATTAGGAAAAACAACACGTTTTATTGAATCGTACCAACAATATGAAAATGCATGTTTTCTGCAGGATGTCCAAACAGAGATTCCCTATCACCTGCTGCCATCTGAAGGTGGAACTGGAGAAGAGTCGTCTGATGACATCACTGCAAGAGTGTCAGGCTGAACTGGCCCGTGAGAACCGCAGTCTGCCCAGTATGGGCAGCGAAAGGTTAATCAAAGAGCACAGGGTAAGAGTGACCTGCATTAAACCCTCTATAAGTACTGGTTTTGTCCTTTGAAATATGGAACACTTACATTGGATATTTTTATGTAGATGTTTTTTAAGGAAAAGGGTCCACAGGCTCTTTGTGAGAAGCGGTTACAGCATATGGAGGAACTTTGCTTGAAGCTTCCAGAGAGCGAACAAGCCCGGCAAACTTTGGAGAACTCCAGGACTGCGTTTGTAGAGGTCAAAGAGGAAATTGATGGCACACATCTGAAACTAATGCAGCACGCTGATAAGTGGAAGGAGTTTAATACCAGGTGAACTTTGTAATAAATGTAATATAAGTGTATGAATGAATGTCACACGACTATTATACTGTGTGTTGTTTTGTAAAATCACTGCTGAAAAAGTTCAATTAATTTCAATTCATACTATATTAATGCTGTAACTAATTTATATTGTTAATCATTAATAATTACTTATTTGTGTGTTTGCAGGTTCTCTGAACTCTCTGCTTGGGTTGCGTCAAAGGAAAGTCAACTCAGACTTCTGCGAAACAGAGCTGGAGACCCCAGCAAGTTCGGACAGGTCAAATCCACAATTGAGGTGAGAAATAAAGACAGAAAAAAAAAATGGAAGTGGAAAGAAAATTGTGAAAGTTGTATGAAATGTTGACCAATTGTCCCTTCATGAATTGCAGAGTCTGAGAAATGATGCTGAACTACAGGAGGGGAATGTGAGCTGGCTGAAGACGCGATTGGCTGCTCTGATAGAGGTTTGCACAGAGAGTGACGCCCAGAGGCAGGGAGCCGCCCTCGGCAAGCTCTCCAATGACTTTAAGGGTTTCCTCACCTCCCTTTCTGAGGTAATATGCACTCATTTTAAGAACCATAGATCAAAATGATCTGCCATACTGTATAAGAAAATATCAACGTAAATAAGTGTTTTGGCAGTGTTTAGGCTTTTATCAAAAACCTAAGAAATAGAACAACTAACAAACAGTATAAACTTTTGAATCACAGACAGAAATAAAATAAAAATAAAAACAAATAAAAATGCAGTGCTACGGTACCTTTAAGACGTCTGTTTATAAAAGTAAGAAAAGCCCTGTTTTCCATGTTAACATGCCTTTAAATAAAAAAATAAAAACCAGATGATTATATGTGTGTGTTGTAATAGTCAGAGAAGGTTGTGCTGGCGGTGAGTGACTGTGTGCAGTTCAGAGAGGAGGTCAAAACTACACTGGAGGAGTTGACGCAGGGTCAGCAGGAGCTGCAGTCAGAGATTGGCAAAATTTTGGACTCTGACTCTGTCAGAGAAGCCCAACAAGTGCTGATGCTTTATCAGGTACCACTTTCACTGAATGAATCACAACCCTGAGATATGAAGCTGAAAGTTTACATCTAACATTCATGTGCTTTCCTAATGTACAGCAACAACTGAAGCGTCTCCGGCTGAAGAGGAAGGAAATGCAAGATCAGATAAGCCGTGGAAAGCAGCTCCAGATAGAAGAGAGCCTGGAGGAGAGCTTACAGGAAGATCTGGAGAAACTAGAGACCACCTTGAGCAAAATGGATCAAAGCACAGAGACACAGGAAAAGAACCTGGAGGTGAAGATAATAATAATAATAAAAATAGCGCCTTTACAAATAAACATGAGAGCAGAAAAAGAAACAATACATATAAACTGAGATAGGTAACACAGAAGTAGATGTCGAGGTAGATGTAAAACCTTTATTATATTATAATATTAATTATAATACAATATACGTGTCAACACATTTCAAGTAACAAGTAAAGTAATGCATTAATTTTGAGTTTACAACAAAATACAGTATCCAAGTTATTTTTTCAAATAATTAATGCAAGTTCCATATATTTTATGTTGAATGAGGATGTTGAAGGCAAATAAAAAAAAATCATTCATTTTATTTTCATTTGGAAATCATATTACATTCAAAGTTAAATGTTTTGTGGGTGCTGTTACATGTTGTCTTTTTGATTGAGCAGATTTTCTGACTTTGAAATAATGTTGATGATCACTCTGTGTTGTCAGGTGACTTTAGCTGCTTGGCAGGAGTTTGACAGTCAGCAGGCAGCAGTGAGGGAGTTTGTGGGCAAGGTGCGATCAGTCACGGAGAGAGAGATGAACTTCAGCAGTCCAGACAGTCTTGGCACAGAGCTGGAGCAGGCCAAGGTGAGAACAACACATGATCTCTGTGGGCTCAGTGTAATGAATCACCTTTAATTAAACATGAGCATCTTTGTTTTGAACACAGAAGAGCTGATAGAGCTTTTACAGCCCAAATCCTCATTAGAAAATGCTCTGGCAATAAAATCTGATATAAGCCTCATTAAAAAAGATGTAACATAGCCAGTATGCACTCAACTGTAAGGCAATAAACTGAAGTGTTTTATTTCGAAATTGATTATTTGTTGTGTTCTACCTCACAAAAACAATGTCACAGAAATATTCACTTCATTTGTTGCTGTTATTCCTGTAGGATCTCTTAAAACAGTGTGAAACGGAGGCCAGACAGGTGAACACTCTACTCAAGAGGGCCACAGAGATCCAACTGGGCTCCAAAAATCAGTCTCTCCTCCAGGATCAAGCACGTGCTCTGAGTGAACAAGTGGACAAAGTTGAGACTGGACTCAAGCGAGAGTAATACCCTACTTTATTTTATATTTATTTTGTTTCATAGAAAAATGCATTAAGAGTTATCTGTCGATGTATTATGATGCTATAATATCGTGTTTACTGTCTGATTTAGTGTAAAGACTTTGGAGGGAATGAAAGATCAGTGGGATTCTTTCGGGAGTGAGTTTGAAGCATTTTCCACATGGATAACAGAGAGAGAAAGAGAAATGGATGCCTTGAAAAGCTGCAGCACACCTTTGGACCAGCAGATCTGTACCGTAAAGGTGCAATAATAAATATATAATTAAATAAATGAACAAAGTGTCTTTTAAAATGCTGGAAATGACTGCATGGCTTCTGTATTTATTTAAAAACTTTTATACTTATTTATAAAAAATAACCTATTTGAATGAATAATATTCTATGTACATTTTCTATATATTTTATTACATATTTATGATGGGTAGACAATCAGAGAAGGTCTGCAGGAGAGGTCAGAGGTCCTATCCAATCTGGAGGAGAAGTCTCAAGCGCTGTTCCAGTTTGTGTCCTCTGGCGAGTCTGCACGAATCAAAGCCCGTCTGACACAGATTGGCAGATACTGGGAGGAGCTTAAGGAGAGTGTGGAACACCTGAATGGACAATTGGAGGAGAGCTCCTCCCACCAGACGAAGTTTAATGCTAATCTTCAACAGGTATGTTTTAACATGCTGTTTACTGCAGACTTACTAAGGTCTTATGTTCCCTAATGACATTGCATTCTTTTAAAAGGTACAATCGGAGGTTGAAGATATCCAGAAGAAACTCGACTGCCCTGTCACCTCCTGTGTATCTTCATCTGAGACCTACAAAACTCTACAGAGTCACTTGGTACCTGCATGTATTTGTAAACCTTTCTGATTAAGGGTCTATTCACACTTGTAGATTGATTCTCTTGGTTCTCTTGGTCCAGACCAAAAAAAGAAAAACGATATATTTAGTTCAGTTCACACTGTCACTTTTAACACCAAAACTAAAGATACAAAACTGGAAGTTTGTTGACAGAACTCGCAGAGCAGTGTTGAGCCTAATGCGCTCGTTGTGTTTTTATCAGCTGAGAACTCACAATGAGCTTATAAAATGTGTAAAGGAGTTGACAAAAAAAAAGCACCAGGAATTCTTCCGTTGCACAAACAAACAAAGATCTGGCGCAAGTAGATGGTGGTTTTGGGCCTGTAGCTTCTGTGGTGAAAAAAATCAGGTGTGCTTGAGCATTCACTCATTCAGTTTGAATAAGTGATTTGTTCGGTTTTCAGGATATGTTCCAGTCCCTGGAAAAGCTGAAGGCCACCCTGCAGTCTCTATGTGCTGGTGCCCGAAGGCTCAGTGAGAGGGAGAAGGCAGAGAAAGCCGTGGCAGCCTTACAGCAAAGTTATGAGCAGTGTTCAAAACAGGCCAAGGAGAGACAGAACCAAATGGAGAGCCTTCTGTCACATTGGCAAAAGTATGGTTATTTTCACTGATGGTATCTAATGTATTTATAGCTTGAATCCTAAAAAATCCCTTTGTATCAGTAGATTTTTTTTTTATAAGAGTTATTTATTTAAATCTTTCGCTCACTTTGATTATTTCAGGTATGAAAAGGATTGGTCTGCCCTACAGTCATGCCTGGAGAGATGTGAATCTGTATCCAGCTCTGACACTCACTTCCTCCCAGTTGACAAACTAAAACTGGATGGAGAACTGCTGGAATTGAAAGTAATAAACTAGAGTCTTAAATACAACATGTGAAACAGCATTCACAATGCATTTTACTTCTATGGTGTGGCATTTTTCTGTATGCAACAGACTATTAATAGGAAATAATGAATGGTGGTATTTAATTAAAAAAATGGTAAAAAAGCAGGCTTATTAATTATTATTTTTCATTTTTTTAGGCAGAGAAATTATTATTTTGATTAAAGTAAATGGAAAAAAAGCTTTTATTTTCTTTAGAGCATGTCATATAGTCTATATGTTGATAAAGACCAGGGACATTTATTAAGAAGTGAAATAAGGTCAGTTTCACAAATTTCTTAAATTTTGTTCTTTTAAAGCATCTACAGAGTGAGCTTCAGTCTCTGGAGTCAGTTTACAACAGGCTGATTGCCCAAACACCAACTCTTTACACCACTGCATCAGATGAACGTGTGAAAACACTCAAAGAAGACCATGAACAGCTTGAGAAAAGATGGAAGTGTCAGAACACAGCTTTACCTAATAGGTCAGTCATAAGTACTTTCCATAGTATTTGCTGACAGAATTCTAGACTTGGATTGCATTTGATATTTTCCTTATGTTTATTTATAATGGTTTCTTGAATTATGAATGTTAGCATATAGAGCATGTCTAACATAGTACATCAACCCGTTTATTGCAGAATCCAAGTTCTTCAGGAGCACCGTTCTCAGGTGGAAGAGTTTGATCAGGCCCTACAGAAGTTCTTCAAATGGGGAGAGTCTTTTCTCTCATCTTTACATTCGTTCTCTTACGTTGATATCTCTGATCTTCAGCCTTCCACCAGTGATATCAAGGTACGTTCCTTTATGAGTGCCTCCATTCAATGATGAGCAATACCAGAAATCATTTATCCTATTTATGGACATTCTCAAACTCAAATTATTTTGTTAAAATTGTTTTATGACTAATGTGCACCACTTTAAGTTTAGATTAAAGACTTTTACATTGTTACAAAAGATATCTTTTAATTTGTTTTAAAGAAATTTTGTTTTTTGAACTTTCTATGGATCAGGGAATCTTGATTTTTTTTTAATAATAATGGTTTCCACAAAAACATTAATCAGCACTACTGTTTTCAACATTGGTAACGATAAGAAACGTTTCAAATCAGAATGGTTTGATTAGAATAATTTCTGAAGGATCATGTGACTGAAGACTGAAGTAATGATGCTGAAAATTCAGCTTTGCTGAATATGAATCAATTCACATGAATAAATTACATTTTAAAATACATTAAATAACAGCTATTTTAAATTCTAATAATATTTCACAATATTTCTCTTTTTACTGCATTTTTTATCAAACAAATGTAGCCTTGGTGAGCATAAGAGACTTACTGACCCCAAACTTCTGAACGGTAGAGTGTATGAATATATTATGTAAATTTTACGGATGTCAATTTAATCAAAATTTTAATCTCCTTAATTACACATTTTGAAAAATGAACTGGAAATGTGAATATTTGCTGAGAAAATTCACAGACATTACTGTGCCAGATAAAAGTGCTGATTAAAGGCAATATCAAAAAAGTTTATTGTATTTAAATCAATTTTACGTGTTAAATTGAGAATCCTAGTAAATATAAAAAAAGTAAAACACAATAAGTTATATATTGCCAGGAAGAGAGATTATAGATTTTAAAATGTAGTAATGATTTATACTTTTTCCCACCAGGAGAGAAGAGATGACCTACAGAAGCAAAGCATTGTAAGACAGAGTCTTCAACAGCAAACAAAGGTCTTGTGTGACATTTGTGAGCCTGCTGAGGTTCAGCAGTTTCAGGGAAGGTGGGAAAGCTCCTTGCAGCCATACCTGGAGGCCCATCAGCTGGTTGATCTACGAGGTGAGAGTCTGGAGAAGCTAGAGGCCTTCCTACACACCCACAGTGTGGCGGCCGGCGTCCTTCAGGGCCTCAGACAGACCGTGGAGAGCGCTGGGAGTTGGGATAAAAGCCGGGTGGACGAGCTGCAGAGAGACCTGGAAGCCATCGTTCCTGATATCAGCCGCCTTGAAACGCTTGCTGTGAACCTGGACGGCAGCCTCTGTAAGGCCCATCTCCACCTGATCAATGGAAAGGAGACACGTTCCTCGTGCCGCTCATTGGCCGATTCCTTGAGTGTTGAGCTCGATGCTGTGAGGAACCTACTGGGCTCGAAGCAAAGTGAAGCTGAGGCTCTCGGTGCTCTTTGGAGCTCATTCAGACAGCGTAAAGAGCAACTGCTCAAAACGGTGGAGGATATTGAAGAGAAGGCAGATCATCAGGGCCTGAAAGAGCCGAATGTACATACTCTACAGCAGAGGTATGGATTGCCCTTCTCTAAAGGGTTGTTTTACATGTCTGTGGTTGTGTTTATTGAAATGCATCTTCTTTGTGATGTGTGTAGGCTTCGGTTCTTCAATCAGCTGGAAGATGAGCTCCAGTCCCACCAGCATGAGGAACAGTGGCTCAGGGATAAAGGTCAACAGCTGGCTCAGAGAGATAATGAGTTGGGTGGTGAAGTACTGAGGGAGATCAGCTTGCTTCAGACCACCTGGGAAGACACCAAGAAACTCATCACTGAAAGGTGGGCGGTCAGGAACTGGCTATTGTACTGTTTTTTGTTATATTTTATTGGTATTTTTGCCACTTTGTCGAGAGATTATAGAAATATGTAGCGTTTTAATATGTGAAAGTGTTCTTGCATATATTCATATTAGTGGTTGGTAAATGTGGGGTTAGTCAATAGCAAATTCTTAAACTCTTATATTTGGTCCGCCCAATCTTGGACATTAGATTCCATCCTTGGTGGTAGCACACAATTGTACTTTCAAATTGCCCTTTTAGCCATATTTTATTTTTATATTTAAGTCTTTATTGGCTATATGTTGACTTGAATTCCATATTAAATTAAAATAAATTAAACCTTTTACTCATTCATTCAATCATGTCAACTCAATTCATTCAACAATTTTCATTCGCTAGCTAACACTGCTGCGTGATTTTGTTCCAGGCAAGAACAGAGCAGTGCTTTGGTAGACCTCATGAAAGACTACCAGAGTCTGAAGTCTTCAATAAACACGATATTGGAGAGCGCTGATGCTATAGCCGACATTAAAGCTGTCCTGAAAGACCAGGAGGACACACGGAGATCCTTGTTAAAGGTAAAAACTGCCAAAAAAGTCCAAAAAAGTCCAAAAAAGTCAGACTGCAAAATACCAGTTACTAACTTTTACTATTCAAGATAAACTTTAATGTTGGGCTTTCATTATCTTCCTTTCTGTAGCACGAAGCTGTAAAAGCAGAAATGGCCAATAACCAGGATGTGCTAGAGCGATTCTCCAGTAAAGGAAAGAAACTGTTAAGTGAATTAAACAAGATCCCGGATTGCGACACCCAGATTGTGAAGACAGAAATAGATGCCACAGTTGACCAGTGGCTAGATGTGAGCTTATCCAATGGCCAATTATGAAATCTTCATTAAAAATTATTTCATATAATAGAATCTAAGAGCCATTATTCTTCATATCAACACACAGGTGTCAGAGAAAATCGAGGACAATCTCGAAAGTCTCAAGAGGAGCTCTGCTTTGTGGGTGGAAATCTACAATATCAGTGGAGAAATTGAAAACTGGTCCAACAGCTCAGTTATGGATCTTACAGATGGACTCAATAACTTCAATGATAGCCAGAAAACTGCAAACAAACTCTCTGAAGTCAAGGCACGTTCCAAACAGTGTTATTAAACTCAGTTATAACACCAGAGCTCCCGTTATGTAATATATTATTCATTTCTCTGTGTAGGTGGATGTTGGCCTAAAAGAAAAGAAAATTGATTCTTTACAAGAGAAAGTTTCAGAGCTGAAACAACTTGGTGGTGGCCAAGACGTTCCTGCTAAACTGCAGGTAAAGGCAAGCTCACACTACATGACTGTAAGATGAACTCAATTGCTGTGGTGCTCAAACTGCACAACTAGTTTTCTTATCATATGTCATTGTCATGTCATAGCAGCGCATACTACACAATGCCAACGAGGTGCACAAACTACAAGACGTTTAGTCAAGAAACAATCCTGACCAACAGCGGGGAAAAAAAAAATCTCATAAATTCACTTGAGAAATTCACACATTTTTCTGCTTATACCATCTGCTCTATTTTTGGGTGGATATATTCCACCTTGTTGTTGCATTGTACACACTACAAACTACAAGAGCAAATGACGATAATATCAAACAGTTATAAATAAAAGTTACAAATATTGCAGCATCCGGGACTGCTTAAGACAGCTTAAATCTTATACTTAACGAGGATCGTGACCGTAACAATCTCCGATTTTTTTCGCGATCCGGGGGTTTTGTCACAGACCTTGGAAATTTGTCTGTGACAGCAAAATCCAGCAGAAATGATTTTGGTTTGTTCTCCATTGGTTTCATTTCCTGTACTCCATCTTCAAACCTTTGATTCCTTCCAGGTCATGGAGACTGATCTTAGAAGGAAAATTAGTAACATCGAAGAGTTATGTGATCAAGCCAAGAGCAACCTCCAAGATTTCTGCTCTCAGAAGAAGCAGCTGGAAGATTTTCTCACCCAGATGTCTGAGTGGTTGATGAACGTTGAGAGATCTTTAGTGGATTCACCCTGTGGAACAGCCCCTGAAGAGATCTGCAGAGTAAAGGTACAAAAAGTGTGATTTCTTTTATTTTGAAGGAAGCATATCACGATTAGCCAAACATTTCATATATTTGCTCTGGCAGGGCTCGAAAATACACAAAAAATAATGTAAAAAAAACAAAACAACTTTTTATCGAGTATCCTTGTAATCACAGTCTTTCAAGAGTTACAGAATCTAAAATGAACATAAACAGTGTGTCAGATTTGTGCGTCAGGTCTTAAAGTGACAGCAGCCTAATAAACCTGCTGCTGTCTATGTCAATGATTAATCAAACAGCAAAAGACAAAAGGAAAATCACTCACTGCTCTTGACTGAAAAACATCTGCAGCTTTAATAAGGATTCATTTATATTTAATTTATACAGTGAAGACTATGCAGTGTTATTTTACATTTGATTCATTTTTATTCAGTTTCTGTAGTAGTTCTTACCTGAGCACTGTAAAGCACTGTTTATTTCATTTGTAACATTGTTTGATTGTATTTATTTGTGCTATTACTTGTAATTTGTTAATTTTTCTTACTTCTTGTTTACTTGTTTTTAAAAATGTTTGATCCTTATTTGAGTTAGGCTGGTAGTTTTTGTAATGGTGTAAAAAAAATTGATTGGAATTGTGACATTTCACTGATATCTAAAAATGTTGGTGTCATGACAATATTATCTATTAAAATGGAAGGTTACATAGGTCAAAAACAATGAAAATAATAAATTTTTTTGTGGTGGGGCCAGTGTAAATTTTGACTAGATAAACCGGTCTAGGGATCAGAAAGAGAATGGAAAATTCTGAATTCTGACTATTTTGCTACAGGAAACATTAACATTATAAATGGACTTCAAGAGAAAAAAATAAAAGGTTTTCTATGTATACAATTTGTAGGAGATCCAAAAGGAGCTTCAAAACCAGCAAACTAGCATTGACTCAGCCCGGGAAAGCTTGAACACGCTTTGCAGAAAATACCCCTCAGAGGAACTAGCTGGTTTAGGTTCCTCTCTGACTGACCTCATCAAGAAATATGAAACGGTCAATCAGCTCTGTGTTAAGAAGCTTGGGTCCATGCAGCATGGGCTCCAGCAGCACTTCAGTGGTGAGAATCGTTGTAGTCCTGATTAAAAATGATCTTTCCTTTAAATCAAGTACAGACATAGCTGTAAGATTGTTACTTTCTGTCCGCTTTTCCTTCTTCTCTACTCAGATCTTGTGAAGGAGTTTCATACATGGCTCTCTGGACAGAAAGACATTGTGAGAGAATGTGCCGACCATTCTGGTGACATGAGTGTGGTGGAACGTAAATTGCAGAAATTGAAGGTACTTCATCTTTTTTAAAACCTCATCCTAACGGTTAGCAGTTTTTAAAACTGTGATTTAGAGTGTCAAGTAATCTCTCTGATCTCATTGGAAATAGTCAAATGGTAAAATTGTAGCCAATAACATAGCCATATTTAGTGATAAAAATACAGCTATTTTGAGTGGGATTTTGGATAAGTGTGGGCATCCTTCAAAATAGATACCAGACATCTGGTCTTAAAACAACACCATTGATGATTGTCACTGGTAAGAAAAAAATATTGAAGAGTTAACTGGAAAATAATATAATAATATCTTTATAATGATTTTTAGAGTTTTCAGAGGATTTTTATCAATAGTTGTGCTTCCCTTGTGCAAAACTTGCTATCATGATTGTGTATAGTGTTGTAGGTGGTTGTCGGGCATTACTATGCAATTGACAAGGTGTTCTGAATGGTTAGAATACAGTCAAAAATAAAGCCAAAACTTTGAAATATTGTTACAGCGTTTTCTATGTAAATATATTTCATAAAATATATTTTTTTTACTGTAATGACAAAGCTGAATTTTCTGCATCATTACTCCAGTCTTCAGTGTCATATGATCCTTCAGTAAAAAATGTAATATTGACAGTTGTGCTGCTTGTTTTTTTTTTTTTTGAAACCATGGTACATTTTTTCAAGATTATTTAATGAATAGGAATAGATAAATAATAGATTTTTTTTGTAACATTATACTATTGTTACTGTCTTTTTTCTGCATGTTTTTTCCATGGTACAAATGAAGTAGGATGGCTTGTGTATGTTTAAAACTTAACATTATGGAGTCACTTCTCTGTCCTACAGGGAGCTCTGGAGCGGGTGGATGATGGAGACAGCCGTCTAACACTGGTGTGTACAGAGGGCGAGAAGCTTCTTCTACACCTCCCCAAAGCCAGCGCTGGCCAGGTCCAGCAGAACCTTTCCTCAATCCAGCAGGATTGGGACAGCTATGTGGAGCAGTGTAAACAGAACCAGCAGAACCTTGAAAACAGCGCCAGCCTGCTCAACGGGTGGGAACTTAACAGCAGCTTTACACTGCTTGCTTGGTTAAATATTAGAGCAGCAGATTGTTTGAAATAATTCCTGCATATAAACGGCTTTGTTGTGGAAGCAGGGACGTACTCTTGGCTCTTAAATTGGCAGGGTTTTTTTTGGCCCAAATGTTCTGAATTGAAATCTGTGCTTTGTTTTACTAGCTTTGAGAGCTGTCTGCAGAGGTTGACACGATGGTTGGAGCGCATGGATGTGAGGATGAGTACAGAGCTGCCTGAGGGAAGACACAGCGATCAGGAGAAAGTGACGCTGGAGCGCGTGGAAGAATTCCAACATGAAGTGCTTAGAGAGAGGTTAGAACAAGTGAAACTGACAATTATCAATCTGTCCTCCCTATGACCACTGAACGGGTAAATAAACAGCCCATTTTTTTGCAGCAAAATATTTACCATGTATAACCATTTGGAAAAGATATCCTATCCTAAATATTTCCCCCTAAATGAATAAATACATTTAAGCAAAAATACACACATTTTAATGAATGAATGAATCAATCAATAAATAGTAAAATAAAATCAAAAATAAATAAAAATAAAATAAATAAATACTAAAAATAACAAATTATTTATAATTCTTTAATAAATATTATTTCCATTATTTATTTATTATTTATTTAAATGTGTATTTTGCGAATGGCATATTTTTTCATAAATGTGAACATGGACCACAAAACCTCATAAGGGTAAATTTGAATTTTGAATACATAATGAATAAATAAGCTTTCTGTTGATGTATGATTTGTTAGGATAGGACAATATTTGGACAAGATACAACTATTTGAAAATCTGGAATCTGAGGGTGCAAAAAAATCTAAATATTGAGAAAATTGCCTTTACATTTGTCCAAATTAAGTCCTTAGAAATGCATATCTACTCATAAAAATATTTTTTTATATATATATTTACGGTATGATGATGTTTACTTATAATTTTTGGCATAAAAGAAAAATCGATAATTTTGACCCATACAATGTATTGTTGGCTATTGCTAAAAATATACCCGTGTGACTTATGACTGGTTTTGTGGTCCAGGGTCACAAATAGAAATATCTCTATGCAAAATATGTGTATTTTATTTTGAAGGGAAATTTGACTTAAAATGACATGTTATTAGCAGGTTTTATGTTTTTTTGCAATTTGAAAATTATTTTCATGACAACTAAACATATTTCTTATATTTCTTTGTGGGAACTGTTGATGCTGAAAGTAAATATGATGAACTGATTTTTTAGTAAAATGCAAACTATTTTCCAATCTCTTATCCTGCAGTGACTCGTTTGAGAATCTGTGCCAGGAGGCTCAAGCTCTGAGTGAGGGGGGTCACGGCAGTGGGGCGGAGCTGCGGGCGTCTGCGCAGCTGCAGCTGCAGCATCAGGCACTTCTCAAGGCAGCGAGGGAGAGACTGCGAGTATGTCAGCTTAGCCAGCAGGAGCAGCAGAACTTCGAGGAGATGCTGCAGAGCACCTGGGGATGGCTCAGTGGCGTACAGGAGCGCCTCACTTCACTCAACAGCACCACTGGGAATAAAGAGACCCTCGAGAAGAGACTGGGCCTGATTCAGGTCAGAAAATGCCACCCATATCAGGATTCTCAGATTATTTTCTATTTGTAATATTGCTTACAATGCAGAACGTTTTATTTAAACTCCTCACACTACAAATATTATTACTTTTCACAGGTTTCAGTTAAACTCAAACTCTTTCGTTATTATATTATATATTAATTATATTATATAAAATGTATTATTATACTATTGATACAAATATAACATATTTTATTGTATTTTATTGTATTACTAGTCTTGTTGGTTAATAATGTACCTTTTTTTTTTTTTAAAGGATTTAAAAAAAATCAATTATACTGTATAACCATTGATATTTTGATATTGTTTCAGGACATCTTGCTAATGAAGGGTGAAGGGGAAGTGAAGCTTAACATGACTGTAGGGAAGGGAGAACAGGTGCTAAAGAACTGCAGCAGGGATAAACAGGAAGTTATCCGCTCTCAGCTCAAGAGTCTGAAGGATTCCTGGGCTAATATCCTCATGACCGCCATGAGCTGTCACAGGTGAGGGTTACTGTCTCCTCTTATGATACCTCATGGTAACTTTGAAGAAATATATAATAATCATATTTGTATGCGATGCAGTCGTTTGGAGTGGACCGTAGCTCAGTGGGGCAGTTTTCTGGAGAGTAAAGCTCAGCTGCAGCAGTGGATGGAGATGGTGGAGCAGGAGGCTGGAGTGACTCTGCCACAGCAACCTGGCCTGAAAGAGAAGGCCTCTCTGTTAGAACGTCTAAAGGCCATTCAGGCTGATGTGGAAGTCCATTCCTCAGCACTGACCCGCTTAAATGAGAAAGCCGCAGAGCTATATGAGAAAACAGGAGACCATGCATTTGCAGAAGGACCAAAATCTGAGTTTAACTCCCAGTTTACCAACATCACAGCTGTCATTAAGGTAAAAATCTGTAATCTAAATATTAACACACAATTCAAACCACTTCCTGTAACTCACTCAGGATAATTCTGTGCATCCTAAATCGCATACTGAGCAGTTACTACATTTGAATTTGAATTTACTTTGTGACTGGTAAAAAAAGTATGTTCTATATAGTATGAATATGGGTAGTATGCCATGTTGCTACTGTCACATGACCTACCAGGTTTAGTTGTGTCGCTTCACTGCCATTCATAAATCCTCTCCCATGGCATCATGGGATAGTAAAGTGTCCATCGAATGTGCACTTCAGAATCTCGGCAGAAGTAGTAGGTCATCTAGGTACCTTTCGCCTATGTATTTCGAATAACTATGTATTTTGAAGTACATCTCTTGTTGACACACTGTTTTTCATATACTATATAGTAGGAAAGTATTCGATTACAAAGAACATGAAAAACAAAATATTTAGTGGGAAAAAATAAAACAATATTATTGTTTTAAAATATGAATTGTACAAAAGTTGTCTTTGAGGGAGAGAAAATTATGTTGAAAAACTCTGAAAGAATAATAATAATTATTATTATTATCTGCAGTGATGAATTATTCATAAAAAGACCAGGAACATTGTGAAAAAATTAAATAGCATCAGTTTTCTTTCTTCTGATATGTTGTATACTGTCTTGTGCTATAGAGTAAGGTCCAACAGATGGAAGAGATTGTCAAAGAGCATGAGCAGTACGTGGAGTCAGTACGTGACCTGAATGACTGGCTCACCTCGGCTAAAGAAGAGCTCCAGCGCTGGTCAGATATGTCTGGAGATGCAACTTCTGTTCAGAGGAAACTCTCTAAAGTCAGGGTACGTTTATCTCTGTTTACTACACTGACATACACTACCATTCAAAAGTTTGGAATCAGTTAGATTTTTTTTCTTTAAATATGTGTGTGTGTGTATATATTTATATATATATAAACTCTGATAATAAGAAGAAATGTTTCTTAAGCACCAAATCAGCATGATTTCTAAAGGATCATGTGGCACTGAAAATTCAGCTTTGCCATCACTGGGATAGATGACATTTTAGAATATATTTAAATTTATAACAGTTAATTTAAATTGTAATGATATTTCAAAATATTGCTATTTTTACTGTATTTTTGACCTTATAAATGGAGCCTTGGTGAGCAGAAGAGACTTCTTTCAATTGCATTAAATATGAGGTCAGCTGAGGACTCCTAAAAAATCTTGACATTATAGAATACCATACTGTACCCAAGTTACCATGTCAAAAAAAAAAGAAGCTTTTTATAAGTGGCATTTATGGCGTTGAAATTAGAATTTATCTGTCATTCTTATTCATTGTAAATTAATTTTACCCTGAAAAGTGGGTGTTTCACACCACACTGAAATCAATTTGGTGAATGATTTACATTGAAACAATTTTAACTGAGACACTGCTAGTAATAATTGCAAAGAAAGCAAGTAACACAGCGCATTAAACATAACATTTTTTAGTAGAAATACTGAGATAGTATTGTATAAAACATACTCCAATAATCTTTCTTTGTTTATTTTTTGGCACATGCTCTGATATCTAATCATGCACAACAACAACCAGAAAGCTAAATAAGTAAACTGAGTCAGTTTTGATTTCATGTTAACTTTAAAGCATTGTAATTCCATTTTAGGGGCTATTAAATTCCAAGAAGCAAGGACATGAGCGTCTGACCCGTGTTCAGAGCTGTGGTGCCGCCACACGGGACCATACATCCACGGTGGGCTGTGAAGTTCTGGAGAGGGAGGAGTCCGGGCTGCTCTCGGCCTGGGAACAGTGGGAGCGTGGAGCTAAACATGTGTGCTCTGGTCTGGAGGGCGTTCTGGCTCAGATGGCCAACTCAGAGCAGGAGTTCAACAGCTTAGCTGCACAGCTGGAGCAGGACCTGCAGGAGTTCAGCAGGAAGCTTCAGGAGTGGCGCATCAAACTGCAGCAGGTGGAGGAAATGACCTCTGGGGAAGAGGCTGTGCAAGGCTGGCAGATAGCAAAGGTAAAGCCTACAGAGCAAAATAATAAAACCAAAAATAATTGATTTCTGTTCTTTTAACATTACTGTACTTTCTTTTGTTTTTAATGACTCAGGACACCCTGGAAGCACTGCTAAATGTGGAGCCCATGTCTGAAAATTTGAAGTGTCAGCTGAATGACTTGTGCCGGTTCTCCAGAGATCTGGGCGCTCAATCTGAAAGAGTGTCTGCCCTCATTAAAGAATACAACAGGTAGGAGAGCTCATGACCAACACTTCTAGGTCTTACTTTAAGTTTTAATTTGACCAAAACCTTTGAATACACACAGACAGTCTATTGTTATTATTGTACTAAAACTGTTAACATGCATTTCGATAACTAAAATAAAGCTGAAGTACAATAAAATATAAACTTCAGATAAAAAGTTTATTGCTGAAGTACTAAAATTAAATTAAAAAAATAATTAAAGTTAAATAGAAAACTAAAAATCTCAAAAGAATTAAAAATGGCAAAAGCACAAAACAACATGACTAAAACTTCAAATGAAAACTAAAAAAATAAACATAAATAAAATATATTCAAAATATTTAAACAATAATAATACATAAATAATACAAAAATAACTTTGAGATAGACTTGCTGAGAATTACATAATAATAATAATTATTATTATTATTAAATCACGCACACACAATTTAGAAAAACAAGGGAATTAATTATATTGTCTGCACGATTTACTTAAAATAAGGGAACAAATTAGCAAAACGTGCTGACATATTAGTAAGTCGTGGGAATCGATAATTTGTGGTGATGATATACATATTTTTCCCCTGTTTCATGTGTGGTGATCCGTATAAATTAGTAGCACAACCAGTTACTCTTATTCAGACATGCTCATTTTTGCAACCTTGATTCACAGAAATTGTTTGGAAGCTGGCAATTTAGATTTAAGCTTGCTGTTTTGAAAAAAAAAATAAGTATGCATCTGTCAGGTGTAGTGCTGGGAAGTGAGGACCTAAATGCAGAGATGCACTTCAGTGTTTTTATAGAAAAACAAACAAATAAAACCAAAGGGGGAACTGTAGGGGGACAAAAATTGAATCATTTGGCATAGCAGGCAGTGCAGGGCTTGAGCAGATGACAAGGCTGGGAGCAGGATACAGCAGAGCTAGGGAGAACAGTACACATGAAATGTATGACAATGAACTTGCAAAGGAAAGGGGACACAGGAGAATAAATAGGAGAAAAATAAGGAGGGAAACCAGGTAGGACAGGTGGGATAAATAAACCAATAATCAGGTAACAGTGGGCGAGGTTGAGGCAGCAGCACATGGCACATAGAAACAAACAAAACAAGGTTCTCACAAAAAACATGACAGAACAAGACAACACAGAAGCACGTGGTCATTGATAAACGTGTGCTACACAAACCACGACAACACAAGACCGCCTGGCCAATGAAAATGCAAACCAGGCGCTCAACAAAAACACACATGAGACTGAGTGCACAGTAAGTGAATGAACTTTAACCTGTGTGTTCACAACAAGAGAAAAAACATGGAACATGAATGTCTGAACACCGACACCGAACTAGACTGAATTGCCAGGATCCGAACACCACGCTCCGCACATAAATATATCACATGAAAGAGAGCACAGCCTGAGCGAACTTGAAAACCCACTCTCACAGAAAGACAAGACAATAGAAGTGTTAGAGCTCTCTCACCAAATCAAGAATAAACCTGACCAAAGTGACAGAACCCTGACAGCATCAGAGAGTCTGCAAATGCCATCTAAGACTACGACTGTATGTTGTCATTTTTGTTCAAATCCCTGCAGTGAAATATTTTTTTTTTCGTTTGCATCTTTCTTCTTCACTGTAGCCTGAGTCTCCAGGCGTCTCGGGAGTGTCAGGGAAAGGAGAAGCTCTTGGAGCAGCGGTTCCGTGCAGCTTTTCGAGACTTTCAGCAGTGGCTGGTCAATGCGAAAATTAATACAGCCAAATGTTTTGATGTGCCTCAGAATCTGGCTGAAGCATCATCCAGCCTGCAGAAAATCCAGGTTACATTTTATTGATTTATAATATAGTTTTCCAATCGATTCGCTCCAGTTTAGAACAAAAAATGTAATTCATTGCATTTATGAAAGTAAGTGTTTCTTATTGCAGGAGTTTCTAAGTGACCGCGAGCAAGGCCACGGCAAACTGAACACAGTGGCAGCCAGCGGAGAGCTGCTGATGAGTATCACTGCCAATGACAGAGTGGAGTCGGTCAGAGCCAAAATAAACACAACCAGAGAAGACTGGAAAACACTCATGACAAACCTGCACCAGAGAGAGAACGCCCTACAGGTGTCTGACACTATGAGAGATCATTTGATTATAAAAAATTCACACACATCTGTTGACATCTGTTTAGTCCTGAATGCTTGACAAAACAAAGCCAGAATTGTGAGATAAAAAGTGCAGAAACAAGATTCCATACCAAACAGGCTTTGCATTACACAAGAGCAACTACCTGCAGCATCTACAAATCTAGTTACATTTATTATTCATGTCATTCAATATTTCTTGAAAGATAAGAACATTACTTCCGATCTCAAGGCGTGCTTAAGTAAATAATTTAGATTATTGGACCTCAGCAGACAAAAACAAACAAACAAAAAAAAACATTGTAAATTCCTGATGTAGCTAATCAATCATGCTCTCTTTAAACGTAGCATCATTGATTCATTTTTTGCCAGAATCTTCAGTCTCAGATGCGGGACTTTGAAACGAGTGTGGAGCCGCTCCAGGACTGGCTGAATGAAACCGAAGACGCCGTACGGGAGAGCAGCAGTCGACTACATGACCTCACAGCCAAGAAACAGGAACTGCACAGGTTACAGGTGTAGTACAGCATAATCAAAACCATCTCTACTCCCAGCCATTAATCTGCATCATTCCAGCTGATCGGAGTAGTTACACTTCATGGCATTGCTACTGAACATGAAATAGCATTCACAACTCCTTTAATTTCCATAACATGACGTACACTTTATAATATTTGTAAAAATATGTTGGGTAGGGATTTTATGCATCAGGATTCATTTGGCTTATGAAAAGAAGGCTAAGTTAAATAGCTATTTGGCTGTTGGTTACTGTTATGAAACCTGCGTGGCCTTGGTGACATAATTCGAAAAGAAAATTCGTTTTAGAGGCCAGGCAAAGACAGTTATGAAAATGTTTTCAGTGTTATTCTGGTATTATTTATTTATTAATATTTTATATACATTTTTTGTTTTTGTAATTTCATCTGTTTTTTTTTTGTGTGTTTTTTTTTTTAAATATATTTGTATTTAGATTTAATTGATTTTTAATTTTAGCTTTTATAATTTTGGTACCTTAGTTAATACATCAGCATATTTATTTCAGTTCGTTTTTTTAATTAATTCAATTTTTTGTTTTAATTTTAAGTTTTCCATTTAATATTTATATTTTATTTTATTTCAGGTTATTTCAATTAACAGCAACTTTTTAGATTTAATTAACAATAATCACAACACTGATGCATGCACAATAAGACCAGGGATGTGCATTAACAAAGTAAGCAGGGTCAGTTTGGTTGATGTTTTCTTTAATGTCAGAATGTAAGTATAGAAAATGGTCAGTGTATGTGATCGAGTGTAGAAAACAGCTGCTTTCATGTCATGCTTTAATCTGCTTCTCTGTCATGCACATTTTAACAACGCTTATCCCCAGTCTTAACGTCTGCCATGTTGCTTTATTAATCATCTGACTAACACAAGACTGTGTGCGATGCTGCTCTGTGCTAACGTGCCTGTGCTTTCACAGTCTCTGCTAGAGGAATTAGCCTCTAAGGAGTCTCAGCTGCACAGGTTGAGGGAGAAGGCCCAGCAGCTGTGGGACGGACACACGGCCGGAAAGGGCTTTGTGCACCGTGTCTCGCAGCTCTCAGCTCAGTACCTAGCTTTAAGCAACCTGACCAAGGTAACGTCCCATCTGTCTGCCCGATGGCTAGCCGTCCCCAGTGCTGCAGGGGTCGACAGACTGTGTGTGCACATAGGGCTGTGTCCGAAACCTTAAAATTGCGGTTTTATCAAGTATCAAATGAAGATTGGAAGGCATCAAGACACATCTAAATCCAATGTTTATGTAATGTCTTGTCAACAGAAAAATGGTGTCTGATGAAGCAGTATTTACTATTATATCTATCTATCTATCTATCTATCTATTTTTAAATTTCAGAAATATATTTTTGTTTGTTTAATTCTAATTTATTTATTTATTTCACCCACAAAATAAGCATTGTGGTCTTGAAATGTTTGCTTGTATATATTGAATTATATTAAAACATGATATTGATGATATCTGAAACAATTTTTCTTAATTATGTACTTTCAAATAAACGCTGTTTCTAAAGTCAGTGACCTTCAGTTTTGGACACAGCCCACGTGTTTCTATTTAGGGTGGAGGACACATTTTATCTGGAAACGTTGTATGGAGTAATTAAGCTTATGAATAGTTATTAAATTTCAGGAAGTATTGTTTTTTATGTCATATACACATCATATTAAGGGCTCAGTTAAGTACTCAATTGTGGCACAAAAATTATGCATTTAGGGCAATGTAAGTATTTTTTATGGCCTAAATACTACTAAAAAAAATCATATGGAATAATCATCCAGACCTGATAAGTATACAACATGACTAAAAATGTGCTGTTCCTTTCCTTTTAACACATTGACTATTTCTAATAAGATGCTACCCCTACCAAATGATTAATAATTAACTGTATGTTATGATCATGTATGGATAATGCACATATTATCCTAAGCACCTGATTCACTTTTTCTCTGAGAACTGACTATTTATCCGATGTTGTGCAGGAAAAAGCATCTAGAATCGACCGCATTGTGTCCGAGCACCAGCTGTTCTCGCAGGGCCTGAAAGAGCTGCAGAACTGGGTGGCTGATACCAGTCACATGCTGCAAACCTACTGCACTCCTACCGCAGACAAAAACGTGCTGGACAGCAGGATGATCAAACTCGAGGTGAAGAACACAGCCGAGAATATATATATATATATATATATATATATATCTTGTTAAATAACCATATTTACTTACAAAATGATTACTGGATGGCACATAAATCAAAGATAAAATAGAAACTACACTACTGAATTGTTTATTGTTGAATATTGCATACTGTTTCACATTCTACTTATGTAGTGGACAATATATACTGTGCAGTAAGCACAGGGCTACATTCTGAACATTTCTTCTAAAGTATTTGACTTAATTTGTAGTATTAATTATTATAATTTTTCACATGTAGTTCACATGTAATAAGAGGTCTGACATAAATACATACATGTTACCCAGGCTTTACTGACAGCACGTCAAGAGAAGGAAATACAGCTGAAAATGCTGCTAACAAGAGGAGAGTCGGTTCAGAGGAACACCTCCGCTGAGGGTGTACCTCTGGTACGCCAACAAATCGAGGACCTCAAGGATTCCTGGGATGGACTACTGTCAGCATCTATTCAATGCAAAAGGTCAATATGGTCGTATTAAAATCAGTGCAAAAACATAATTTACTAAAAATACAGTTGGCTTATACGTGTATAATAAATGAATTTGTTTCTGCTGGAATTCATAAAAAGTATATATAAAATAATATGGTAAAGAAATAGTATGTGGTGGTGATGGAGTGTGTGCACGTGTATGTGTGTGTATATATATGTATATATATATTTTTTAAAATTACAAATAAAATTTTTATTTTTCTCTTTTTGTTTGGAACCTAGTGTATGCAAACCACTCAGCTAACAGGGAACTTTCTCAGAACATTATTCCAAAAATGTTAATAGAGCATTTGTTTTTTTAATAACGTTATCACAAAATAATTATTTAAATGGAAGTTTTTTTCTGAAACAAATTTAGATTTTCATCCAAACATTTTACCACTACTTTCAGAATGTGAAACATTCAAAAAGTAACGACATATACAGAAAAACGGTTGTTAATAAAAAGAGCTACTATATTAAAGGTCTTATGTTTGGGTTCAAACAGTCAACTGGAGGGCGCTCTGTCACAGTGGACCAGTTATCAAGAGGATGTGCGTCAGTTTGTGAGCTGGATGGAGACTGTGGAAGAGACTTTAAACTCTGCAGACAAACAGTGTTCTGAGATGAGGGACAAGACCACCAACCTGGGCAAAGCCAAAGTACAGTGTTATTGCCAATGCTTTGAGTCTCTGAATAATTTGTAATTGTATTTTAATAAATGTCAGTCCTGTCTTAAAACATCCTCCTCATTTCAGTTGCTCTTCGAGGACGTTTTAAGTCACAGAAGCGTTCTGGACGTCATATCCACGAAGGGATCCAACATGGCCGAGCACTATGTCACCCAGCTAGAGATTCAAGACTTGCAAGAGCGCTACAACATTGTCAAAAATAAAGCCCAGGTATAATGCATCCCTCATTGGTCACCATATAAAATATTTGGCATGTGTTAAAGCACTCACATTTTTCTGCCACAGTGTGCAGTTGCCAAAGCAGAGGAGCTGGTGTCGGCCCATCAGGAGTACCAGCGCTGTCTGCATGAGTTTAAAGACTGGCTAGAGCAACAGCAGGAGAGTCTGAGCTGCTACACACAGCTGGAGGGAGACGTTGAAACTCTAGAAGACACGCTACGCAAACTACAGGTCATAAGATGCCTTGAAATTGTTATTGTGAGGGACGTTGTATACTGAGCACATTTGACACCCTATTTATTCATTTTGTCTTGCCTAACTTTGAAACATATTGCAGGAGTTTTTTCTTTTTAATGACTAGTGCTTTTTATATTTATTTGTTATATTTAGAACAAAAATGGGCAAATAATTGAATATGTCATTAACAAACATTATAATACTTAAAGGGTTAGTTAACCCAAAAAAGAAATTTCTGTCATTATGTACTCACCCTCATGTCATCCAAAACGCCCTCGTTCATCTTCACAACAGAAAATCAAAATATTTTTGAGGAAGTCCGAGGGTATCTGAACCACACATAGGCAGCAATGTCATTGCAGCTTTTGAGGTCCAGAGAGGTATCAAAGACATTGTTAAAATAGTCCATGTGACTACGCATGCTTGTGATGCTGACGCAAGATGTGGGCAATAGTAAGCTGGTGTTCGGATGTAAACACGAAACACTTTCACAATGACACTGCATATGACAACAGTTCAAATTGTAAAATAAAATCATTATTTTTGTTTTGTTTTTGCACATAAATGCATTGTTGGCGCTTCATAATATTAAGGTTGAACCAGATTTATACTTTATACATGCATAAATTCCCCCTATTCCCCCCACATAAAAGTATGAATCCATATAAATATTTACAGTTTTTTTTTCAATTATCTGCTGAATAGTTTGATTATTTTGCGGGTTTAATATAAATATGCATTAGAGAAATGACTAATATCTGTCTCCAGGAGCTGCAGGTGCACTGTACAGAAGGTCATGCTCTCCTCAACACGCTGCTGGTAACCCGAGAGCAGGTGATTCCCTGGGGCGACCCGCAGTTAGAGGACCGATGCCTGGAGACAGTCCAGCAGGAGTGGGGCTCGTATCAGGCCCGGCTGGGTGAGACCAGATCTCAGCTCAACAGCGCTCTGGCTAAACTCCGACAGATTGAGCAGAAGTTCCAGCGGCTGGATAACTGGCTCAAAGGGATGGAAACTAAAGGACAGTTACGCTCCGGCCGTCGCTCTGACAGAGCAACAAAAGAGGCACAGCTGCAGCTCCTGAAGGTTGGAACAGGAAACATTCACTGACAAAAATGATGTAGAGTTTACTTAGAAATTACTATTAAATTTCACAAATAGTCACAAAGAAGCATCTATTAATGCATTGAATTCATTGTGAAGTTTTGAAGTAGAAAGACTATAAAGTATTTTCTTGTAAAATATACTCCAGTATCTACCATAAATCTGGATTGGTATGCCAAAGTTTATTGGTTCAAAGCCAAGTTGAGGTTATTCATGAACGTACAGCAGCTCCTAGAAAACTTTTCCAGTAGAATATATGTATGAATGGAATCAGTGATATGTTGTTGTGATTGATTCTTCAGGGTTGGCATGAAGAGGTGCTGGCCTATCAGGAGGAAATCGAGGGTCTCAGTGTCCTGGCTCAACAGGTTTTGGAAGAGACGCCCATAAGCAGCAGAGTCAGCACTAGAGCCACTCAATTGACGTCACGCTATCATGCCCTGCTTCTACACCTGCTGGTACACTTTAAGCACATTCATCTATCTGTCTAAATAAAGACATACCATAAACCTTCTATAAAGGGTTTTTATAAATCTAATTGTTATCACACCTGACTAATCCTAACCCTAAAAACATTATCACAATATTTAGAATAAAAAGAAAAGGCAGAATTTACTCAATTTATGAATAATCTTTCCAAGAGTGGTTGTGTGAGACGTAACTTTGAGGCAATTTTGTTCCTAAAGTACAGATAAGTAAACCCACAAAAAACATTAAGATGGCTATCTAAATAGGGCCATATGTAATAATTTTGTTTTTAAATAAACCCATTTATTATTGTGAAAGACTACACATAACTCATAAGGCATTTTTATAATTATTAAAAAAAACATTATCTACTTATAAGGCTCTCTTTTCTTCAAGGATATCTCATCATAATAAAGTCATATTTTGATCATTTTTGGAGGATATTTTGCCCTTAAAGTAATGATTTGAAACACATACATACTGTAAATACAGCACAATGGTTACAATGCTGAATTGAACTATTAATTTTGATATGCATTTACAGGACAGTATCAAGCAGCTGAAGGAGGAAGTATCCAGTATTGAAGAATCCCAGAGTGTCTTTAGCACCTTCTCTGATTGGTTGAGCACAGCACAAAATAACTTCAGTAGCGTGAGCACCACCACCATTGATGTGGTTGATCGTGTTGCCATGGAGAAGAAGATGAAAAAATTAGAGGTATGACGAAAATAATAGAGATGATCTTTGATTAAAAAATAATAATTAAAAAAAAAATCAGCTTTATGAAGCAGTTTTATACTTTCGTTCAAAGGTTTGGAGACGTTAAAGACATTTATAATGTTACGAAATATTTCTATTTTAAATAAATGCTGTTATTTTCCATAAATCAAAGAATCCTGAAAAAAATGTATCACGATTTCCACAAAAACATCAAGCAGCACAGCTGTTTTCAACATTGACCTTAATAATAAGAAATGTTTCTTGAGCAGCAAATCAGCATATTAGAATGATTTCTGAAGGATCATGTGACACTGAAGACTGGAGTAAAGATGCTGAAAAATCAGCTTTGCAACACAGTTCTTTTAAATATTACTCTCCTTGCTGTATTTTGATCAAATAAATGCAGCCGAAGCATAAGATACTTCTTTTAAAAAATCTCACAGACCCCAAATGTTTGCATATCCTCATATGAAGTTCTTGATTTTGTCTTAGGCTCTGCAGGGTGATATGGAGCTTGGTCATACCTTCCTGAAGACGATGCGTGAAAAGACTGATCGTGCCATGATGTTTCTGGAGGAACCCGAGGCAGAGCAGCTTAAGGAAGAAGTTGACACCCGACTCACCCAACTGGAGGCATTGATCAGATCTCTGCGGTCAGAGCTTAGTGCCACAGAGAAATCTATACAGCTCTCCAAAGACTTCCTGGACAAATACAAGACTCAATCACAATGGCTCACAGAGACAAAATCACTGCTGGCATCCCCTGTGGAGCCAAAGGCTGAACTTTATCAAAAAAAGGCTCAGCTAGCCAAATATAAGGTGAGGAAAAATTATTTATTTATTTTTGTGAGAAATTAAGACAATTACGGTGAATTAGTTATAATGTTTTATAAGGAGTTTTATTTGATTAAGTGGCCATTAATGGGTACATTCAGAGAGTGAGGAATAAATTGGCACAATATGACAAATCACATCTCTATTGGTGTGAGCATATACAATTATGCATAGCTTCTAATGCAACCATTTTCAGAGAGTCATGTAAACCCTTAATTATGTCACATTCTACCTTTGTCCCCCTCTAGACAATCCAGCAGAACATCCAGTCCCATGAGTCAGCTGTCAAATCAGTTATAGAGAAGGGAGATGCACTTCTTGAAACGATCCGTGACCCATCTGTCAGCGAGAACATTGGCAAGTTGAAAGCGGACTATCAAGACTTATGCAGCGATGCCAAGGTACTTTCATGCATAATACAAGTCCCTATGAAAATGGGTGTCTCTGCTACCTGTGTTTCATTCATTTTGCTGGTCTATTGTAGGTTCGTGTTCAGAGTTTGACGGAGAGCGTGAGAGAGCATGAGGACTATAACAGTGAACTACAAGAAGTAGAGAAATGGCTGTTACAGATGTCTAGCAGGCTGGTCACCTCTGATTCCATGCAAAGTGGCAATTTAGAGACGGCCACACAACAGCTAGCCAGACACAAGGTATGTGCACTGTTATTATAGCTATTAATTATAAATAACTTTATAGTCTGGTTATGTTTGAATCACCATATTGCACTGTATTTCTATATATTATTATATTTTTTAAATAAATATGCATAAATATATTTAGGTTGTAACTACTGATTTTCTTAGCTTAATTTTGGTCAATTCTGTTTCTGATTTGGCCTGTATTTTCTCAGGCTATAATGGAGGAGATAGCTGGTTTTGAGGAGCGTTTGACCAGCCTGAAGGACAAAGGTGATCGTCTCACTAGTAGCTGTACAGAGCAAGTCCAGGCCAAGATCAGTCAGCAGATCCAGGCACACCAGCAAGGAACCAGAGACAGTTATTCGGCTATTTGCAGCACGGCTCAGCGTGTGAGCACTCCTGCTAATAAATGGTCTCATTATCAGAAATGTCGTCTTATTTATTTCATAGTCTAATGTTTATCGTTTGGCTCATCAGGTGTATCAGAGTCTTGACCGTGAACTCCAAAAGCATGTCAGCCATCAGGACACCCTGCAGCAGTGTCAGACGTGGCTGTCCACCGTTAAAGAGGAGATCGAGCTACAGGCGCAGACTCCCTATGGCCTTCAGGAGGCTCTGAAACAGGTAGATGCCACAGAACAAGAGAGTGATTCTCTGCCATATTTATGTTTAAATTGTGCCCAAAAGCGTAGCTTTGAACATACAGTTACTTGTTAAATATATGAAAAATATATAAGATATGTTTATGTCATATATAAATTATAGTATCAATTATATCATTAAGGTTTTTGTATTAAAATATATATTTTATTTTATTTTATCATTAAGGTAACTATATATATTATTTTATCAAAAAAGGGGAATTGCATAGACATTGTTTACAGCACATGTATATCTTATTTATGTTTTTGTTGTTGTTATTATTTTTGAATTTATGTTTTAATGATGTTTAGTTACATTTCAACTACTTACTCCATAGGTGAAGCACTTCAGGGCCCTACAGGAGCAGGCCAGTACATATCTCGACCTGGTTTGTTCAGTGTGCGATTTATCTGATGAGTCTGTAAGGGCTACAGCTGCCAAAATACAGCAAACCAAAACAATGGTGAGTTTGACCATGCAGACTCAGCTTATACTGCTTTGTGATATAAAATTAATCTAGTTAATAATAATATAAATTAATATAAATGACAATATGATTGATATTGTCAATTCTACAGATTGAGGAGAGGATGACCGTTTCTCAAGAGCTGTCAGATAGCTGGAGGGAGATTAAAGAGCAAAAACAGGAACTCTCGACACTTTTCCAGGACATGGAACAGCAATTGCAAAGTCTCTCCAGGAGACCTGCGGAACTGGAGCCCAAGATTGCTCAAAACATGCTCGATCAAGCCAAAGTAAATAAATTTGTCTGATGCATGTAATAATTTTTCAGTGCATTTTTATATATTTTAAAATGTTATGAATATAATTTTAAAATAAAAAATATTATATTAATATACTGTATATATTGGTAAATGTAATGTAGGAAAGGGAAACGTTCGTTATGACTTTATTGGTTAATATTATTTTTTACCTGCTCTGACCTTGATTACATCACCAGAAAAGGGACAAAAGCTAAATGTTTTAAATGTGTAGAAAGTTATTACATTTTGATGACAGATTATGACAACAGACATTTTTATTTTTAGAATAATGTGCACAGATGAATTGTGCACAAAAAGACAGAGATTTATTTATAACGTAAAAGAGTCCATTTTCATTTTTCATGTTGTCTTTCTTTTTACTTTTGTCTTATCCTCTGTTCTCATGTTTCCTGAAGGAATTTGGCCAGCAGCTTCAAAGCAGACAAAGCACTCTGACTAAAATGACAGAGCTTGTGAGTAAGCTAACAGAAGGAAAGGAGTCTCCTGAACATGCAGAGATTGGGCGACTGAGTCATGCATGGCTAGAACTCTGCCATCAGGCTAATAAATTGCAGGCTCAGAGAGAGGAAGATTTGCAGAGGACTAAAGAGTATCATGACTGTATCAGTGCCATGGAAGCCCTCTTTGAACAGGTGTCCAAGGAATGGGATAACCTGGCCAGGTAGACCTATTACTCAGGAATTAGTGTAAATGTATTTGAATGACATTTTAATTAGTGATACATTGGAAGTGTAATTTAAGACTTTTGAGAGACTTTTCTTACATTATTCTTTCATCATTTTGTAGAACTGATGCTGAGAGTTCATCTAATCATTTGGAGGCTCTTCGGAAACTCTCAGTTGTTCTTAAAGAAAAGAAAAACACACTTGAGGACCTGAAAGAGCAGAAGCAAAAAGTAATGTACCACTTAAACCTGGATGACAAAGAGCTGGTGAAGGAGCAGATCAGCCATTTTGAGCAGCGATGGGCCCATCTAGAGAGCCTCATTGAGAGGAAGATCCAAGACTCCATTGTGACCCTTGAGGACATGGGCCAAGTTGAGGCCCGCTTGAGGGAAGCTCGCGAATGGGCCGAAGAGCAGCAGCCTGCCCTGTCCGAAGCCATGAAGATGAGTCCTCCACCTGAACTAGCACAGAGTTTCCTCTTTGACCATCTAACCATATGCAGTGAACTGGAAGTCAAGCAGCTTCTGCTGGCCCAGGCTATGAGTGATGCAGATAGGGTTTTAGCACATCTTGGGCTGAACGAAAGGCAAAGACTGCAGCAGCTCATCTCAGAAACTCAAGCAGAAGTGGAGTCCTTGAGTGTGAAAGTGGCTCAACGTAGGAAGCACCTAAGCAAAGCCTTCACTGAGAGAACTCAGTTCCTGTTGGCTGTGAATCAAGCTATCACCTGGGTCCAACAGAATGAGAAAAAAGCACAAGCAGAGGAGTACATAGCCCTTCTTCCTGATGACCTATCTAAGCAGGTGAGGACATGCAGGAACATCCAGAGTAGCTTGAGGGCCTATCAGAGTGAGCTGACCTCCCTGTGGTCCCAAGGTAGGGATTTGATGAAAGATGCTGCTGAAGAAGAGAAATCAGAGATGCTAAACAAGCTCCAAGAGCTGCAGAATACCTTCGAGGTTGCCCTACAGAAGTGCAGCCAGAGGCTTCAGGAGCTGGAAAAAGTCTTGGTGACTAGGAAATACTTCAAGGCAGATCTCGAGAAGATATGCCAGTGGTTGAAGCAAGCTGATATTGTGACCTTCCCAGAGATCAACCTCATGAATGGAGATGCAGAATTAAGCTCACAACTTACAAAATACCAACAAATATTGGATCAAGCCATGGAATATGAGAACCTTCTGCTAACTGTGCAAAGAACGGGTCAAGAAATACTTCCCACTCTGAATGAAGTTGACCATTGCTACTTAGATGAGAAATTGATTGCTCTTCCTCAACAGTACAATAATATTTTAGGACTAGCCAAAGAGAAACAGGAGAAGATACAGCAAGCCATTCTTGCCCGACAGGAATATGCCTCTTTTATTGATGTCACGCACAAAGCACTTAAAGAACTTGAGGAACAGTTCTACAACTTGGGGACACAGTCTGTCAGCATTAAGACTGAGGAAGTTGTCGGTCTTCAGGCAGATTATAAAGCCCTCCTAGAGGAGTTGACCAATCTCGGACAAGCCGTCAGTGAGCTTAACCAGAAGAAAGAGGGATTTCGCAGCACTGGTCAACCTTGGAGACCTGAAGAAATGACCCAACTGGTTAGCCTTTACAATGGACTCAAAAGATTGATCGAGCAGAGGGTAGAACATCTCGACGACACTCTGGAATCTTTTGAGGACCATCAAGCCATGGCTATGCAGGTTGATTCTGAGCTGAAGGCCACCAAAGAGCAACTGGTGAAAGTCAATGCGGAGACACAGTCAGCTGAGGAGAGACTGAAAAACTATCATGCCCTGGCTGCTAGTCTTCAAGGTGCCAGCTCTCACCTCACTCGACTTATGGAGCAGATGGATAACTTGGTATCTCACATGGATACTGCTGCACATGAGGCTTCAAAGCAGCGGGTGACTTCTTGGCAGGAAGAGCTTCAGTCCTTACAGTCATCTGTTGGAGAACTAATTATGGAGTGTGAGAACAGGTTTGTGCAGAGTAAAGACTTTGAGACTGAAGTCAATCGAACCTTAACTTGGCTCCAGCAAATCAAAGATGAACTTGGCTCTGAGGTGGTGGTAGATGTCAAAGTTGAGAAGGTCCAGGAGGAAATTCGGAAGCAACAAATAATGCAAGAGGAAGTGCAGTCAAGGTTGAGGATAGTGGCGGCTCTCAGCACCAGAGAGAAGCAGAAGTACACCAGTGCCAATGAGCTAGTTCCCGCTCATGTGGACACAAGTCTACAAGAAATGGCCAAGCTAGAGGCTGATGTTCAGCGTGCCCTCAGCTCCAAACAGGCAAGTTCTATTGAAACCTTCAATTTAACCAAGACTATTTGTTAAAGCACATAAACTTTGCATATATGTTCGCCATAATGTGTTGTGTTTACGATACTATGTCCCAACATGGGATTCTGGTGTGCCTACCAGGCCTCTTAATAAGCCAACAATTGTTCCTAGTCAACCAATGATTCCCCTACACTCTTAAAAATAAAAGCTCTTTATTGGTGTATATGGTTCCATGTAGAAACTTAAATGTCCATGGAACCTTTCCATTATTCAAAAGGTTCTTTTATATTGCAAAAACCTTTTCCAAATCCAAATGTTTCTCTTATAGATTACTTTAGAGCAAGCTCTTGCTTTGTGCCAGAAGTATCACTCCAGAATGCAAGCAGCATGTGAGTGGCTGGAGGATGCTGTGGGCTTCTTGCAACAGGCCAGTCTCGGGGTGGACGTGGAGAACTATGAGGAGTGTTTGAGGCAACAAGAGGATATCATGGCCACTGAACAGGAGTTCCTGGGTGTTCTTGAGGAGCTGGAATCATTGCCACCTCAACTTGAAAACCTGGTTAACCCTACAGCCAAAGAGCAGCTTCGACTTAGTGTGGAGTCTGCACAGCAGAGAGGTGTGGAGGTCAGAGACCAGCTGCAGTGCCACCAAGACATCTTAAACAGGTACATTTTGGTACAGAACACAGTTTTCCAGAACACTTGAGCTCTTATATATATTAAGGGATTTTTGTTGTAAATTGGCCCAAGTTTTATGCCAATAAAGATTACTATTGTAGTTTGTTGAAAGCATGAATTATAGTCAAAGTTATAATGTCACTTTGCAGCTGTGTTGCCCAGTGGAATTCCTATCAGGAAGCCAGACAGACAGTCATTGAGTTGATGAATGAGGCAGAGAAGAAGCTAACAGAGTTTTCAACAGCCAAAGCTGCAACGGGCCAGGAAGCTGAGGAGAAACTCAGAAGTCATAAGGTAAGCTAAGTTTGCCATATTGACTCTCTTTTTTTAGAAAA
Source organism: Opsariichthys bidens (assembly GCA_037194245.1). Classification (NCBI taxonomy): domain Eukaryota; kingdom Metazoa; phylum Chordata; class Actinopteri; order Cypriniformes; family Xenocyprididae; genus Opsariichthys; species Opsariichthys bidens. Next base: position 18,114,439 of record CM074286.1, on the reverse strand, counting down.
TAAACTTATTCAACTGTCTACATGATGATAAACCAATTCAAAATGGCTTCATTTTTGGTCTGCAGTCATTAGTATCCATGGTGAACAGCTTCCAAGAAAAGTTGACTGGTCTGGAAGAGCAAGCATCCCAGTTAGAGCTGATTGGAAGTGACGCCAGTAAAGCCACTATAAGTCGATCCATGACCACAGTGTGGCAGCGCTGGACCAGGTTACGCAGTGTAGCACGAGGCCAAGAGAGAGTGCTAGAGGATACGGCCCATGAATGGAGAACTTTCAGGGAAAAGGTGCAGTTTTATATTTTCATTTGATGTTATGATCCTCTGTCCCTTCACAGATTATCAGATTTAATTGTACAAGCACTTGGGTTAACAGATTAATGTCACAAAGAATTATATAGTTTTTCAAACAAGACAGCTATGTTTTTCAGATGATGAAGGTTAGAGCTGTAACAGAAGAGCTAAAGGGCCGTGTTCCTGATTGCACTGCTGAAAAAGCTTCCAAAGCCACATTGCAATCACATCTGGACCAATATGAGCTGGTTGGTCAGGACTTGGAGAGGGAGCTATCTTCTCTAACTCTCCTACGACAGTATGCTCTCAGCCTGCTACATGATGTGGAGGTGTCTGTGCCAACAGCTGATCATGAGCAATTACCAAGTCTAAAGGAGATCAAAGCAGTGCAAGATCAGCTAGAGAGGTGTGTAATATTTCTCCAAACCAATACAAGACAATAAATATGAAATATGGCACCAAAATCTAATGCTCAGTTCAACATATGTTAATATTTTTAAAACCTGTCAAAGAAAAGAGCACACTGTTTTTAAGTAACACTAATATTGGCTAACACCAACATGATGACAGATATATTGTGAAATAGTAGTTCAACTATTAATTCAACTGTCTACAGTAACTGTTGTATTTGTAGCTTGTGCAAATAGTAAAAAACTGATTGCTAACCAGTTTAATGTAGTGTAGTTTTGCTTTCAATATTGGCTTAAATAGAACCATGCTGATAATCGGCCTGTACCAGCATTATTGACTGAATGCTAATCTGTGCAATCTGTGTATCTTGTAGTCTCCTGCAGAAGGCCAGGACTGGAAAGACTCGAGTCCAGCAGGAACTATTGGACAGGGAAGGTGTGGAGAGAGGACTGAGTCTGGTCAAAAGCTGGATCCAGGACTCCAGGGACCTCCTGCTGAACCCCACATCTGATCTGGATGTTCTGACACAAGAATTGGAGGTGAAAAAAATATGTGAAACAGTATTCAGTATCCTACAATATTTTCTTCAAACTTTAGTATGCTTCACTGTTAACACTATTTTGCATGTTTAATTAGGTGAAGTTGAGCATTTTGCATTATGGGTATTGCTTGTATATTAGACATCAGATGCAGTGTGACATCCTGGCTTTGCATGAATATAGTAGATTTGCATAGTGTTGCACAGTGTATATACTATAGTAGTAGTATGTAAATAGAATATTAGAATGAATTTCTTCATTGTATTTTAAATTTATGCAGGTGATGCATGGAGAGCTGATCACTCATCGTCAGAACGTGGACAAGCTTGCAGAGCAGCAGCAAAGTAAATACTTAGACTTGTATACTATTTTACCATCCGAGATCTCAATGCAGCTGGCTGAAGTGTCCCTGGCACTGGGATCCATTGAGGACCAGGTACATAATTACCCTAATTTTTTTTTCCATAGTAGATTAATAGGCAGTTTATTTACTAAACCATAGGAGACCAATGTTTTAAAAATATTACTCTTTTTACTAATCCTTTACTAATACTAATCCATACTTTTAGGTTCAAGCCAAGGAGAGAGACATCCAAAAGACCAGAGTTATCAAAGAAGAGTTCAACTCCAGAATTCATGATGTATCTGAAAAATTGAAGGCCGTCTCTACCACTCTGAAGGAAAAGGCCACTGATATTGACCAGGCCAAAGATGAGGCCAGAGTAAGTGTTGCATCCTAATAATCTTTATTTTGATATAATTTCAATGTTTTTTTTTTATATATATAAACAAATGTTTATTGCCTTGAATGACTATAAAGTACTTGAACTCCTTTCTGTATTTCCAGCGTCTTTGTGATGAACTTGATGGCTGTGGAAGAAATCTCTCTGAGCTAGAAGCCGCGGTGCAGGACTTTGGTCGCCGTAATCCTCTGATAGCCAGACAGCTGGCTGATGCAATTGCCAAATTACGAGAGATCCATCATCACACTCTTCGACTGGCTGAATATAAGACTATATGGCTGAAGAAGGTAAGATACATTATGTTTTACTAATAGACAAAATGAACATTCAGCTAATGGAAAAAAGACAGAATCTCACTGAAAATGAACCTATTGCCTACAGGCTATTTGATTGTTTATGACCTTTGTATTCAAAACGTCTTTCAAACTTTTTTTTATCTCATAAGGCCGATGCACATCTAGATGAGTACAACGAGATGTTTGAGTTCATTGTGAAGTGGACAGACAGAGCCAGGAGCCTGGTGAAGGCCAACATCATCTGGAACTCCTCCTCGCACCTGCAAGAACAGATCAGGATGTATCAGGTGAACCAAAACACACACAAATATTGTGTTTAGAACATTTAAGTCCAGTGTGGTGCAAATATCTGTTGTCCACCGAGACAATTAATAATCCGTACTTTACTTTTGATCCTACAGTCTGTTCTGCGTGAGTCGCGTGAGCTTCATGGTGACCTGGGGGCCATGCAGGAGAAGGTGGAGATACTGTCTGAGACGCTGCAGGTGGAGGCCATGGGACGTCAGGTGTCAGAACTGAGCCGTCACACGGAGGAGCTGGAGCAGAACATCAAATCACGACTGCAGAGTCTACAGGATGCAACAAAGGTTTGAGCACCTCACGCTCCAAAAACTATTTCCTCCTTCCTCAGATTTTAATATCTTGAATATTTTGTGAACTACAGAAGCTCAGCGTGACTGACTTTGTATTTTCTTTTAGGATATGGAGAGGTTTGAGAGTGAAGTGAAGGCCCTGCATGCGTCTCTGGAGCAGGTTCAAGCCACTCTCACGTCTCCTGAATTGGCTCGACTGAATCTAAAAGAACAACTGACTCAAAGACAGGTACATTTATCTGCTTTGATCCTGAACATACAAGTTATTTGAGCCGTATAATTCCATGCATTGCCTTGACTGCATTATAGATGTTGTGCTCTTGATATAGGTAATAAAATAGATTTTAAGTATAAATTTGGGTATGCAGTTGTGGCTTAGTAGTTAGTTCAATCCAGCTTGATCCTGTCTTTCCTCTTTTCCCTCTTTTTCTACTCTCTTCTAAATAAGTAGTATAAACGGCTATAGTGTAAGTGGTAAAAGATCTGGTAATAGAAAAGTTATTCTGATTAATTGAGTGCTTTTTTGTAAACCTGGTTTACATATTTTAGTGTATAAAGAAGAGAAGCCTTTTTTGTTGAATGGATTTTGTTTTTTCAGCGTTTGCTGGCAGACATGGAGAGCTTCAAGCAGCAGGTAGAGGCTGTGCAAGAGTGTCAGAGTGCTCTAAGAGTCCCTGAGGAAGTCGTGACCAGTTTGTCCATCTGCCGCATTGCTCTGAATCTGCAACAAGAGGCCAGTCAACTGCAGCACACTGCCATCCAGCAATGCAACATCCTGCAGGTAGGTGGCACAAGATGGGAGTAAAGAAACCTGCTCAGCTGCTGGTCTTGATATTAGCACCAAATACATGCATTCCATTTACCTTGGGTTGTTGCTGTTCTTCTGAGTCTACAAGTCAGCACTCTGACTTGAGGGGGCATTCCATTTAAAAGTTCCTACTGGGAACTCGGAATTTCCGACTTCTGAGTACATACACACCATAAATTATCCTGAATCAGGAGTTGAGTGCTTATAGTTTATTAGGCACAAATGAGGTGTTTGTTTTATGATCTGAATACATTCCTAATTTATAATTCCTTCTCATAGAGGGTTATTTTTTTTAGACCCGGTCTGGTTTTGCTATCGTAAATGTCCCTAGAAAAACCAGGCCAACATCTTTAGGTCTGTACGATGCAACAGTTCCGTAAAGGAGCCAAATAGTGTGTTAATTTTTCATTTAAATATTTCAAAGGTGTCTGAATGAGGTGGGTTTAAGGGGTTGGGTTAGGGTGTAGTAATTATAATTAACCTTGATTAAGAACAATAGAAGACCAGTAGGTCGTCCCCATCATGATATGAAGATAAATGTGTGTGATATCTGTTTTAGGAGGCAGTGGTGCAGTACGAACAGTATGAACAGGAAGTCAGAAACCTGCAGGGCATGATTGAAGATGCTCACCGGGTTATTCAGGACCAACCTGTGAACACAAGCAATATCCAAGAGCTGCAGGCACAAATCCATCATCATGAGGTGCAGAGTTATTTTAGTATTATTTATATGATTATTATATATAATAGTATTATTTATACTATTATAGTGTAGTAATATTTAATATTTTAATATTTTTTTATGTTTCTATATAGCTTTATTTCAGTTTTAGGCATTTTAGCACATCAACTTACACAAAATTCTATTTATTTCAGTAACTTGCTACGGTAACATTTCTAATTTTCATTGAAGTTTAGGATTTTCATAGAATAATTATATTTTATTTTATTTTAAGCTTAAATTCAATTGCCAAAAATATTTTAATATTTTTAGTTTTAAGTAACAATTGATGAGGTGCCATGTATATTATTTTTTTGTGATTTTTTTTTTTATTGCAGAACAGATCGTGTTCACAAATTAAATGTATACAAAACCAGGCATTGCTTAAATAAAATGAAATAAATAAATAATAATAAATAAATAAATAACAGAAAAATAAGGTTTCCATCCACCTATTTTTATGTGAATTATGGAATATATCTCAAAAAAAAACATGGATGGAAATGCCAAGATGTGCAAAAATTCTAAAAATGCACATTAATAAAAACGTATGAAAAATTTGAGGCGTTTATTTTTTTAAACCAAAAAGACGACATGCACATAAAATATGACATTTTTGACATTATGACACATTTACCGAATAAATCCCTTGATGCGCAACAAAAATCCAACATGACTTTGCCCCAACAGAGGATTTAATTTGATAACTGGAGTTACCAGCGGAGCAGCAGTTTCTTTGCACAGCATCTCAAATGGTTTGGTCATTCTGAAATGCCTGCACCAAAGTCTGTCATCAAAATGGTTGGGTATAGTTTCCACCCAGAACTATCTTATACAATTGCGATTATGATGTACAAAAAAGAGCCACAGTAGCTTCCCAATTTGTAGCAACTTTTATTTTTATTACATATATTTTGCATCAGTATCCCAGGAAATTATGATTTAGTTCTCTTGAACACATAGGAAGGAAACAGTGTTTTATCTATAAATATTTTATGCAATATTGCAATTTTGCGCACACGTTATATTCACAACTTTGGATGGAAACATAGCTACTGTCCTCAAATCTGGTTTTTGTTGTCTTTATTTTTAATGTCTACTGTTTGTTGTTAGCCAGACTGATCTTTCCTGTTTCTTGAATTAGCCTAAAGGGCAGCTAAATAACATCTTCTGTCATACTCTGTTTAGGAACTAGCCCAGAAAATCAAGGGCTACCAGGAGCAGATTGCATCTCTAAACTCCAAGTGTAAGATGCTGACGGTGAAAGCTAAGCACGCCACCACGCTCCTGACAGTGAGTGATGCAGAGGGTTTAACCGAGAGTCTGGAGGAACTGGACGGTGATGCTATAAACAGAAAGTCCCAGTCACAAGTCTTGGTACGTAACTGTCATTCTGAATGTGGGCACGACAGTATAATCGTGGTATAAGGAAACAAACCAGAGTGTTAAATGTCTCAGAAGGTGATTGCTGTTTGTTCTTGTATTCTAAATAATTGTGTGCACTACAAAAATCATTTTTAATCACGTTTTAATCAGAATATTTTTCAATCAACCTAAAACAACGTGATCTTTGGATCTTAAGTATCTTCAGTTTATATTTTAAATTTTAATGACTATATATAATAATAAATATAGTTTTCACCATGAAAATAGGCTTAAAATGGCTTAAAAAACCTATTTTTAATATAAAAGATTTTTTTTTTTTTTTTTTAAAACCAAATGTAACCAAATTTAGACCTAAAACAAGAAAAGAAATTCTCTCAATGTATTTCTGGAAAACAAATATTAGTTAAATCTTCATTTTTCAGGTCTTTTTTGAATGAAAACAAATTACATTAAGTACTGAGTGATCAGTTTACAGTGTGATGATTGAAAATGGATCCTCTTAACTGAACGGTCTTTTATTTACTCATCTCTCGGGGATCTTTGCATGTCATAATCAATGAACTTTACAGCTCTGTGAACTGATTGACTAATATCTTCTGCTCCGTGACTCTCTCTGCTTGTGATGCTGTCAGATGTCGGCTGGTCGCTGTCAGTCTCTCCTGTCTCCTGTGACAGAGGAGTCTGGGGAGGAGGGCACCAGCAGTGGGATCTGCTCTCCTGCTTTATGTCGATCTCCCTCTCCTGTCACTAACACTGAAGCAGCCATTAGCAAGGTATTAAGTGCTTGATCTTATTTCTAGCAGACTTTTACCCTCCTGCCTTTTGAAATGACCAGTTTACCTTAAATGTACTTTAAAGATTTTTAAAGAAAATTAGGTTTGGAATGGAAACCTAACATACTGCAGAGTGAATGCTGTATACTGCATACTATTTATGAAATAGTATGTGAACCAGTATGCAGTAATGTTTTATATAGTAATGTGCTACATTGTCAATTGTTGTGTAAATCCTGTCCATTCAAATCATGATTCACTAATTAAATGTTAAAGGGTTCACCCCAAAATGAAATTTCTGTCATTAAGTACTCACCCATGTCGTTTTAAACCCTTAAGACCTTCTTTCATCTTTGAAAACATATTAAGATATTTTTTGATGAAATCCGAGAGGTTTTTTTTATCTCATAGAAAGCAACGTAATTTCCATCATTAAAAGTACTAAAAAATTTGTATATAAACTAAATAAACTAAACTTTAACAATTTAACATTGTTAAAATAGTCAGCGTGACTCCAGTGGTTCAACCTTATTGTTATGAAGCGACAAGAATACTTTTTGTGCGTTAAAACAAAACAAAAATAACTACTTTATTCAACAAATTCTTATCTACCCTGTCAGACTCGTACGCAGTGATTGCAGTTCAGCACTTCTGTGTTTACGTACAAATGCCGGCTCAGTATTGCTCAGTACTGAACCAGCATTTGGACGTAAAAACAAGGAAGTGCTGAACTGCAATCACTCCGTACGAGTCTGACAGGGTAGATAAGAATTTGTTGAATAAAGTAGTTATTTTTGTTCATTGCGTCAAATGCTTAAGGGACTGATAGGGACTCGTCAATTCATAACATTATGGTTGAACCACTGTAGTCACGCTGACTATTTAAACAATGTCTTTAGTACTTTTCAGGACCTTGAGTGACTAATTTTGTTGCTTTCTATGGGTGATGAAAAAAAACATTGGATTTCATTAAAATATCTTAATTTGGGATCTGAAGATGAGTTTGGAGCGACATGAGGGTGAGACAGAAATTTCATTTTTGGTTGAAGCCTTTAAGATTGCAACTGATATCATTCTGGTTTATTTGTCCTTCACAAAACAGAAGCAAATTGCATAATTTTGAATTTTTCTATATAGTTTACTATAGTTTTTTTTTTTTTTTTTAAGCTTTAGTCATTTTAGTATTTTATAACTTATTTATTTAATATAGTATAATGCTAAGGCAGCATTTCTTAATTTAAGATATTCATCTAATATTTATATTTTATTTTATTTCAGCTTGATTTAATTAAATTATTGTCAATTGCTGAATTTTAATAGTTATAGTTTTAGCTAACAATAATAGCATTGATAAGATGTATATTCAGATAATTCACATAATAGTATGTGAAACAAAATGCATTAATGTTTCGTAAAGTATCATTGGATGCAAGTATTATATGCAGTGCTCAGGTGGTATACTGCGCTTTTTGATCAGTGTAATATATGATCCTGGCATAACCCTGTTTTACCCTTCATTTTAGCCTGAATCAATCCATGTTGAGTCTATGACAGACAGCAGTGCAGTGACTTTTGTAGCACATTAACATGATGCATTTTATTCTACATTGTTCTCTCTTGGACTGTCCTTTGTGTAGATGTCCATGGGAAGGGCCACTCTCACCAGAGCTCCCATCCAGGAGCTGTACAATCCCACACTGGAGTCTGTAGCCAGTTTAGATGATCTTCAGCGCTCGTGGGAGACCCTGAAAAATGTGGTATGTTGGTCTTTTGTGTTCAACACTCAGATGCACCTGTATTTAAAATCTGGTCTTTGACTTTTGATTATCTTCATGTTTTGCAGATAAGTGAAAAGCAGAAGACGCTCTACGAGGCTTTGGAGAAGCAACAGCGCTATCAGGGATCTCTACAGTCCATCTCTACTAAGATGGAGTCCATCGAGACCAGATTAAACGAGCCCCCTATGCATGATCTCAGTCCTGACAGACAAATGATCCTACATCAGGTGAGCGGATTGCAGATTTGAAGTTCTGACAGATTTTCTCTGTTGCTTTTGCTCCAGCTGTAGACTATTGGAGCTGTATAAGAATATGACTGCAAAACAAAAACAAAACAGTCATACTGCTGTATTCCTCCAGAATCAGATGGAGGAAATTGTCAGACTGCAGGACGATATAGATGGGCTTCAGTCCAGCTTCACAGAAGAGCTGATGTCTGATGCCATGGACTCGGACTCCACGGATCAGTTGGCCATGCAGTCCACGCTCACTGTGCTGGGGGAGAGGATGGCCACCATCCACATGAAGGCTTCAGGAAAAAGGCAACTTCTTGAGGTATACCTAAAATAATAATTTAATTATTAATTGTATCGCATTTAAACATTATTTCGTGTTACATTTTAACTCTTTAAAGATGCCCTGTAGATATTTATAGATGTTTATGGTGATGTCTATAGGAGCGACTGAGTGAACGTGTGGAAAAGCAGCAGCAGGCGCAGGCTTTACAGAGCTACCTGAACCAGGCAGACCAGCTGGACCAATGGCTGCAGAGCACTCGCGGTAACATCACTTCCTGCTCTCAGGACTCAGACATGGAAGAGCAACTCAGAGACTGTCAGGTTAGAGCGCCCCCTACCGCCGAGTACTGAAATATATATATTATTTATAATTTACTTTTTAATTTAAAAAAAGAAAACATTTTATTTTGTGTTACTTCACGACATTACGGCCTGCTTTGTGTTTTTAATTGATTGTGTTTTCGTTAATTCCCCTCAGAGAACAGGAAGCTTTGTTATCTGTAAACAGCAGTATTAGAAGGCTGAGCATTCAGATGGATTGATTCTTAAGCGTCTGTGGCACGAGCCATAATCAGATTATGTAAATGCCTCAGCGTAGCTCCGTTCAAAGATATAATTGCTCTGAGGATATTAGAGGATTCCTGTGAGAGGATTGGTGCTCACTGGAATTCTGTTCCGCCTCTTATTGCATATTCATGAGGGTAGCTGCAGCATTGGTGGTTACAAACTGGCAGATGTCCCGCTGCGAAACACCTTAAGGTTTTTTTTAGAACCATATACACTGTCTTGACAGTTTGACAAGGGAATTTTGGATACAATTTTAAGTACTTTTATATATTCCTGTTGTTAACCTAAAGAATGCATGTTTACTGGGAGCATGGCACGTGAGGGATTATGGATAATGTACAGCACTGTAGGTTTTGGTAAGGTCCTGGAATGAGAAGAGGGCTGTGCAGAGCTGCAGAACCATGTTTGAGCTGGCCTCGCTTCTGTTGCTCCTGCAGAACATGCTGCTGGAAATCGAGGAGAAGGTGCTGGCTCTGTCCGAGCTCTCCAGACACAGCGAGAATCTTCTGCTGGAGGGCCGACCTGAGAACAGGGAGGACGCGGAGCAACTCACCAGGAAATTGCGTACGCTGAAAGGCAGCCTGCTAGAGCTGCAGAGGATGCTGCAAGACAAGCAGATCAACATTCAGGTGAGACTTGACCTCTGAATCAAGGCAGGAAACTTAGACATGTTTGTTCTAGAGGTTCATTTGGGAACATTAAAAATGAAAAATTACCCAAGATAGTGAATGACACTTATGCATGTACCTCATATAATTATATTAAGTATATAAGTATACATAAGTTTCGTGCCCAAAACATTATAATGGTTATTAATAATAATAATAATAATAACAATAATAATAATACATTTTATTTGTATAGCATCTTTTATAAAATGCATCTTAAAATGGTTCACAGGTAAATAATAAAGATATTTATAAAAAATAAAACATAAAAGCAATAAAAACAATTTGGTGTATGTTTTTCAACCGATTTTAAAAGTTTTTAAAAACTAAAAACAAAAAAATATGTTTTTTGTATATGTTAAAGGAAACTAAGTACGTACAGGACAGGATTTTGAAATGTAATTGAAAATAATGTCTCGGTGCAAGCAATCATAATATTACAAAAATAGATTTTTATAAAATATAATATAATAAGCTTTATTATAACATATTAAAATAGAATAAACATAATATAAAACAACTTTTTTATTAAAATAAAATAGGTATTTTACAATGAAATAAAATCAAATTTTTGCAAATAATATATACATATATATTATTTTTTTCTTTTGCAGTCAAATGTGACCCAGACATGGTTTTTGTGAGATTCTCTGTCTCTTAAATATTTGTCTTTTATGTCCTGCAGGCAACTTTAATTTGGGAGGAATTGAGAGGCCCTGAAAGAACATGTGTAATAATATATCACATCATAGGTGTTTTGCTTGTCACTTGTGCAGAATAATTCAGCAGCACTGGGTCTGAATACTACAATCTCATGCATGGCTTCCTCTTTTGCTGCTCCAATTCACAAGAATATTGCAAAATATGAGAATGATGACTGATGATTTGATTCATGATTGGATGATCTTTTGATTTTTTTTTTTTTTTTTTTTTATCGATTCAGTTCCAACAAGGTCATTTACTTTTAAGCCACTGTAAGTACTCATGTTTGAATTTTCCCTCTCGTGAAGGACTCCCTTCAAGAACCATCAGATTCCAGTGAATCAGACTCCAGTCTCTCCCAGAGTCCAAACATGCAGGACTGGCTGGCCCAGGCCCGATGCACACGCAGCCTACAGCACCAGGACACCCTCCAGAAGCAGAAGGTACATAAGATTTTACAAAAAGAAGACTATTCTGATTTAAATGTAAAAACAATAGATCTAGAACTATCAACATTGTCTCGTCCAGTGGGACTGAACCTGTAGTAAGTTGTTTTAAATAAGAACTAAATGAGGAATGGTAATATATTATGTTAACTCAGGAGCTTGAAGAGCAACTTGCAGAGCAAAAGAAGCTGTTGAAATCTGTTGCAAGTCGTGGAGAGGAAATACTCACCCAACAAGCATCACCCGTCAGAGCCAGGTGTCATGCAACTGCATTTCTCTCTTTCACTATTGCTTACTGTTTCTTAGTATTTTTTTTCTCAAACTTTTACTGACTCTGAAACTTTTACCAATTTTGTCTGTCATATCTTTTGCAGTGCGACTGAGATCCTGTCCCCCGATATAGAGCTGGATGGAGACAGCCAGGCTGTGAAAAAGCAGAGGAGAAAGAGATGGGAAAGTCTGAAAAAAGACATGGCCACTAAACTACAGCTCCTAATGAACACCCTGGAGCAAGACAGCAAACAACCGGTACGATGATTGCATCTCCACATAGCTGAAATGTAGAGTAGTTCACCAAAACATCAAGATTTTAGATTTAAATACATATTTTAGGTCAGCAATTTTTAATCACCTTTCAACTTTTTTGCAGTTACTTAATTAGTTGAAAAATGTTACAAATGAATTTTTAAAAGAGCATGCATTCAATGTAGTCCCTCAATTAATGAGTATACATTTACATGAATGAAATAGGCAGTCGCTTTTATCCAAAGCAACTTACATTGCATTTAAGGTATAGATTTGATTAATTCATGCATTTCCTGGAAATCCAACCTATGGCTTTGCCAATCCTCTTATAAACTATTTATCAATCTTTGTTGCATAATACTGTTAGTCTCTCTTTCCTTCTTTCTGTATTTGGGTTCTCAACTATCATTACATTTAAACTTTAACACTATTCTTTTTGCGGCCTGGCTGCCCTCAGGGAATGCAAAAATTCTTGCATAACTGGAGCACAGTTGTAATACTCGGAAACTCTCTCTGTTGGTGGAGTGTTTTGTGAAAGTTTTATATTTTCCAACAGTTTTACTCCAGAACTGCTTGTGTAAAGACTGCCGCCCCGGTTTATAAGAGAGAGACTCACGTCCAGGACAAATCCAGCCTGATGTCCCTGCACAATGGATTCAGTCAGACAATAAAGGAAATGACACCTCAGGTAGCATCATTATTATAAAACAGTTCTGGCTCTATAATGCATACAGTTGTGACAACACAACAATTGAACCTTGAATTGAACTTTATTAATGCACTAAGTTCCTTAGCCTACACTTAGGCTAAAGAACTGTATTACTTGCAATTATAAACATTTACACCCCTTAACCAATCACTAAAATGCACAACCTATTGCTTAACTTAACAGCTTATTAACATATGCGTTGTTGGTAAACAGTAATGTAATATAATGTATGATCGTTTCTACAGGCCACAGAGCGGGAGATCATTCTCATGGAGCAGCAGCTTTATTCAGCAGTCACAGCCACTTCCTCTTGGGTGGATGATGTGGAGAACACACTGTTTTCTGGCCCTGCACTGCTGACCGAGAACGCTGAGACACAACTGTCCACATATGAGGTCTGAACTGGCAGCAGATTTTGCTAGCTAATATCTAATTCCTACGAGTCATCGTATTCGCCACGTTCAGTTCTCCACATGTTTGTTTCTTATTAAAGACATTTTACACTAAACAATATAATATTACATATCTTCATATATATGACTTGTGGACAATGATTTAAACCTAAGAAACTACATACATAAATGCTTAAGTACTTATGCATTCCTAATAATGAGTGTTATTTTAGTATTACTTATATTCTGTTATGGTGTTTATAAACTCTTTCCCTGACAGCATTTTTTTTTTTTTTTTTTTGCCAGCACCAGCATTTTTGATCGTGTTCACAAAAATTCATGGCCATATATTTTGTTGTATGAATATCTGAACATACAATATATATCAAAAGAATAAACAGAGCCTCCGTTTAAAAAAAGATTCTAGCTTCATGCTTTCTTTTTTTTTTTACTTTTTGTTTTTAAACGTAAGTCAACAACATTTCTTTACGTGTGGACATTCTGCCTCTTTTTGGAGGTACTGCCCATTTTTGGAATCCAAGCCCCATTTTAGAGTTCCCCAGTCTGCAGCTATTTATACTTGGAAAATTCCATCAATGGCAGGGAAGCGTTGTGTCATAAATGCCTTGGAAACAGTTAATATTTTGGATTGGCTTTTATTTTTTTTATATTTTCATATTTTTGTTAGTTTTAATCATTTTAGTACTTCAGCTTATTTATTTCAGTTTTTTTGCCAAGGGAACATTTCTCAATTGAGTTTTTGAAAAAAATTTTTATTAACTCTGCTAGTAGGGAAAAATAATACTATAGCTACAGCTGTAGAATTAAATGAAACACGTCTATAAATATATTATCTATATTTTTTTGCTCGCCTTGCAGACATTGGGAAAAGAAGTGACGGAGGTGACCAGGGAGGTCAGCCACAGTCAGGGCCTGATCGACAGCTCTGTGGGTCTGTCTGAGGACGAGCAGACCCTGATGAAGGACACTCTCGACTGTCTGTCTCGACGCCTGGGAGCCCTGGATTCGGCTCTGGACCACCGCTGTGACACCATGCGTAGCAGAATGCGGGAGCTCATGGCTTTTCAGGTGGGAATCAGGCTTGATGGGCACCATTCAGCTCTGTATATTAATTCAATACTTTATCGTCTTAGTACCTGTTTATTTTCAGACGGAGTTGCAGCATCTCTTAACAGCGATTAGTGAAAGCAAGTTCCAGGTTATCCAGAAAATGGCAGGAGTTCTTGACCACACAACAACTAAACAGCTTGAAGTAAGAAAAACTGTTCATATTTGATTATTAACAAAGTTCCTTTAAGGCAAGTCTGTAACAATTAATAATAACTTTCTTTAATAAATTATTAACAAAAAAAAAAAATAATAATATATATATATATATATATATATATATATATATATATATATATGATAAATAATTTAAATAGCTATAAATATGAAATAATGTGCTTGTTAATGTTTACTAATCAACTTCTTAAACATTACATAATGATTAACAGATTATTTTATTATTTTATTAAGACATTATTTATTCAATATTCAATAGATATGCTTATAAATGTCATTAAACTTTCGATTAATATGATCATGCACTTATTAAAAGTCTACAAATGATTTTGAAATTTTGAGGTACTAAAATAACTTCAACAGTAAATTACTAAAATAATGACTTTTTTACATTACTTTTACCGGTGCGCTGTGGAAAGCTTTGTGCACGCATTGTGCTTGAGAGCTGATAAGGTTATGTTTAAATAGTTATTATTTATATGTTATTATTATTTATGGCTTATTAATGTAAATGAGTGATCAGTCGACTAATGGCTTAAATTCACGACTACTAGTCAAATAGAGAACTCTTTAGTCAGGGGCAGCCCTAATTTCAACATTTTACATTTTTAAGTTTTTCATCATTTAAATATTAAATAGTTTGTTTTAGTTAACAATGACCACACTATATAGTGCTGTTATCACTGTAAACTCTGTGTCATCGCTGTGTCACTTTTGTTCTGACAGACTATTGCAGAGGTAGAAGAGACACTGAAAGACTTTGAGCACAGAATAACAGAGCTGAAAGCCAGAGGGGCGGAGCTGCACCCGGACCAGTTCTCCACCAACGAGCTGCTAAAACTACAGGTACACGACCATTCATGGGCATTCATGAGCATTCATGAGTGAAGCAAACACTTTTACTATTACATGCAGTTTTGTGCACTATTTTATTATAAAAAAGACAAGTAGACAATATAGTTATACCTGAAATACCTGGGTCTTCTCAAAGTTATCCATGTGTCTGCTGGATAGGATGCTTATGAGGAGCTGGTGATGACGGTGGGCTCTCGACGGAGTGGGCTAAACCAGAATATGGCGCTAAAGAATCAGTATGAACGAGTTCTACAAGATCTAATTGATCTAGTGGACACGGCCCAGGACAAGATGACCGCTGACCAGAAGATGATTGCCAGCTCGGTAGAGGACGTGCACAACCTTCTAGACAAACACAAGGTACACCAAATCTAGCTATGACTTGTGTGTGTTAAAAATGTATGCAACATTACTTCATCTCGTGTGCCCAAATGTTTCATTTCCAGGAATTTTTCCAAGGCTTAGAGTGGCACATGGTCCTCACGGAGACATTCTACAAGAAAATTAGTGCCTTTGTTTTGCCACGTGAACGCCAGTCTCTGGAAGACACGCTAGCTCGCGCTCAGGATGTCCTTAAGCAAGCGCACAAAAAAGGAGTTGAGCTTGAGTGCATCTCAGAGGTAACATGATTTTAGATATACATACTATCGTTCAAAAGTTTGGGGTCAGGAATATTTTCCAAATATGTCAAAAGTGACAGTCATTTTCAATGTTACATAAGATTTCTTTTTCAAATAAATACTGTTCTTTTTACTTTCTCTTCATCAAAGAGTTATTAAAGTTCTCATGGTTTCCACCAAAGTATTAAGCAGCATAATTGTTTTCAACACTGATAATAATGTTTCTTGAACATATGACACTTATCTGTTTGTATGTTTGTGACTTTATCAGACATGGAGTCGTCTAGTTTTGGACTACAAGACCCTGTACCGCTTGCTTGAGGCTGTAGAGGGCAGTCTGCCAAGCGTCGGCCTGGTGGAGGAGACAGAGGAGAGACTGAATGAAAGAATAGAGCTCTATCAGGTACCAGAATCTTCAGACATGTTAAAATGAGATGTCTGGAGTAACTGTATGTGATCAACTTTCCAAGCCGATCTTCCATTATCTTCACCTAAGGCCCTGAAGGCGAGTCTGATGGAGCACCAACACAAGCTGCATCAGGTGCTGGAGGACGGGAAGCATCTTCTGTCATATTTGAGCTGCTCCAGCCTTGAGAACCAGCTCACTCTTTTGGGCGAGCACTGGCTCAACAACACCACCAAAATCAACAAAGAGCTACAGAACCTGGACTCCATCCTGAAGCACTCAACCAGGTCAGGATTTATTTTTGAGACTGAAATTGTTTTATTGATTTTATTCCATAATCTTAATGGTGATATGTGCTTGTTGTTTGTCACAGATATAAGCGTGAGTCTGTTGAACTGAGTCACTGGCTAAAGGAAGCTCTGGAACGCTTGGAGTTCTGGAACACACAGACTGTTGCTGGTCCTCAGGAATTGGAGACTGTTAAAGACCAGCTGTCGGCTTTTCTGGTTAGTCAGGCTGCCTTATAGTTCAGAAATCACAAACATGGGATGTGTTTAGGATGTTGATGCATTTGGTCAACAATTTCACCAGAAGAACCATACTGTGGCTCACGCATTGCTGATGAACAGAATGCTGATGGTTTATTTTATTTGAATTTATTTTATTTATATCCTTGCATGTACATTAGGAAGTAATTCTAAAAACTATAAAATACAGGCAGTTCCATGTGTTGTCTTTTCTTCTGTTCAGGAGTTTAGTAAGGAGGTGGAGACTCGCTCTAGTCTAAAGACCTCAGTGCTGAACGAGGGAAACCAGCTGCTCAGACTGAAGAAGATGGACACTGCATCTCTGCGGTCTGAACTTGCCCGTCTGGACTCTCAGTGGTCCGAACTACTCGCCCGCATTCCCATAGTTCAAGAGAAACTCCACCAGGTATAGACGAGAACTTCTGCGTATGCTGCTCTCTAAACAGTCTAATCTGCTCCAAAAAATTTCTGAGGTTCCTAGTTTCTTGTCGGTTCTTTCTTGGTCTATTGTCTTTTAAAGATATATTGTTCATTTGTTTTAGTCTCAGATGGATAAGCTGGCATCCCGTCATGCTATTGCTGAGCTTGTGAACTGGATTTCATTGATGGAGAGAGTTATAGAAGAGGATGAGGAAAATCTCAAAGGGGCTGTTGGGTCAAAGGTCATCCAGGAGTACCTGCAGCGATACAAGGTGACATTTTTCTGTTTTACCCCTGTTAGAGTCAACAAATTGCTAGTCATGTTTAAGTGAGCGATTCTTTTCCAAATTAAACTGCCATTTGAATCAGATTTTATGGCCATAGTCAGAAGTACAGTATGTCTACAAAAGACGAATTACTATGAATGGATGTTTGTGTGGAGTGTATGGTTTTATGTGCTGACTATTTCCTTTGTGTTGTTTTCCTCTACTTCCTGTAGGGCTTCAGAGTGGACGTCAACTGCAAACAGCTCACTGTGGACTTTGTGAATCAGTCAGTGCTCCAGATTAGCGGTGCGGATGTGGAGAGCAAACGCAGCGATAAGACTGATTTTGCTGAGAAACTGGGCGCAATGAACTGCCACTGGCAGATACTGCAGACACACATCACAGAGAGAGTGAGACTTCAGATCATACTTATACACACTTCTCAGACAGACTTTTTATAGATTAATTCATTCTGAATTTTTCATTCTGAACAGTTTTAATACATTTTTAATCTCTCATTGCGTTGCACTGATTAAATGTTTGCCGTTCAGAATCGCCCTTAAAAAAAGATTTTGCTGCAGTAACACGACATAGGAATTATTAGAAATGGCATTACCATTTTTATGTGCCATTGTATTTACTCCAAGGTACTTTGAATAATATTACCATAAAAAATAATGTCTGTATATAATATATTAAATGCAATACTAACACAGCAGTGGTTCTCAACCTTTTTTGACTTTAAGGCCCCCACCAACACAATATCTGAAGACCCCCTACATAATATTATTAACAAAATTATTAATAATTGGTAGGTATAGGTAAATTAATAGGTATCAGCACTCCCAAATAAACAATTTGTCATGTTAATACAGTCTATAAGATTCAAGAACTGTATGTTCTTCAATAAAAACAATAGTTATTGTGTTGTTCATTTTGTTTTTTTGGCATTTTAATAATAAATATAGAAGTTATATAATTTATTAATAATCCCTTACATACTAATTTATAATATATACTGTATATACTTATTTATAATTTACTGTTTTTTGTTGTAGTTTGGTATATGATGATTGTACTATAAAATAGAATGAATGTGTCATTTGTTACATTATTTTTTGTTGCTTTAGGTGCAATACCTGGAAGGCTTGTTGGCATCCTGGGTTGAATATGAGGGAAAAGTTCAGGGTCTTCAGGCATGGCTGAACGCTCAGGAGGACAGACTCAAGAGAAAACACAGGATTGAGAATTTATCCTCCGTGCAGAACGCACTCAAAGACTGTCAGGTTTGACACATAGTCTTATTTTATTCAACATGACCTGTGTGTGGTGGCTTTCTCCACCACTGGAAAACAATTTTTTTGTTATTTTATCTCACTTGTAACAGGAGATGGAGGAGATGGTGAAGGAGAAGGAGAGAGAGCTGGAGAGAGTGGAAGAACAAGCCTGTGCTCTTGTCCAAAACAAGACAGATGAGGCTTGTGCTGTTGTAATGGAGTCTCTACAAGCCCTGAATAACACATGGGCCAATCTGGACCACCTGGTATTACTGTTTACTTCATTTGGATTTCATGAATTCAATTAAGGTTTTGAACAGAACTCTTTTGATGTATTTATGTTCTTGTTTGCCTCAGATCGGGCAGCTCAAGATCAGCCTGAAGTCTGTCCAGGACAAGTGGAGTCAGTACAAACAAGCGTCTGAAGAGATCAACGGCTACCTGACAGAGGGACGCTACTCTGTGTCCCGTTACCGTCTGCTTACGGGATCTCTGGAGGCTTCACGGCTGCAGGTGGAGAGTTTACAGGTAAATCAAGTTCCTGTTGATCTATTACTCTGCAAATTATCAAACTGAAGTGGAATAATGACTCCTCTTCTTTCTTCTGATATCTTTAGAACCTGCAGGAGGAGTTTGAGAAACAAGAGAGCAGCCTGAGAAAGTTTGGATCAATTACACATCAGCTTCTGGAGGAATGTCACCCGTCTGTGTCTGACACTCTCAATAACACACTAAAAGACATCAACGCCAGGTGCTTGCTTATCCATATACATAGAGTGCTGCTCAAAACTTGAAATTATTCATATTTTTATTATTTTTGAAGGAAGTCTCTTATGCTCAATGCATAAGGCAGTATTGTTTTGATCTAAAATACAGTAAAAACAGTATTATTACTATTTTAATATTCTACTATGATAAATGTTCTAAAAATGATGCTTTATCAACAAAGTTCGGGAGGAACACATTCAAATGATCTAACTAATCATCACATCACTCCAACTCGCAGTCATTAATCAGCAATCAACATGTCTACCCAATCAGCGTAAGCGGAGACCTATATTTATTGGCGCAGTTGACTCACCTGTGTGTTTGGACAGTTTTCAGTATCCCTTCACACCCCGTCTCCTCACACTTGCCTGCTTACTTTCCTAAACCATAATACAGGAGGAGTACTCTTGGCTTGGGCCAAATACTCAGCTCGGAGCCCTCTCCTCGGACAGCACGCCAAATATGCATACTAATTACTCTGATTAATCTGATTATTTGTAAGTGTGAACTCGTGAAATTGTGTTTTTTGGACATCTGTCATGGTAGTACAATGACATTTTTGGTATCCTGGAGAAACATGTAAAAAGCATGGTATAATAAATAATATGGTCATCTTTAAATGAAGTTGCTCCAGCTCCTGTAATGTCATTGTCTTGTGTTTTGTGGTATTCAGATGGAACAGTCTACAGGAGGAGATTGTGGAGCGTCTGAAGAGTAGTAAGGGTCTCCTGCAGCTGTGGCAGAGCTATAAGGACCTTTATGGACAGAGTTACTCCAGCGTCCAGACACTTGAGGAGAGAGCAAACCAGATGCTTAAGATGGCCAGCCACAAAGACATCTCAGAGGAGGAAGTGTCCACCTGGATTCAAGACTGTTCTGTGAGTGAAACGTCTCGGTTACGTATGTAACCCTCGTTCCCTGAAGGACGGCCATTCGACGCACGAGAGCCCAATTCGTCGGTTCAGTTCTGACATACGTCGAACGTGACCGACTGAAAGGGAACTCAGATTATCTGTCTGTGTGTGCATGTGAATATGATTATGTGGTTACACTTCAAAATAAGGTTTCATTTGTTAACATTAGTTAACTTGAACTAAGACTTCGACTAAGACATGAACAATACTTCTACAGCATTTATATTATTATTCTACAGAAATGCATTGTACATTTTAGAGGGGTAACCATGAGCTAGTTAAGTATTGTGTATTACAGCTGTGGTTTTAGTTATGTATGAATGATGTAATTATAATGTGTAGTGTAATGTTTTATAAATACCATTATTAAGCATTACGAATATCTAGACGTTATTTATGATTTATAGCTCTAAATCGACCTCTGTAGAATGGTCTTTAGAGTGTGCACTAATCAAAAATTCGGAACAGCAACTAGTTTTATGTTTTATATTCACCCTTATTAAGACTGTAGAATCCATTTCCTCTCACCCCATGTTCCCTCAGGAGCTGCTGCGCTCTCAGGCTCCTGTACAGGCGTCTCTGCAGGTTTTATTGGAGCTGGGAGAGCAGCTCAAACAGCAGGTTGACACATCGGCTGTGGCCTCCATCCAGTCTGACCACCTGACTCTCACCCAACGCCTCAGTGCCGTGGAGCAGAGCTTGAGCAGACAGCAAGTAGCGCTGCAGGTGAGTGAAGAGGATCAGAAATACCAGAGTGGTTCAGTGCTGTATGAGAGTGTTTTTAGAGGGGTTTTTTGTTTCTTCCCAGGCTGGAGTTCGGGACTATGAGAAGTTTAATGAACAGTTGGACTCTCTGTCCCGCTGGATCGTGGAAGCTGAGGAGGTTCTGAAAGGCCAGGATCCCAACGGTTCCTCTGACCAGTCGCTGATCTGGAACCGCATGGAGGAACTCAAGGTATGCAAGCCTGAATGGACAAATTATGCTGAGATTTTTTTATAATAGAATTTAAAAGCTAATTTGAAATATCAATAAATACTTTAATATTATTAAATAATACTAAAATAACCCAAGATCAGGGTGGCCAATTTGTACACTATATTGGTCAAATGTAAGTAAAGAATAAATTGGAAAAAAAATTGTCACAAGAACATTTGATCTAGAGGACATTTGATCTAAATGCTTAAATATATTGTATGTTTGTCTTTAATGGTGTTACTTCCAGTTTAATTGTGTTGCATTTTATAGTTTTAAAAAATGTCCATCCATCCATCCATCTTCTACCGCTCATCCAGGGCCGGGTCGCGGGGGAAATGTTGAAAATAGAAATAAGACATTTGTATGTCCAAACGTGTTACTAAATCATAACATAAATATGTAGTGTATGTAATATTTGAATAATAGCAAATGGTATGTGTCAGCAAATTGAATGAAGGTCTGCCAATATACCCTCAAAATAACAGAAAATCTGTACACTGAAAGTTTGCAATCACATAAAATGACCTGGCCAACATATTGATTGACCAGCAATGTTCCTATAACTGCGTTTTTTTTCTGTTTTTTTCTGCAGAAACAAATGCTTAAGTTTAGCAGTATGTCTCCTGATCTGGAGAGGCTGAATGAACTGGGTTACAGACTCCCTCTCAACGACTCTGAGATCAAACGAATGCAGAACCTCAACAGAAGCTGGTCCACCACCTCAGCTCAGACCACTGAGAGATTCAGGTTAGCGTCAGCTCATTATGAAGAATACTTGCTTCTCTTAACCCTGTAAATCCTGACATATGAAATAATAGTAAATATATAAAACATCAGGCAAAATTTGATTATGCAACTTGATGCAGTTACTGGTGATAGAACCAAAAGTAAGATGAAATTCTGATAGTGTGTAATGTAAATCAGTGAGATCTTTTTAATAGTATAGCAAACTACTAAAATAAGATGAATATAAATAATCAGTTGTGACTCTATATCTCATTTTGATGATATTTAAATGCTTAGTGATTAAAGCTCTGTAGTTTTTATTGTGGGGAAAAAACATAATGCAATGCAAAACAATGAGGATCGAGAGATGAACATATAAATGTTCCTCAAAAGCCTGATGTAAATGTTCTTGAAATACTACCAACATATAAAACTTATTCTTACATTTACTTCAGTAAATATTTCACAGCAAAAAGACATGTATCACGACCTGAAGTTTACTTTCTAAATAAAATTATAAACCATCAATCATGTTTTGATCATGTTTATCATTTAGAGGCCTTAGAAATTTGTGTATCAAATATGATACAGACATGTGATGTTAGGGAAAGACCTGGCAACCTACCCCGGGAAAAAATCATTGCAAAGAAGATTCATAGACAGTCTCTCGGATATAAGATAGAATCACCAAGAGTCAGATACGATTAAATGGTTAATGAATGAATGAAATAGTGGAAATTGTCAAGTGTCTGTTTACCTTCTAAAGTATGTAAATTCTCTTCTCAGTAAACTTCAGGCCCTCATACTACAGCAGCAGACATTTCTGGAGAAGTGTGAGACGTGGATGGAGTTCCTGGAGCAAACGGAGGAGAAACTTGCCGTGGAGATTTCTGGAAACTTCCAGAGCCTGATGGAGCAGCAGAGAGCTCATGAGGTGAGCTGTGTGAACTGAGACATACAAAAGCCTGTAACTGTCAATCATGTGTTTCAAATCTTTTCTAGATACTAATAAATGACTATTGGGAGTAAACAAAGCTGCATTTGTCTGTTACAGCTCTTTCAGGCAGAGATGTTCAGCAGACAACAGATCCTTCACTCCATCATCAGCGATGGACAGCGAATGCTGGAGCAGGGACAGGTGGACGACAGGTGAGGGACATCATCATCCGATATGTGCTTATACAAGATATCAGCATATGTCATAATAAGTGCTTATATTTTAAACTCATGGTGACTGTATTTCCAGAGATGAGTTCAAGCTGAAGCTGGCTCTGCTCAGTAACCAGTGGCAGGGGGTGGTGAGACGCGCACAGCAGCGGCGAGGCATCATAGACAGTCTCCTGCGTCAGTGGCAGCGCTACAGGGAGATGGGGGAGAAACTTCGCAAGTGGTTGGTGGAAGTGTCCCATCAGACAGAGACCCTGCAGGCAGGCGCACCTGTCCCACTACAACAGGCACGAGCCATGCTGGACGCAGTTCAGGTAAATATCCTTTGACCTCTGAGAACCTCAGAACCTCCACACCACACAACTATCACTTTTTAACACATACTACTATTTTTAATACTAAACCATGGCACTGAAAATGATTACACATTGGTGCTATTTTAGTATCATTAAGTTTAACTTAATGTAGCAAAAAAACTAAAGCTAAAACTGAAATAACAATTCATAAAATCTACGTAGATGTTTTTTTAAAAATGGTAAATAAATTAACAGTAACTAATAAAAATGACAAAAACACCAACAAATTAAAAAAAAAAAAAACCTGAAAAAAAAACTATGCTAGTGTCTCGATGACACTGATAGGCAATCACAATACGCATTCATACAATTATATGTGCATACAGGCCATGCCTACCACACATACATTTGCAGAGATTGAGCTTGTATTTCCTTGCTCATTCATGATAAGTGCCGTATTTCTTCTAAACTATAAAGAGATATTTGTGGGCATTCTGTTGGTGAAATTGAGTGGCTTGTTCACACTGCGCTCTAATTAAAAATAAACTGCAATTTATAAAGAGAGGATGCATTTAGAAACATTTTTGTAAATACAGATGTTTTATAAATTGTTCATAGGAACATATGGGATGTGAGTTCACATTTAGGATCATTATACGCATGCCTTCAGGTTCAGATCAGGGACGTTTTCTCCGAGGAGGCAAGGGAGGTGTCTCCTCAAAAAAAAACTGGATGAGAATTCCTCCAGGGCACTGAAACTTTTGCTCTCTAAAAAGTCCCACTATGCGCCATGATAGCCAAGGAGCGTCGATGCTCACTATGCTCCCTTAGTGGAAGTTCAGAAGTGCAAAAATCATGAGCCAACTCACCACACATAACGAAGCGCGAGAGATGTTTTTAAAAATACAAACCATTATTTTATTATATTTCAGCATAAATTTAAATCACTAGACAGGAAATTAACATAATCTAGAATCCAGCAGCGACACCCACAGGTGAAGTTATGGAAGGAGGCTTGCCTCCTCTGTCCCCATCGACTTAAAACAGTCACGTGAGAAGAGCCAATGCCTCCATCGCACTTTAATTGAATATGATCGGTTGTGATTGGAGATGATTGGTTCACGTGATAAATCCCGCTTCTTGTTTTCTTGCGTGTTGTTAACGGCCTGAATAAAAACAACGATGACTTTAATGGGAAGACTAAGTAAAAAGTAAGTTAACAACGTTAAAATCAAACTTGAAATGGCCTGAAAACATGATGACTTTGGGGGTTTTTAGTCAGCAATTCGCTTGGGGAAATTAAAGGTCATGTTTGTGACCGGTGTGTACAAGCTTGAGAACTGCTACAAATAAGTTAACTGTTAAAAAGAAAAGCTGAACATAAGTTCACAAATAATATATATTATTTAAATTCTTACTGCCTTTAGTTAAATGTAAAAATGTAGTAAATGTAAAAATGCTAAAAACACTAACTTGATCATTTATACTGCAAAATTATGCATCATGCACATGTGCATTTTTTATGTAATGTTTATTTAACCAGGAAAATAAAGAATAACGGACATACATTTACATTTGATATACAGCATATAAAAAATGTGAGGAGTTTGCCTTTTTGAGATTTTGAGATGGCTGTTAGCAAACCCTGCTGATGCTCTGTTGTTCCTGCAGCTGAGGGAGAAGGTTCTGCTGAGGCAGCAGGGCAGTTACATCCTGACGGTGGAGGCTGGGCGACAGCTGCTTCTGTCTGCTGACACGCGGGCCGAGGCGGCTCTGCAAGATGAGCTGCTCAACATACAGGAGCGCTGGAGACAGGCCCACACTCGCCTTGAAGAGCAAAAGAAAGAGCTGGCCGTCCTGCTCAGGGTAGAGTTTTTTGTTACAGCACCACTTGTTGACTTTATTTGCAGTCTTTATTGTCTTTATCATTTTTATGACAAAAAAAAAGTTTTTCCAAAGATCTAGAAGTTCTTGCATTAATTTTTTGTATTATTGCTTGTGTTTAAATGAATATATAGTTACTAAATACAAAATTATTACAGTAATTATATAAATATAAGTGGATATAAATGATATAAACAAAAATATAAATATTAAATAATAAGAATAACAAAAAATATTAAAACTATAGTTAGATACTACTGTATATCTGTTAAATTACAGTGTTTTAGTTTAAGATAATTAGATGCTATCAGCCTGTTTTTGTCAAATATTGCTTTCTTATAGTTCCATATCATTCCTTTTTTCTTTTTCTTTCAAAGAGATATCGCGATAGATTGATTGATTGATTGATTGATTGATTGATTGATTGATTATTGCGATAGTATTGTACCAAAGACTTCGGTTCAACCAAATCATTAGAATCGGCTCACAATACTGTTTTTTATTGTAGATAAGATGTCGCTAAATTAGTTTGGCATGTTTTCAAATGATAAAGCAATGCATGATAATATATGTACCCAGAAACCATTTTGACTTTAAACTCTGTGTAGGATTGGGAGAGATGTGAAAAAGGTATTGGAGGATCTCTTGAGAAACTGAGAGCATTTAAACGACAGCTTTCCCAGCCTCTCCCAGATCGCCATGAGGAACTGCAGTCTGAACAAATGCGCTGCAAGGTATGCAAAGTTCAGAAATGTGGAACTGAATAACAATGAAATGGGGGAAAATAAACTTTACATTCCTTTCAGGATCTGGAGAGTACGTTTGACGGCTGGAAGGAGGATTTGACCCATCTAACGGTGTTGAGGGAGTCTCTGTGCAGTTACATCAGTCCAGAGGATCTGCGTGTGCTGCAGGAACGCATTGAACTCCTGCACCGTCAGTGGGAGGAGATCTGTCACCAGGTACACCGGCCATTAGATGGTGCTGTTTTACTACGTATGCCCGTTATTTTTGGTGCTGGTGACATTTAAAAATTATTAAGGGCATCTTTCCTAGATATCATAGGCAGTAGCACATTCAAATGGATGCTATCTGTGCTCCATAGGAATCTCATTAGTTTTTAAAACACATCAATACATAGTCTTCAAAAACATATAATTAAATACAGTGGAAATGGAGTAGATATTTGCTGTGCAGCTTTAGTTCAATTTCCTTTTTGAAGCATTACTGCATCAGAGTATGTTTTGCAGAATATATTATCATTTGTTTTTTTTGCTAGTAGAGAGTAATGCAAAGCACCAGCATTTAGCTCAAAGTGAAACTTGAATGCAAAGCACGTATGATTTTTCATGCATTCTCTTTGTGGCATCCGGTGCGTGAGCTGAGACACCACAGGATGTGAGTGAACGTTTGATATGTCAGGACAGATTTGACTACAGGAACATACAGACTGTCAGAAACTCTTCTCTCATGCTGTTTTTTTTTAATCATGCTCTGGTCTGGTCTACTTAGTTTTGGACATGTGCAACAGTACGTTTGGTTTGTGCTTTAGTTTTGCACATTATAAAGATACAGAAAGATGCTGTGGCTAAATATTTGATTTAAACTGCCTAAATTAAGCTTAAATGCCTAGACATATTTGTAATTACTGAAGGCTTATGTTTTTGTGCATTTGTCTGTGCAGTTGTGTCTGCGCCGACAGCAGATGAGCGAGAAGCTGAATGAATGGGCCATCTTCAATGATAAATACAAGGAGTTGTGTGAATGGCTGACGCATATGGAAAGCAAAGTGTCCCAGAATGGAGATATCAGCATCGAAGAGATGATTGAGAAACTACGAAAGGTAACCATCTAATCAAATCTTTGCCTTAGCCACTGAATACTTAATTTATAAATATTTAATTTTATTTTTATATTATTATATATTTTAAATCATATATATTTTATAATACATTATTAATTATTTTATGTATAATTATATAACATTATTGTATTATTTATTACACATTATTGTATTTCATATTATATGTATAGTATTTTAAATGATATATAATTATGTATAATAAATTATATAATATATAATTTATTTTAAGTTATTAATTTTTTTTAAATTATAATATTCACAATTAATTACATTAATTTATATTATATCATTTTACTTTATTATTTTACAAAAGTTAAAGTTACCTTGTTATAGAATTTACAAAAGCTGTAGCTCATTGAACTTTGGAGGAAACGAGGTGCTTGTAACAACATAACGATAGCCACTTCTTCAAAAGCAGCTAAAATTTAACTGAATTGTATAAACTATGACTATAAACTTAATGAAGTTTATGACTTAATGACTAAGAAAACTGCAATGAAGAACCTTGAGAATGCTTGTCCATGTGTCCGTCTAACCGCAGCACTGTCTCTCTGTCCCTCAGGACTATCAGGAGGAGGTGGCGGTGGCTCAGGACAATAAACATGAGCTCACGCAGCTGGGTGAACGTTTAGCTCGGGCCAGTCATGAGAGCAAAGCCTCTGATATAGAACACAAGCTCAGTAAAGTCAACGAACGTTGGCAGCACCTGCTCGATCTCATTGGGGCCAGGTAACACACGCCGCATTGTGGATCGGTTGGCATTATCCTCACTGTTTTACACAATATTTAGTCATAATTACTTTAAAATGCTGGATCGCACATGCTGTAGTCATGTCAAGCCATGTTGTGTTGCGATTTACTGTACATTTCCTCTCCCTACCTCATAAGCCTCGTGTTTTTAAAATGATATATAATATAAATTTGAAGATTAAAAATGTTTAGTACAAAACAGTATGCTGTATATAGATGCTGATTTTGTGTACGAAATGGTGAAAAGGGTGAACATTTCTTTGTTTATACAGGGTGAAGAAGCTACGGGAGACTTTAGTTGCCATTCAGCAGTTGGATAAGAACATGAATAGTCTACGCACTTGGCTCGCCCACATTGAGACCGAACTGTCCCGTCCCATCGTCTACGACACCTGTGACTACCAGGAGATCCAGAGGAAACTAGATCTCCAGCAGGTACAAAAACACATGATGCATTCAAAAATAAACCCGTTAAGTTTATACGTTTATTTCGGATAGAACGTTCTTTTTGTTCTTCGTCCAGGAGCTGCAGAGAGACATCGAGAAGCACAGCACAGGTGTGGCGTCTGTGCTGAACCTGTGTGAGGTTTTGCTGCACGACTGTGATGCCTGTGCTACGGATGCTGAGTGTGACTCCATCCAGCAGGCCACACGCAGCCTGGACCGCCGCTGGAGGAGCATCTGTGCCATGTCCATGGAGAGGAGACTCAAGTATGACTGCTCTATTTACTATATACTACCTCTTTTTGTGTGTTCAGTAAGCAGTTATTTTGCATTTTAGTGTCATTTTATTTAAATTTTGTATCTTACAATATGGTTGATATTTCAACTTGAAATCTGGCTTGATCATCTCTCTCAAAATGTAAAGTCAAATCAAGCGCATTGCATTGTGGGATACAGCATGCTCACTTGTACACTGCACATTTTGACAAGTGCAACAGGTCACCTTGGGTTATCTACTCATAAAAATGTGCATATGGCGCACAGGATGCATACTGCATAATGTAGTACAAGTCGTGACTTAATGATGAGGGAGTGGGGCTTGTAACCTGAAGGTTGCTGGTTCGATTCCCATGCCAGCAGGAATTGAAAATGGGGATTGTGAATGAACAGCACTCTCTCTACCTTCAATACCATAACTAAGGTGCCCTTGAGCAAGGCACCTAACCCCTAATTGCTCCCCTTGTAAGTCACTTTGGATAAAAGCATCTGATAAATGATTAAAATGTAAAAATGTAGAGTAGTACGTTGTAAGAGTATATTATTATTTTCATTTTAAGTTTAGTAATTGTTTTATTTTTTTTTATTTTTTTACATCAGTTTTATATTTAATAATTTTAATACTTTAATAATTAGTTGCCAAAGCAACATTTCTAATTTTCATTTAAGTTTGTTTTCTCACGTTTATTTTATTTTATTTTATTTTTAACAAAAAATATATAAATAAATAACAACAATAGCACCACTCAATATGTATTATGTATCTGCTAAATGACAATTAACCTAAACCTAAATTATGCTCATTTGAAAGGATTGAGGAGACGTGGCGTCTCTGGCAGAAGTTTCTCGATGACTTCTCACATTTTGAGGATTGGCTCACGGTTTCTGAGAAGACAGCCGCACTGCCAAACTCTTCAGGTGTCCTTTACACTGTTGCCAAAGAGGAGCTCAAGAAATTTGAGGTGAGATTCATCCAAACTAAATTAAGGTAGTATTAATGAACAGACTTATATGAACACTCATTTATGTGCTTTTACAGACATTTCAGCGGCAGGTGCATGAAAGTTTGACGCAGCTGGAGCTGATCAATAAACAGTATCAGCGACTGGCACGTGAGAATCGCACTGACGCGGCCTGTAGTCTGCGAGAAATGGCTCACAATGCCAACCAGCGCTGGGATAACCTACAGAGAAGACTGTCCTCGGTCCTACGCAGGTTAAAGGTACAGAGCCATTTGATAAGTTTTCCAATTAAACATCATCAATTTCTATTTTACTAACACAAATCTGTGAAAAGAGCTTATTTCATTTACATACAAATAAAACATTCCATCTATGTCTGTTAACTGCTTATCAAAATAGGATTGTTAAAGTTAAATTAGTTAATTCATCAAATGCATAACAGTGTCCAGTACTAATTGTAACCATTTTTGAACTAAAACTATAGACATGAACAAGTATGCATTCAGCATCAATTGTTAAATATTTTTAATTGAAATATAGAACAGCTTTAGAGAAAAAAATATCATGATGATACATGAGCTAAAGCTGTGTTAGTGAAAGATAAATTACTATTAAACTTTCCTATTATTTTGATTATTATTTATTTTTAGATGATATAAGGTGGATTATTGTTTAAAATTTAAGTTTAAATAAATAGTATTATATAACTTTTAAATATTGTAGTAGTAATAAAAACATTATTTTGAAAATTAAATACATAATAATATAAGTATTCTTAAATGTATTAATAAAATACATATTTTAATATTTTTTATTATAATTATTATTATTAATAAAAATAAAATATTTTTTAAAGCCTTTTTAAATCATTTTTTATTAGTATTTTTTTAATTAATGTTGCGGTACATTTGGGTAAATACAAGTGAGCTGACTCTGTTTTTTTATGCCCACCACAGCACTTTATATGTCAGAGGGAGGAGTTTGAGACAGCACGAGACTGTATCCTGGTCTGGCTGACTGAGATGGACTTGCAGTTAACCAACATTGAGCATTTCTCAGAATGTGACGTCCAGGCCAAAATCAAACAGCTGAGGGTGCGTTTCTGACCTTTTGAACTGCATATATTTTCCTGTGTTATTCTCTTATGGAGGTTTTCTGCTCCATTCAGGCGTTCCAGCAAGAGATCACTCTGAACACAGCCAAGATTGACCACATATTCCAGCAAGGTGAAGCTCTTCTAGAAAAGAGTGAGCCGATAGATGCTGCTGTGATCGAGGAAGAGCTTGAAGAACTGCAGCGTTACTGCCAGGAAGTGTTTGGACGTGTGGAACGCTACTACAAGAAACTTATCCGATTGCCGGTACATTAAATACATCAGATGCTTTTTCTGACTGATATTCTCGTGCAGTAATTTTATATTCATTTTATTTTCACATTTATTTATAGTTACCTTTATTTATGTTTGAGCCATTTATTTATGGACGGATTCATTCATTTATTTTATATGGATATGCTTTTATTTCATCCATTTTAATAATTTTCAAAAAATTCTTAACTTCTTTATCCAGCTCACAGATGAAGAACATGATGTCTCGTACTCTGACCGGGAGTTTGATCTGGACGAGCCTGCTGATTTGTCCAGCTTTCCATGGAGCGAGCGTCTGGGTGATGGCTTTCTGTCCCCTCTGCCCTCCTCCAGTCGGTCTGCGTCGCTGGCTGCTCCTCTACGGGCCGAACGCTCGGGTCGAGACACTCCGGCCAGTGTTGACTCTATACCTCTAGAGTGGGACCACGATTATGACCTGAGCCGTGGTTTGGAGAGTGCCAGCAGAGCCTTGTCCTCCGAACCAGGAGATCAAGGAGAAGATGGATACCTGCAGGGCTCAGCATCTGCCCTCTCAGGTCAGTCTGGGCTCTTTAGTAAACGCATAAGAAAGAACAAGAAATCCAGAGTAATCCGGGATCCAGCTAGTTGTCATCGCAAAATAAACACTGATATGAGTGATCGGGACCCTGACACGAAGCGGCTGTCATTATTGAGCAGTAATTGACCTCGCAATGTTGCGACTGACCGATCAAAATCAAGCATTTCAGAGAGCTGTGTAATAAGAGAATTTAAAAGAAACTTTGAGATTGACCTTAAAAGTTTTTAGTGTGGTTCAGCATTCAATCATGTTTGTACTGTATGCGTGTATATGTTTCTTTCAGATATAGTGATTCCAGAGAGTCCTGAGGCATTTCTAAAACTTACTGAACAAACTCTGAGGTCCAGCGCTGGTAGGCAACAGCAGTCACAGAAATCTGGGACTCACTCACTAGTCTGTTGCCTGATCTTTAGTTTCTACTCACAAACCTAATCAAAGCACAGAGAAGCGTTGCTGCGACCATCGGCTGTATTTTCTAACCCTTCTCTTTTGATTTGTGTTGTTTCACACAGTATAATCAGTTTTCTGGTGTTTGCATGTAGTGTCACAGGTTGATGCCACTGAGTTTATTCTGGTGTTCGTCCTTGGTTTCTAATGCTTTTGGATTTCCAAATCGATAGTATTACTCAAAGTATTTTACAATCAGAGCAGACTGTGAATTACAAAAAATGCAAATAAACAATTGCATTAAAAATCTAATCCATTTAAATCAAGTACTTACTCTTTGAATCGACGGATATGGGTTTTTTTAATCGGCCGGTACCGATATCTAAAGGTCACAAAGGTCAAAATGGGAGAGAATTTTATTTTGGACCATTCATATTATCAATATTTAGAATTTTTATTTTTATGTTTTCATTTTATACTTTCAGGTGCAGTCATTTTATTTTTGTTTTAGCTTAGCAATTTTATTACTTTTTTTTTCAGTTAGTTGCCAACGCTTTAAGTTTTTTAAGTTTAAGTTTTTCATCTAATATATATACTATTTTATTTCAGCTTTATTTCAATTAAAAATATTTTAATAGTTTTACTTAATAATAACACTAGTTTAAATATCAGATTCATGAATACTAATGTTTTTTTGTATTACAGTAATAGAAATGTACATATTCTATTGCATGTGTAATTCTGTAGGAAAATGTGTTTAATTGCCTTGAAAATATGATCATAATGCAAAAAAAAGCTTGATGATGGCAGATTTCAGAACTAGCACAAGAGGTCATCTCAAAATGCCAAATATCATCCAGTTAGTCAATCCATAACTATCCAATCTCCATTATGCCAGGCCATCATTGTAAATATTTCTTAATTGACTTCCCCAGAAAAATAATGGTGAACAAATGAACAAACATCTGATATTATACTAATGCCATTCTGGAGGAGTGCAAATATTCACTCTGATTGTCAACTGCTTTGACTAATGATACGTTTGATTAGAAGCACCTAGTATGTTTGACTAATAAGAAAGCAATGTTGTGATGTCCATCTCTTGATCATGTACTGCATCAGGCCTGAGAAATACAGTGCAGTTCAATGCACAGATGCAACTCAGAGCAACTTCCTTTTGTTCCTGCACTGATAAGTGTTTTGTGTTCCTCTACAGGTGACACTGGATCACTGGAGACTCACATCAGGCAACTGGATAAAGCTCTTAACACCAGCTGCTTCCATCTGCAGCAGACGGAGAACATCATACGCAGCCGAACTCCCACTGGCCCTGAGCTGGATGCCACCTACATGGGTTATGTGAGTGAAAATACTATAGGAATATTTTTGGGGAACTGTCACTGTTGTAAAAATGTTCTTTGAATAAGAAAGCATTTTCTGAATGAATAAAATAACTTGTTTGTTATATTTTATTCTCTCAGATGCGTCTTCTTGAAGAATGTCGTGGAAGTATAGATGCAGTAAAGCGAGTGGGATTTGAGCTGAAAGACGAGGAAGACAAGACATCGGGCTTCGTCAACCCCAACAGCTCAGAGTCCCAAACTTCAGGTATGAAACTAAATCACACACTGTGCTATGCACATAAACCCACGAATTCTTAAACCTTCTCATTAAACCTAATGCTGTTAGTAGCCTATAGGCAATAGAGCAGTTGAAAAAAGCAGAATATGTCATTATAAACATTATATATATTGCATAAGACACTAGATGTGTGGAGATATAGAATAGACCTTAGTGTAGCCCCAAATAAAACATTTTTGACGGGAACGCAGTGCAGTGCGTTCAATGGATTGTACTTTTGTTTAACAACAAACCGATTGTTCAGCAATGTTTTTCCCCCCCAAAAAATTGTGATATCCGACCTTTTATATGTCTATTCCTTGCAGCCTCGTTTTCATCCATGTTAAATTCAAAATGGCGTCTAACATGACTTAAGTCTATAAGTTTCGTAAAAAGTTTGAAAATTTTGTAATATTTCAAACTATTTTGAATGTTTTAAATGTAATGTTTCGGGAAAAAATTAAATTCAGTGGGTGAGATGTGGTATTAATGATTGCATTTATCATGAAAATGCAGCTTACTGCATATATTTTGGATAAAAAAAAACATTTATTTATTAGAATAGCAAGTGCTGAATAATATCAGAAACATTTATTAAAAAAATAATGAATGGTGGATTTTGATTTCCTTGTGTCTGATGCACCATACAATGTAATAATGCTAGTTAATGTTATCAAGTAATATTGTTACTATAAATTGTAACCCAGATGACATATGCAGTGATGCAGAGCTCTGAACAGATGTTGTCATTTGTGTTGTAAAGGTGTGATCGAGCGCTGGGAGCTTCTGCAGGCTCAGGCTCTCAGTAAAGAGATGCGCATGAAGCAGAACATGCAACAGTGGCAGCAGTTCAACTCAGACCTGAAGAGCATCTGCAGCTGGCTGGACCAGGCAGAAGAAGAGCTGGAGCAGCAGCGGGGACAGGACCTGAGCACGGACATACAGACCATCGAACTACGCATCAAGAAACTCAAGGTCAGATACTCCAGCTATTATTGTGAACTTATTCTCACTATCTTATTTTACAATGAATTGAAATAAAACTGAAATAATATCTAAATATTAGATTACAAAAAACTAACTGAAACACATTGGTAACATTTTACAGTAAGGTTTCATTTGTTGACTTGTCTCTGTTAACCTTAGTTAATGCGCTAAAAGGAAAAAACATTTTTATTAAATACAAAGTTCTGTCATGAAACTCTAAATGGCATAGGCTAAAAGGTCCTGAACTAAAAATGCTTGCCATTGCATCATTCTCTTTAGGGCACAACTGATTGGTTCCTGCTGTATCAGTAGCCAATGAGCTCGCTGCTCAGCGTTCAAAGAGTTGCAGTTGCAGCACGCTTTCAGAAACCCTCCCCCTTCCCCAGCTCCACCTTATAGATCTGCTATGGGCATTTAATGTATGCTATATTGTACAGCAGCAACATGTCTTGTTCACAGCAGCGTGTCATGTATGTACTGGCAGGAGCAAGTCCCGTACTTTCTCTGTAGCAGCAGCAGCAATAACCACCAGCAGCAGCATACCAGATCTATTTCACCAAAACAAAACATTGTCAGATCCATTTCTATGCCAAACACTCTGTGGAGTTGTCAGGACAGAACTAACTTTAGCAAAGCTTAATAAATTCTGTAAAAATATATTGTTCATTTTAGTTAATGCATTGACAGTTAACAAATAAGACCTTATTGTAAAGTGTTACCGATAGGTTTAAGTACTACAATTTTTAAAACTGACAAAAATAATGCTATATATAATCATAAACATGACAAAAGCACATATCAAAATTACTAAAACTTAACCCTGTAAAGGCTAAGAATTTGTTTGTTTTTTGTTTGTTTGTTGATCCTTTAGACATTTTAAATAAAAATTTTGTACAGGGAGTGCAGAATTATTAGGCAAGTTGTATTTTTGAGGATTAATTTTATTATTGAACAACAACCATGTTCTCAATGAACACAAAAAACTCATTAATATCAAAGCTGAATATTTTTGGAAGTTTTAGTTTTTAGTTTTAGCTATTTTAGGGGGATATCTGTGTGTGCAGGTGACTATTACTGTGCATAATTATTAGGCACCTTAACAA
Source organism: Opsariichthys bidens (assembly GCA_037194245.1). Taxonomy (NCBI): domain Eukaryota; kingdom Metazoa; phylum Chordata; class Actinopteri; order Cypriniformes; family Xenocyprididae; genus Opsariichthys; species Opsariichthys bidens. The sequence continues at coordinate 18,078,849 of CM074286.1, read as the reverse complement.
AAAGCAAATTTATACCCATTTCAATTATTTATTTTTACCAGTGAAACCAATATAACATCTCAACATTCACAAATATACATTTCTGACATTCAAAAACCAAACAAAAACAAATCAGTGACCAATATAGCCACCTTTCTTTGCAAGGACACTCAAAAGCCTGCCATCCATGGATTCTGTCAGTGTTTTGATCTGTTCACCATCAACATTGCGTGCAGCAGCAACCACAGCCTCCCAGACACTGTTCAGAGAGGTGTACTGTTTTCCCTCCTTGTAAATCGCACATTTGATGATGGACCACAGGTTCTCAATGGGGTTCAGATCAGGTGAACAAGGAGGCCATATCATTAGATTTTCTTCTTTTATACCCTTTCTTGCCAGCCACGCTGTGGAGTACTTGGACGCGTGTGATGGAGCATTGTCCTGCATGAAAATCATGTTTTTCTTGAAGGATGTAGACTTCTTCCTGTACCACTGCTTGAAGAAGGTGTCTTCCAGAAACTGGCAGTAGGACTGGGAGTTGAGCTTGACTCCATCCTCAACCCAAAAAGGCCCCACAAGCTCATCTTTGATGATACCAGCCCAAACCAGTACTCCACCTCCACCTTGCTGGCGTCTGAGTCGGACTGGAGCTCTCTGCCCTTTACCAATCCAGCCACGGGCCCATCCATCTGGCCCATCAAGACTCACTCTCATTTCATCAGTCCATAAAACCTTAGAAAAATCAGTCTTGAGATATTTCTTGGCCCGGTCTTGACGTTTCAGCTTGTGTGTCTTGTTCAGTGGTGGTCGACTTTCTGCCTTTCTTACCTTGGCCATGTCTCTGAGTATTGCACACCTTGTGCTTTTGGGCACTCCAGTGATGTTGCAGCTCTGAAATATGGCCAAACTGGTGGCAAGTGGCATCTTGGCAGCTGCACGCTTGACTTTTCTCAGTTCACGGGCAGTTATTTTGCGCCTTGGTTTTTCCACACGCTTCTTGCGACCCTGTTGACTATTTTGAATGAAACGCTTGATTGTTCGATGATCACGCTTCAGAAGCTTGGCTATTTTAAGACTTCTGCATCCCTCTGCAATATATCTCACTATTTTTGACATTTCTGAGCCTGTCAAGTCCTTCTTTTGACACATTTTGCCAAAGGAAAGGTTGTTGCCTAATTATTATGCACACCTGATATAGGGTGTTGATGTCATTAGACCACACCCCTTCTCATTACAGAGATGCACATCACCTAATATGCTTAATTGGTAGTAGGCTTTCCAGCCTATACAGCTTGGAGTAAGACAACATGCATAACGAGGATGATGTGGTCAAAATACTCATTTGCCTAATAATTCTGCACTCCCTGTATTTGTGTTATTGTTGAGTATCAATTTTGTTCAATATGGCTTTTATGGCTCATATACAGTAGTATAATATATAGTGAGAATATGGAGCTCATACTGGCATAGGAAAAGCACCTCAGATTTATTCAGAAAAACTAGACAAAAATATGCAGTTTGGTGCAGTTGCTGAAATTTATATGGTAGCATAAAAGCATAAAGACTGTGAACCATGACCTGAAAGTGGACATTTTTACAATTATACTAAGGGGCTTTTTACTTACTAAAGAAGTATAAACTACCAACCAGACAAAAGAATGTATTTTTCGTATGTAGTTTTTCAACAATGTTTTGATAATGTTGATCATTTAGATCGTCAAAATGAAAACATAACTTTTTTCTCTGTTGACCTGTGACTTGACGCAGGAGCTGCAGAAGGCTTTGGATAAGCGCAAGGCCATCGTGCTGTCCATTAACCTCTGCAGCGCTGAGTTTGTGCAGTCGGACAGCGAAGAGGCGCGAGACCTGCAGCGACGGCTGAAGGAGATGAATAACCGCTGGGAACATCTGAGCAGCTCCCTGGATGAGTGGAGGAATGCTCTCCAACACGCTCTCATGCAGTGCCAGGCAAGAAACACCTCACCAACAACTGATCTTGAATCTGTTATAAGAGCATGTTCAATTTGAGAAGACATTAATAAATTCTACTTTCATAACAGCCCTGCATCTTGTTAAAAATTCTGCTAATTTGCAAAAAAAGGTCTAATGCTACCTAATTACTTAAACATGTACAGTTTTTTTCACTAAATAACAATGAAGATTTTGAAAATTATATAAATAAGCTTATAAATATATGAAGAAGCTTTTTTCACAATATTAGTAATTTTCTGTCACTGTTTGGTTGTGGTTGTAGCAGAAAACATGGTCAATTTTTTTTCTAACCTTGAAATCAGGATTAAGCATAAAATAATGTTATACATAAGAAAATCAGCTGAGAATTACAAATAAACAAATAGTTATAACATGGCTCAGAGGCAGACAGAAATCAGGAGTCAATGTGGCAGTTTTTCTGCTGCTTAAGGGATAATACAAGATTTTCGCACCAAATATGTGCACTATTTTGTAAAAAGTGTGATGTGCTAGAGCAAAACAGGCACTATTTTTGAAATCAACTCCTCAAAATGAGTAAGAAACAAGTATTGGATTTCATTCAGCAAATATGATGCAGGAGAGTATAATTGTTTAGGGGATAAAAATACAGATTATGTAAAAACATCTGATTCTTGTTTTTCCTAATGCTCAGGACTTCCATGAGATGAGCCACGGTCTCCTCCTGTGGCTGGAGAATATCGATCGAAGGAGGAATGAGATTGTCCCGATTGACCACTCTCAGGACAGCGATACGTTACAGGAACATCACAAAACACTTCTTGTAAATGGTTTCTCTTTTCTGTTTATACAGCATATTTGGGTTACCGCTTCCTTGGCTTGTTTTGGATTAAACACCACTTATTCCACAGCAAATCCGTCGAGAGTTGCTGGACACACAGCTGAAGGTGGCGTCCCTGCAAGACATGTCCCTTCAGCTGCTCGTCCACTCGGAAGGCAGCGACTGTCTGGAAGCCAAAGAGAAGGTGCATGTGATCGGGAACCGTCTCAAGCTGTTGCTGAAGGAGGTGACACGAGATATTAGAGAGCTACAGAAGACCCTAGACATCACCAGCAGTCAGCAGGTTAGTTACCAACTTTGTCACAAAAACATGGATGCCCACAGTTTGCCTGTTTTGACCAAAATAATACACTGCCCGGCCAAAAAAATAAGTCACTGTTTGGATTTTAATAGGCAAATACTACTATAAGAGTCTGGATGGTTCAATGTCAAGATTCATCAGGCTCAAATTGTGAAAAAAAAAGGGAGGGAGAATGAAGAATCATTTTCACACATGAATTGGCACCCCTGAGTCCTGACCTTAATTACGTTGAAAGTCTTTGGGATGTGCTGGAGAGACTTTACAGAGTGCTCACCTCTTGTATTGTCAAGATCTTGACCAAAAATTGATGCACCTCTTGATGGAAATAAATGTTGTGATGTTATTTCTGATGAATCTGAATGGACATTGTCATCCTGGAATATGGCCATGATGTGTCTTCCTATACGGTTGTTTAAGACATGAAAAGCTACAGTGTGCTACCATTTTTTTAGGGTTAAAAGAACTGCTGCCAAACAAATAACATGCCAGAAACATAATAATCAATGTAAACATTATCCATCTATTAAGTGTTTGCCTATTGAAATCCAAACTGTCATTTTTTTTTTTTTTGGCCGGGAAGTGTATTAGTACCCGAAAATGAATGAATACTTTCCCGCCATTGATGACTTCCCATCTTTGGTTTTGCGCTATTACACAACTTCTGAAATCGTGGAAAAACACAGCAAAAAAGGAGCAAAAAACAAGTGATAAAAGCATTGCTTATAAAAACATGATTTTCTCAGCTTTTTGTTTTGCCTTTTTTATGAAATGTACCTGATTAATAGTGCTGATAAAAAAGAATGCATGGAGCTATTTTTTTTGTTTGCTTGTTTATTTAAATGCAGAATTTGTCTTTTTATAGATTTTTCAGATATTCCTACAATAAAATTGGAGCCAAGAAAGTTTTGTGAAAATGCTTTAATTTTGTATTTTAATTTTAGTTAAAGTTTTAATAATTTTGTGTTTTGCCATTTTTTTTTTTGAATGCCTTTATAGTTTATAGTCATATTATTTTAGTTTAAGTTTAGTACGTAAAGTTAAACTAAATGAAAATGAATGTTACCTTGGAAACTAACTAGTTTTAGATTAGTTTTCATTGTATTTAATTTTAGTTTAAGTCTATTTTATGTAAAAAGTAACAAATGTTTTTTGTACTTTTAGTTTTCTGTTAACTATAATAAGCCTGATGTGTTGTACTAAACTTATTCCTAGTTTAAGTTTCCTCGCACTCTCTCTTTCCAACCCTCCTCAACACACACAATCTCTGTAGGACTTGTCATCTTGGTCATCTGCTGATGAATTGGATACTTCGGGTTCCCTGAGCCCCGTGTCTGGACGCAGCACTCCCAGTCGCCAGCGATCGGTAACACATCACCTTCATGTTCTGTTGGGCCCTTCAAAGATCAGTGTTTGCTTGTCACGTTGAGGCGGTAGTTTTGACACTTGAATGTTCCTGAAACTTGGCCTCCAAAAACACACTTGACACCAAATTAGCATATTGCTCAAGAGTTCCTCCAAAACTCAGAACCTATCCCAGCATGCTCTCCTCTAATGCAAGAGCCGCATCAGGACTGGAGATGTGATTCATCCCTGTTGTGTTTCCACATCCCGTTGATTGCTCCAAGTGCGTTTCATGTCCTTAAAAAAACTAGTCACACCTGTATCACATCCCTAAATTCTGGTTTGGTTGGTTCCTCAACTCATTTTCCCATATTCATGTTTATTCTAGATTCCCACACTGTAGTCTTCAAGGAATACTGGTTCTATGAAAACAAAACTGTCCAAGTCATATTTAACCTCAAAATCAAAAGAAGAAAGTGTGAAAATATATTTTGCAAGAAAGAAAATTATGGCTTTTTTTTTTTTTTTTGCATTGCAACATTATTTTCATGACTTTTAAGCACGTGATTCCTTTAAATTATTACTGTAGTGTCCAAATGTTTTATTTTTTAATTTATTTTTATTTAATTATTAATGTATTATTATATGCATCAGATTCTCATCATCATAATACAATGATTTAAAATAACACAAAGTCTTACTATAGTGTGTATTATAATTTATTTATTAATATGATTAATATATATATATATATATATATATATATATATATTTATATATATAATATTAATGCTTTTTTGCAAATTTTTTCTGCATTGAAGAAATGAGAATTTGGAGGTAAAATGCTGATTAAAATAATGCAATTGGAATGCAAAAAAAATCTTAATGGTGGATTCATTATGATCTTTATGTAATACTTCCTGGGTGAAATATGACCTTTGACATGTTCTCTGCAGATGTTGTGAGAGTCACTCTCAGAAAACAAGCCATTTGTCCAGTGAATGTACAAAATGAGCTTAAAACATCTTCAAAGCTTTTTAAATAGGAACCCTTTAAAGGAACCCTTGTGGGCAAGGTCATTTTTCTGAGAACGGTGTCATGAAGAACCAGTTTCTTTGTCTCCATAGAGGTGCTGTCACCCCCTCATTTGATTTTGTTGGTGCTCTTCTTTTTTGGGTTCTTTCATCAGTAGCTTTGACTTTGTTTGCCTGGACTGAAACATTCTTTCTTTCTTTTACCCCCCTGTTCATTGCAAACAGCCACGGGGCAAAAGTAGTCTGTCACAGCCCGGAGCCTGTGTGAGCAGTCCACTTCACAGGTACCTTTCTCCTGGTTTCTAGAACACTCGGAAGATAATGGAACTCAACCCATGACCTGACCGTAGGCCCCTAGCGCTAATGGGTCTAGGTTGACCCCTAAGTGTACAGTGTCCTACAAACCTATGAATGCAGAAACATTATCAGCTTAAAGGCTCATGCTGATGACTTCCATCATCTTCTGTGATTCTAGACACTGCTCAGGTTAGGGAGCTGAGATAGACACTACGAAGGGAGCTCATGCACCATGCTCAAGCGTCACAACACCTTTTAAAAACATGCTTGTTTTATGTATTTTTCTGATACTTGGCTGTAAATATGGATACGCTAGGCTGCTTGCTGCTGAGCCGTTCATTTTCTTGTCTATTCAGCAAGCGTCTGCAATGAACAATCTTGGCAACAGTTTCTCTCTTTTTCTCTCTCTGGTGTGTTACATCTGCTCTTTCACCGACTAATCAACCATCTTCTCCCTCCTCCAATCTGCCATCCGTGCAGTTTGATGACATATTAAAGAAACGTCACTGTGCCTTAGATAGACTCAATGTCAGAACACACGATAACATATTCCAGTGGTTCTCAGCAGCTGGGACAGTTCTGAAAGGAGTGACAATGTCCGGTTTCCCATGATATGCCAGCATTAAAAATGGTTAGTCAGTTACAAATAGTTGTTTTGTAGTGGGTCCTGGTGAAAGATTATTTTTTTATTATTATAAAATAAGGTGACACTTTACAATAAGGTTCATTAGTTAAACATTAGTATTAACTAACATGAACTAACCATGAACAATACATTTTTTACTGTATTTGTTCATCTTTGTTAACGTTAGTTAATAAAAAATACAGCTGTTCATAGTTTGTTCATGTTACTTCACAGTGCATTAACCATTTTCCCATTAATATGAGCCACAATCCCATTAGGTCCCCTTTAAAGATCCATATTCACAATGAAATGACCACATTATGTTATAATTAAAATATATATTTTTTTATGGGATGTTTAAAAAAAAATTATTATAAGGCCAATATCACATTAATATGAGACGTAATCCCATAATTGTTGCCTTTAAAGATGCATATTCACAATGCAATTGCCACATTTTGTTATACTTTTTATATTTTAGAAAAAGAAATTCATGCAGTTTTGGAACGACATGAGGGTGATCAAATGATGACCGAATTTTCATGTTTAGCTATGCCTTTAATGAGTTAGTTGACCCAAAAAATTCTGTCATTAATTATTCACCCTCACGTCGTTCTACACCTGTAAGACCTTCGTTCATCCTTGGAACACAAATTTAGATATTTTTGATGAAATCCAATGGCTCAGTACTCACATGAACTGTTTTAAAAATGTTTTTAGTAACTTTCTGGACATTGAAAGTGTTAACTGTCTTGCTGGCAATAGAGGCCTCACTGAGCCATCGAATTTCATCAAAAATATCTTAATTTGTGTAACTAATGACTGTATTAGCAGACACTTTTTTACACTTATTTAGTGTTTCAAAGAAGTGAGATTAAATTATTATTACAGTCATTTGTATCTAAATCAATGTAGCAAAGTAGACAGTGTGTCTGCTGTAGCTGAAATGTAATCCTCCGCGAATTGGTGATCGTTCTTGGTTTGCACCTTGTTTGGTTCGACCATAAAACATTTAGTTTCTTCCAGCATTCCTGTTTCTTTAGCTATTTGGCCACAGCCCCTGCACACAGATGTTAAGGAAAACTCTTTGCCTTAATCCAAAGCTTGTTGAGCTGTGCTTTTTCCTCTTAGCATTCTCTCTTTTTAACAGCGCTTTAACAAAAAGGCATATTTATAAAGAACAAAATGGCCCTTTTGCTTTTAAATACTAAAGATTTCAAACTATCTCTATCTGTGTCAAGCTTGGGCGACTAATGTGTTTCCAAATAACATATAACAGACAGAGATAAAGGATGCATAGAGAAATTATTCCATCATGTAAATATGAAAACTTATTTAGGGAGAAACTATATGTTTCCTTAGCTACAGTTTTAGATATAGCTACACGACAAATATAATTTCTCTTATTTACCTAATTTTGCATCTGAGCATTTCCATCTGTTTGTGCTGTCTAATGTTTAGCAGGTCTCGCAGCGCCGCTGGATCCGATTCCTCCCATTCTGAAGAGGAAGACCCACCGTCCTGGTGCAAAAGCTTCATAAAACGTGTCCTCTGGGCCGCTCTGCCACTGCAGATCATCCTGCTGCTGGTGGTGGTCGTGGCCTGTCTTGTGCCTACATCTGAGGAAGACTACAGCTGTGCTCAACTCAACAACTTCGCCCGCTCCTTCCAGCCCATGCTCCGCTACACCAACGGGCCTCCGCCCATATGAGCAGCTCAGCAATGGGTTTCCTCCTAAATTGGCAACTGACATAAGTAAGAGTTTGGCAGCCAAAGTGAGTTATTATCGTGTCCTTGTACAGCTGCTAATTTTTCAGTACGTCACTGAGTCTCGTGTAGATGTTAGAACAAAGCCTATTGCACTGAAAACTGCTGTCAGGTGTTGTAAGTTTTACTGATGTTCTTCCATATTTGACACGGGGGAGGAAAATAGAGTGTAGGATATTAACTCAACACTGATACTGTCGAAAGAGTTAACCAGGTCTAAAGGCCTTTTTAATCATGGGAAGATCGAATTTATTGGAAAAACTGAAAGGTGTGGAATTGCTTTTATCAAATTAATAACTTGTAAAAAAAAAAAAAAAGAGAGAGAGAGAAAAGATGAAAAATTTATGAAATCTATATTGCAAATATTTTTTATATGTATTTTTGGCATGTGGTCATCCTTTGGTTTTAAAACGATAAATGATTTCATTGAATTTGTTGTTGATTTTTTTATTTTTGATCTTAACTTACCTGCTGTACTATTCAAGTTAACTGTCATGAATATATACTTTACTGTATGTAAACCACTGATATTAAAGAAAAGGATATTTATGTATGTACAGTTTGCTAAGGCCTAAGAAACCTTTGCAATGAAAATACACATATGATATACACATAACCTGCTGATTAGTATTTTTCATTAAAATAAAAGATTAATGTTATTTAATTGTGAATTATTATTTTCTTACCAGAATCAATCTCTGCTTAAACATTGAACTGATTTGCACATAATATTCACATGGTTGTATTAAACACTGCCATCAATTCATTGTCAACATACTTCCAATTCAGTCATGACAACTCTCAAAAGTAGTTTGAAACATAATATTTTATTAATAAGAAATATTGATGTAAATTGGTTTGGTTTTGGCAGACTAGATCTGCTACACTGCTGCTGCTGCTGCTGCTGCTGCTACAGAGCAAATACAAAGACTTTCTCCGTAAGACACAAAGTGACAATGAAAGTGTTGCAGCAAATAAGAGACCCTGCAGTAGATCTAAACAGGTGGTGCTGGGGCAGAGGAAGGTTAAGACAAGCGCGTAGTCTAATGCTACCTGATCTGACCTAAATATAAACTAGCCTATATGGAAATTAGTGGCCGAATGGCTGCTGAGACAGCCAATCGGCGGCATGTTAGTTTCATGACTGAACTAGGTATTTCATTTTACCATTTTGTCAAAATACATGGCTACTTTTTTTTTTTTTTGCCATTATAAAGTTTGGATGCTTCATGATATTTATTAATTTAACTCTTTTGTGTTCATCAAAAATAAGAAAGTCACATATACCTAGCATGGCGAGTAAATCTTGGGGTCATTTCCATTTTAAAGTATACTAATCCTTTAACTGGCATGTGTTTACCAGCTAAAAATAAAAATTTCTTAACTTTCTGAAACAACCATCGTAGACCAGCTGGTTTGGTGCTAGTCTAGCTGATGGACTAGCGTAGCCATGCTGTTCATCATAACTAGTTATACTGTTTAACCATGAAATCATGCTAGTTAAGAAGCCAGTTGGGGATACCAGAACATTGGAATCCAATCCAATCCTTGTATTTAGGCTGTGCAGCTACAGTAGGATGAACATTAAACTAGAATTGGAGGTTATCACCGTGGGCCACTGGTGTCTCAGATGTTGTACTAGAGGGAGGTGGCAGAGCCTGGGGTTTGGACTCATGAGAATGCGCAACGTTTATGGAGGAAACTGGAGTTTCCCAGATGCGAGGCGTGTGATGTTGGTGTAGATGAGCAGTACAGTGACAGTGCCTTGATTGGAGCAGAACCTCCAGCCTTCTGAGAACTTCATAGTTTGGCACACAGCCTGTGCGGTCAACACCCAACATCTGAGACACCACAGTGTAGAAGTCCAGCAACTGCAATGTACAAGCATACTAGTTACTTTTAACAGCCTCAATGCATTTCTATTAACTCAGCAAAAGCAAGAAACATCCCCCTTTTCAGGATACTGTATTTTAAAGATAATTTTGTAAATCCAAATAAGCTTTACAGAACTTTTCATGCTTGTTTAACGAACAACAATTGTTTACAGGAGGTAAACAATTAAATCCACAGTTACAATAAGAGAAAGAAACAAGAAACAAAAGAGACCTTTGCACTGACTCTGAAAATAACCAGGTGAAAGATGCCCAGGGTTCTTGATCATCTGCATGATCATGCCATAGTCCTGCTGCAGGAGACATGAGGACTGCAGATGTGAACAGAGCAATAAACTGCAATGTAAGACACCTAAGACAGTGCTACAGGGAGACAGGAAGGACAGCTGATAGTCCTCACAGTGCCAAACCACTTCTAACTATGTGTCCCTACAGACATGTTCGAGAAATGGCAAGTGCCTTGGTGGAAGAGTGCAGAAACTTCTCACAAGAACGATCAAATCTGGCTGAGTCCATGAGGAAGAGATGCTCTGTTACTTTTGATACTGACCCCTGCTCTGTTCATCAAATCTCTGTGAAATTTGTTCAGTTCATGGCTCAGTTACTCAATATTTCTGTGTTCAAATAAATAATTGCACCTGAAGAAATTTTTAGGAAAAAAGGCAGTTCAAAATGAGAGGATGTTTCTTTTTTTGCTGAATTATATTCCCATTCATTTTATGTGCAGGTATGTGGTTTTATGTCACACCTGTTTCTCACTGTGAGTAAGATCTGCAATGGCACTAGACTGTGTGTCCAGGAGTCTTTGGGCTTGTTGGATCTCATCTCTGGCTCTAAATTCCTGGTTTTGCAGCTCTGACTTGATGGTGGTCAGCTTCTTCTCAGTCTTTACCTTGTTCTTCTCAAGCTTTCCCAGATTCTTACTCTGCTCCTCTATGGTTTGGTTTTGTTCCATGACTTTGATCTTGTTGCACCAAAGACAGTAGAAACTGAGCATTTATGCAGTTCACCCAATCTATTTTCTAAATTTATGTTATTAATCTTTTTGTGAACAATTCATCCATGCGTGTTTCATCTTTTAAAGATTGTTTTAACCTGATAAATCTTAATCAGAATGTCACTCAGTCTTCCGATGAAAAATAATCCATTTCATTTTCAATAATCCAATTCACTCATTTGTACGTCACAATATGGAAGAAAAGATCTGTCTTCTGTTCTTTTGCGACTTAGTTTAAACAGGTTTTAAAAAGGGTTGTTAGAACATTTACATTTATGCATTTGGCAGATGCTTTAATCGAAAGCAATTAGCATTATATTCAAAGTACCATCTTATTAGTACATAAATTCAGAAACTAAAACACTGATTTGAAGAACATAGAGAAACAGGAGCATTTCTAATCTGCAAAGAAATTTAGGCAAATCAAGAACCCTATACACAGAAAGAAGTCATTTTTACTGTATATTCATGCAATTTCACATGCCCTCAAAGCATTCTTAAGATAAACATTTTTGTATATTTACAGATTGTTTTTTTTTATTTTTTTTTTTTAAATGGTCTTTGTTTTTGTATTATGCTGAAATGGCTCTGTTTGGTGAGGGTCTGGCTCTGTGGGCCAGGGCTCTTCCCTGTACCTTGAGCTCATTGGTGTGGGACAGCTGGGCTTTCAGCTCTGTGTTGGAGAAGCGTAACGTGCTCAGCTCCGCCTGCAGTCGATCCACCCGCTTCTGGAGCTTCTTACAGGCCAGAGCAGCATCATCTTTCTCCACTGCCAGAGCTGAGCGGCTCCTCTTCTCCTCCTCCAGCTGGACCACTTTCCTCCTCAGCAGCTCCAGGTGAAGGTCTTTACTTCCTGAACGCTCCTTCTGTTCTTTAAGCTGTAGCCATGGATGGAAATAATAACCAATTATAATTAATAATTATATAATATCAGGAATGCTGTATGGTTAATTTTTAAAAATTTGATCAAGATTTATATTTAAGATTTACATTTCTGTCATGACAACTCAGTGTTTGGCATTGAAATGGATGTGACAATGTTGACATGTTTGGTGTTATTGCTGCTGCAGAGAAAGTACGGGACTTGCTCCTGCCAGTACATACATGACACGCTGCTGTGAACAAGACATGTTGCTGCTGTACAATATTGCGTACATTAAGTGCCCATAGCAGATCTATACAGGTGGAGCTGGGGAAGTGGGAGGGTTTCTGAAAGCGTGCTGCAACTGCAACAGCAAATGCTGACCAACTATTTGAACGCTGAGCAGCGAGCTCATTGGCTACTGATACAGCAGGAACCAATCAGCTGTGCCCTATAGAGAATGATGCGATTACAAGCATATTGAGTTAAGGACCTATCAGCCTATGCCATCTAGAGTTTCATGACAGAACTTTGTACTTTGGTTTTACGTTGAAACTTAAAAGATTTTATAAGTAAATAAAAATATAATAAATCTAACAAATTTATAATAATATATGAATAACATTCATTTTGATTGAATATTTAATTATATTTAAAATTAATTTAATTTTTTTTTCAATTGTTAGTTATTGTTTTTATTAAAACAGAAATATATAAAAAAACTGCACTATTTTTTTTAGTATTATTATTTTACTTTTTAAATGTTTATTACAAAAGAAATGTACATTTTAAGCCAGTACACAACTGAGTGGTAATTTGTAACATGTTTTATTTTACATTCAGAACCACAAAATTTATGCATCAAAAAAGAGTTTGTCAGGTTCACTCTGCCCACTTTGACATGTGTGCACCTTTCTTTGAAGGCTGTAGATTTGTGTCCTTGTCTCCAGTAACGTTGTCCCTTCCTGCCTGGTCAGCTGTTGTGCTCGTGTAAGAATGGCCTCAAGTCTCATATCAAATCCCAGATCTGCAGTAACATGATCCACTTTTAAATTCTCTGAGAGCTGCTCCACAAATCGCAGGTACTACAGAGAAAGCAGATCAATGACATTACTGAGAGGTCATTTTAGGACATTTATGATACATGCTAATCCATGTCAGCTTATTCTACTAACCCTAACCCTAATCAAAAAAGTGTAACCTGTTATTTTAATGTATTGTTGTAAATATCGTAAAAATCGTTCTACCGTTTACTGCACTATTCTTCTAGTTATGTGGCTAATGAACTTAAAGTCTCACACATTCACAGAAAATAGCATCTGCATTACAAAATAAGATGGATACAGTGGCCAGAAAAGTTTTACAGTGTGAACTGAAGCTTTGGCTGTATAAATACATGCTGTTTGTCCTGATTCATTCCATCTTTACAGACTCCAGCAGTCAGCAGCTCATCTTCTAGACACTTCATTCTGTCCAGTAGCTCCTGTTTTCTCCGTTCTGAGCTGCTCTGATGCTCTTTGTGGCTGGACAACTGCTCCGTCATCTCCGCCAGCCTGCTTTCCATCTCCAGCTGAGACTAGAGCACGCAGAAAGCATTGGTTGAAAATAAGAATACAATCTGTTTTATAATAGCCTGAAATGCAAATGACCTTTCGTGCACTTTTCTCCCTGGTACAAATGGCTGTAAGTGCCTTCAATATGTCCTTCTCTGTGTGTGGAACAGGAAGAAACTCATCATCCAGCAGGGCTTCCACATTCCTCATGAAGGCCTCATGGTGACTGTGAGACGCCTGAGCTTCATTCTGGCAGCTGTGGAGTTTATTTTCCAGATCTTGAGACTGATTCTCGTAGTGGCGGCAGCACTGCTGTGCAGACGCCAGTGCCAGTTCAGTCTCCTGCAGGGAGTTTTTAAGGGTCTGGTTCTCCCTCTCTAAACTTAGTTTCTTCAGGGAGATTAGATCCAATTCCTGAAAAAAATACAGTATATTGCTGATTTATTCTTACTGATTTTGCTTTACAGGAAATATACTTAAAAATGTCACGATGTTAAAAAAAAAATCCTTTATGAATAATATATTTACTTCTGATGAAGTAAAATAAGCTACTGGTCAAATGTTTGGAATTAATAAGATTTTTAAATGTTTTTGAATTAAGTCTCTTGTGTCTCTAAGATGAATTCTGATGGATCCCAGCAAACTGCAAACAAAAACAAAAACAAACGTACTTCCAGTAACATTAATAGAATGTTCCTTCAATGTTACCTGGTCTTTAATAATGTTCTCAAAATGTCTGCACAAAAAATTTATTTATTCAGCGTTCTTTGAATAGTTTTTCTGAAACTTTTTTTTAAATGTTATTATTTGTTTCAGAATATTCAGAGGACTAAATAACAAAAACAACATTCATTTGCAAAATGATAAAATGGAGTGTTCCCTTAATTTTTGTATAACTGACAAAAAAAAATGTTTTGAGAACATAACAAAAACGTAAGCATAACGTTCTTAGAACATAGTTTTGTTAGCTGGGATCATGTGACACTGAAGACTGGATTAATAGCTGCCGAAAATTCAGCTTTGCTCTCACAGGAATAATAATAATAATTTTTTTTTTTTTTAAATTTGACCTATAGTGTATAACCCAGACATATTTTTCCATAAGGTTTTGTCAGATTCACTCTTAAAGATGATTGTTGCAGGTAGTTCAAGCTGATTCCTAAAAAGTTATGCGTTTAATTTCATTATTAACCTGGAAATATACCTGTCTGTTAGAGTTCAGTTCATTTGCTCTGGAGGCTGAGAGCGTCTGTTCACGGTCTACATCAGTCGCCAGTCTCTTTACTGTTTCTCTGCTGGCTTTGCTCTCCACCTCATACAACTTCACACTCTCTTCTAAAGAACAAATGCAGTTCTTCAGCCGGTCTCTGTCCTTGAAGCATGCTTCCACCTTATCATAGAGAAATATGTTAGAAATCAGGGGCTATATTCATAAAACATTTTATCTTAAGTGTTCTCCTAAATAGCAGTAAAAGTTCTTAGTTAAGAGTTTTCTCTTTTACTAAGGAATAGACAGAAGTCTTAATCTGAGAGTAAGTGCGGGTTGGCCTCGTTGCTATGGATGATGTCAACACACTTACTATCTATGCACACAGTGATTGGCTGATGGGGGAAGAGTCTCTGTCAGTGATTTAATCATATAAATATTGTAGAATGAGGTGTCATTTTTCTATATTAAAATAAAGGTTTTAAAATACAAATGTTGTCATATTCAAATAAAGATTTTAAAATAAAAATGCTGCCATATTCCAATAAAGTTTTTAAAATATAGTGTCACTAATATGTTCAGCTAATTGTCAGCCTCTTACATGTCTGCGTCTCGAGAGAATGACAAATGATGTTTTATAAACAAAGTTTGGGAGGAGTGCGTTCAAACGGTCCATCTAATCAGCTCGTGAGGAGATATATATACACAGACGAGAGACGACTCACCAAGTTACCTCGATAGTTTTCCTCACTCTCGGCTGGGGATACTGGGGAGAACTCGATCCCCTTGGACAGCATGCCAAATATGCTTATTATATATAATATATATTTTTTACTCTATTCGATCATTTGTAAGTGTGAACTTATGAAAACTGCCACAGGAAATCATATTATTTATTTATTAAAGATTTATTTTTGGCATTTTATCGCAGATTCATATCTATAAATCAAAATATGTATTGCTTTTATTAAAAAAAAGTTTCAGCACCAAGGCTCTATTGCTATTGCTATCTGCTGAGGCAGATTGGCACGGCCATTAGGATTGTTTGTGATTTGGTCTCAGTGATTTAGGAGTCCTTCTTGACTACTCCAAACGTTTCACAGATTTGGGAGCTAGTTTTAGCACAAAAATTCTTTGTGAAATACTCTTAGAACAAAAATGTAAGCGACCTAAAATTAGGACTGACACGGACATTATTTTTTAGAGTTTCTCCTAAATTGGCAAGTTAGGAGCTACTCTCAGCCTTAAGATGTTTTGTGAACACGGCCCCAGGAGAATATTAAAGTATTGGAAGAAAGCAAATGCAAAAACACTCACCACAGAGACAATATAATCCATAGGATCCACCTTTCCTGCCACATTTACAGAGGATTTGTTGGCTAATGTTGATATAAACTCATCACATCTTCTCTGGGTCTCAGTGACTTCCAGTTTTGCCTTGTTGCATTCTGCAAAATATTGTCTGCAAATATGTAACAGTGTTTATTAAAAGAAAATGACCATTGGAATAAAATGAAATTCAGATGATGCTTTAATTGACTAATTTATTAAAGCTTTAGTGTTATGTACACTACTGCTACTGCCCATAACACCCCCATAACAGGCAGGTGGTGCTGGGGAGGCGGAGGGCTAGAATAAGAATTTACATAGTGTGCCGAGAAAGTGCATTCATTTTGGTTCTAAAAGTGAAATGGTAATGGATTTGTGAAATCGATTGGCTGGGAACGTTACCCTGAGCAAACCAATTAAAACACAAATCAAGTTTCACAGCTGAAATATTCATGTGTCCATCAGTTTGAAAAAGCATGAAGAGCCAGAAAGCTCATCATGACTTTTAAGAAATTCAAACTAATTAAATATGATTCTGAAATGTAGAAAATATAAATAAAAAAGAAAGGCTTAGATGTATGCAAACTTTTGATTTTTAGTGTAACATAAATGCTCACTTCGACTTGATATCAAGTTCCATTATTTTCTCCTTGATCTCCTCGTTCTCCTTTGTAAGTGTCTGTATTCTCATGTCCATGATGCTTTTGGAGGAGGTGATGGAGATCATCTCTTGCTCTGTGTTGTAGTTGCGCTCTCTGAGCGAGCTGATGAGAGACTCCTGTCTCGCCTCTTTCTCTTTATGTCTATCTATAGCATCCTTTAAGCTCTTCAAAGTCTCTTCCTGAGATGAAACTTTGGATTGGCTTTCCAAAAACTGTTACATTTAAAATGAAATATGTTATTTCACAAAGAGAATGTGCATCCAAAACACCCTGAATTGCCAGCAAATATATAAATAAACCTGTGATTGGAGGTTGTTGTATTTGGCCTGCAGGGCAGCCAGCTCCTCACGGGCCGTCTCAGTGGCCTGTTTATAGTGTGTGAGGTGCTGCTGGATTACACACTCCTCCATTGCGAAAACGTTGTCAATCAATCCTGAATGTTGACAGACAGAACCTGATGTATCCATAGCAATAGAAGCATTTACAAAGAATGTTCATAACTTTTTAAAATAGTAAATAAATCTTTATTAATCCCCAAGGAGCAATCTGATTATGAATTAACAACAAAAGCACCTCTATTACTAGATGATCACAAAAGACACATTAAACGTGGTACAAAACATATCAAATTTGAATCAGTTGTGACAGACTAAATTCCTTCTTTGTATATATTTAGTCTGTTTTATTACAAATCCTGAAGATGTTACAGCATTTTATTGATCATGACACAAATCAAATGATGTATGGTTATAGCAGTAGGCAGTAATTAAATCAACGATTCTTTTTATGAAGAAAAGAATTATGAGAATGTATAAATTGTTCTATAAATTGGCACAATGCACTAAAACTCACTTGTCTTTGTTGCTGCTCCACGTCGTTATATCAAACCATCTCATGCTAATCCTCAGTGCTCTATAGATTATGTGGTTTATCAGGTATCCAAGCAACACAACAACATTTAACTTTCCAACCATTGGGGGGCGCAAGATCAAACGTTAGTCCAAGTGTTTTTACATTTATGCATTTGGTCGATGCTTTTGTTGGAGCGACATACAATGCATTCAGTTTTAATTTGATCTGGAATTCATTTTTATTCATTTTTTGATTTTATTATGGATGTGAATAATCTCATATAAAAATAACATATAGCCTCGGAGTCTTGATAAATGTGTGCTATTTAAATTCAAAGTGGCATTACAATTCTCCTCCCTAAAAGCGTTTATAACTTTGACAAGACAATTAAAACATGATATGCTCACATTTGAATATACAGTAACAAAAAAAGCTCAATGAAAGGACACAAACAAAAAATTTACAAACAATTAAATGACCGCTCTTTCAAATCCGATAAAAAATCGATTATATTGTGTGAAATAGTAAATATCAATTTTTATTTTCACATATTTAAGAGAACAAACCAAACAAACTTGGTTATGTATTGCAACATTCTTTATATTTGCTAATATCTACATTGAAAATGACCAAATAAAATAATGAGGTTCAAAATAAAATTCACCAACTCTAAATTAGTCGTATTTCGCTGCAGGGGCGGGGCAACATTACGTCAGATTTTGACGTCATCTAAATACAGGAAGTGACAGGATCACTCGTGCTGTTCGAACGTTATGTGACTCTGTGAGAGAATGTTGCAACATATGTGTCCGCAATTTAACCGTTTCTGTCACCGAACGTTCTAATATTTGGCGGGACGGTTCGCGTCAGGTACGCTGAGGGTTAAGGCGAATGAATTACGGTGAATACTCAGAATCAATTGTAAGTTACTCTGCAGCTTATGTTGACAGTAGTGTCAGAAAGAAGTTCACAGCGGATCTGCTTTATGTCTGCGGATCAGAAAGAAGCAGACACGTGTTCTGTCTTGTTAGACCGCTTACATTTATCTTTGTAATGTAATAAACCATCGAGAGGGTTAGAAGTGACAGTGCAGTGTTGACATTCTTGTCATTCAAGGTCAACTGAAATAAAGGCCTCTTGGCTAAAAATGAGTGTCTTTCTGGTCTGATATTGACCTAATTTAACGAATCAAAACTGTTTGATTCTTATAGGCATGTCTCTCAAGATTCTGTGGAGGTTACGTCAACCCTTGAAATGGACACAAGCCTGTGGATTTGCTCTCAGAACAGGAAATGGATTAAACGGTGTCGGTGCCATGAGGTCAAACTGCTCAACACTGGCATCCAGTGCACCTCCACAAAACCCTCTTAAAGACCAGAGCAGCTGTCCCACCAGTTTACATAGAAACTTATTGCACAGAGGAATGTTTCAAAGACCACATTTTGAATTGCTGACTCCTTTAAATTTAATGTCCAGAATATGGAGTATACAAATGAGATCGCAGTCCACAACAACCGCAACAAAATCCGTACTGAAACAAGGAGGTATGCCTGGAAAAAGGACCTTTAAGGGACCAAGAACCAAACAGCCATCACGAACCACTCAGCCCAGTCTGGAGGAGGTGTGTGACTATTGAGTGTTATGATAAAATGATTTATGGCATGCATAAGATGACTTTTCATTATTTATTTCATGACATTTTTCAGGACATGATGCAGTGCATTGCATACGCAACTGCAGATCAGTACCATTTACCCACTCTCTGTCACGATCTCATCGCTCATGGCTTCAGTGAAATTAAAGAATTTCCCAGAGGTCAGTTCATCTACATCACTTTTTTTATGTTTCCGAGCTATTGCATGCTTGTGCGAATGCGGTCTGTTATTTGTTGTAAATGAATGTTGTGGTTTTCAGATGCTTCTAATGTTCTGGTGATGGGAACAGAGAATGCTGCAAAAACGAATGACAGTGGCACAATATTCTTCTTCAGGTATGATGAATGATGTCACTTGAATTTCTGGGTTTTGATTTCTGATCGGTAATTATGTTTTTTTTTTATTTACTATTTTAGAGAAGGCTCAGTGGTGTTCTGGAATGTTGATGAGAAAACTGTAAGTATTAATATAACACTGAAGCATCTGGCAGATGTTTAGTTCAACTGGAAACTATTCAAAAGTTGTATTAGTCTATTTTACATATATACATATGCCAGGTGACTCTTAAACAGGTGTTTGGCGAATATTAAAAGGTTCTTTCACATAATTAAAAATCATGCTATCGTGATACAAATCATGTCCTGCTGATATTTTGTATTCAGGTAAAGATAGCGATGAGGATACTGGAGCAGCATGAAATTCAACCCTATGAAATCGCTCTGATCCACTGGGAAAATGAAGAAATCAATTATACAGTAGGAGAGTCAGTCACAAATCTCTCATTTCTTAATGCAACATATACAAAAACTGTTGAAATCATGTAATACTCCTTGAAAGGTACTGCTTTAAGATGTGCATGCTTTTGTTTTTGTTTATGCTGATTCAGGGGTAATTCAAAGCTCCATCATGGAATCTTCTTGTTTAACGGAGAGCTGGATTATGAGCAGGTTGTTCTGGAGAAGTTTGCGTTTTCCAATGCTTTGTCTCTGTCAGGTGGGATTGTGTTTGCATTTTCACACATTTTTATCAAACTTTGTGAGACTAATTATATTTTGATGCTTGCATTTGTGCTTTTTAACTTCAGTAAAACTGGCAATATGGGAGGTTTCTCTTGACAACTTTGTTGAGTCCATCCAGTCAATTCCTGAGGTAGTTCTACTTATGTACTCTTTTAGGTAATACCAGAATTTGCTGCTTTTTGAAAGTTGAAATAGTTCTGTATTGAAAGGCCCTGTTCACCTCTGTGCCCATTTGAAATGAGGTAATTATATCCATAAACCTTTCTAACCAGATGCTAAAGTCAGGACAAAGAGTGAAACTGTCCAGGGCTGAAGTTATGCAGAAAATAGGGGAGCTCTTTTCCCTGAGGTCAGGATCCATATGTAAGACTTTATCTGGTTTATATTACATGAGATGATCTACTGCTCTTTTTAATTCTCACAACATCTTTGCACTTTTTCAGGCACTGCATAAACCTCAGCTCTGACTTACTGATCACACCTGATTTCTACTGGGACAGAGAAGATCTCGAGCAGCTCTATGACAAGACCTGTCAGTTTCTCAATATTAACAGGAGAGTCAAGGTTTGAAAAAACACGATTATCTTTGACATAATTATCCTGATCAAATGATGGAATAATGCTGCGTTGATCCCAATGCACTGTTTTTCTAGGTTGTGAACGAGAAGTTACAGCACTGCACTGAACTGACAGACCTGATGAGGAATCACCTCAGTGAGAAACACAGTCTCAGACTGGAGTGGATGATCGTCGTGCTGATCACCATTGAGGTTAGAAAACACGGAATGCTCTCACGTCCACTTATTTAGTATCATCCAGCCAGCTCACTTTCATTGTTAATATCAATTTAAATAATAGACTGTGTATTCAGGTGCACTGTTAAAAAACTGCCATGTGGTATTTTGAAATGTCTGCATATCATGTACATATGTTTTGCAAATGCAATGTAAAATGTATTTATTTTCTTCTCTGAAGGTGATGTTTGAACTTGCTCGTGTGATCTTCTGAAGACCCACAGATATACAGCATTACAGGAAGACTTAAATATTTTTATAATCCAATAAATCTTCTTGTTTTCTGTAAATAAGCTGAATACTTTGATCTGCTGTTATACTTAACGTGACTTTGAGAGCTGAAATAAAGTTTTTTGAAGGATTCACATATAGTGGATAAATAGTAGCTAATTTAGTTTCTCTTCTATCTTCTTTTATAAATTCTTTGCTCAATTTATTGAAATGCTACAATATGATTTTCAGAGAGATATTGGATTTAGTTCACTGCTGAATCTATATCCTGAAATGACCTCTGTTGGAAAATCTACATTTAGATGACCACTGTGTTTTGGAACGTGTTGGTTTTGAGGTGCTCGACCATTTTGGAACAGCTACGACCAAGAAAAATCTGTGACTTGAAGTCAGTTCATTTAGGCCTGCTTTCACTGACAGGTCTTAGATTAAACCAGGATTAGGCATTAGTTCAATTAAGACATGTAAGTATATTTTATAAGTGTTTTACAAACATTCCTGCATCTTGAGGCAAAACGACGACACTGACATATTTAAGATTGACAGCTCAAACATGCATTTTAGTCTGGGATGGGAATAGTCTTAAGCCTTGACTCTGAGACCGGGGGTAAATGTTCGAGCGAGGTTTTATTCGTTTCTTTGGCCGTGTTTAGATTGAAGATCATCAGGAAGGTGACATCAAAAGCCCTCCTCAATTTACAACTGACACTGGCAGGAAATGTGTGTATGTATCTTAATACATCATTTCCACTACTGCTAAAATTTCTGCAGGTTTGACTTCACAAAAAGCTGCGTCAAACTTTACAATGTGGTCACGCTGGTTTTTGGAACACGGCAAAACAGACACCATCTAAAACTGGGGTTTCCTGCATTCATTCACCATTTCGCTTGTTAACGCTGCTTAGATGAAACTGCTAACAAATACAACATGACGTCATGCTGACGTTCAAACGTTCTAATGCAGCTGATTGACTGATCAGCCTCTTGTGATTGACAGCCGTTCGATACGGCGCGCGCATGTCATGTGATTCTCCGGAAAACGGCAGCGGATCACTGACTGGTTAGACTCGTACTGTTACGGTGAAGAAGTTTCCTCCGTTTTCAGCTAACAAACCGAACTGAATAAGGCGTTAGAATTCTGTCGGGTAAGAGCGGTAAGTGACACCTTAAGCGTCTTATTTGAAACAAGTGTTTAATGAACCGGTTGTCGGCGTTTTTACCCTCGTAACGAAGAGCACTATTGATCACTCACGGATCTTGTCTGTAAATGATTAATAATTTGACCGTTTTCTCATTGACGTGGCTTTCGTTATAAGATTAACACTTTTAATCGCTCTGTTCATCTGAGGGATGTCTTGTGCTGTTTAAAAACGTGTACGTTATTTTATTGCTTTCATTGCGCGAGCGCGTGTTTCCTATTTGTCCGCGGAAACTTTTGTACTCGGAATTCACGGACATGGGCGGGGCGTCAACACAAACACACGTACTTGTTGCCTCAACCTATTTAGGCTCTTAAGCCACACTTCTGCCAATTTCACCTGTGAAATAGGACGGTATGTAGTCCCCCGTGGGAGTTTTTACATTTAAAATGCTTGCAAGTGTGGAGTGTCCTTTTAAGTAGGCGTTTACTGTACTTGTGAGGACATTGTTACTATGTTACACTCATACATACAGAGAGAAGCAAGCTCACACATGCATGTAGTTTTGGTGACCAAAATGTAATGAAATATTTCATTTAGAGCCAGATAAATTGACTGATCTACTGAAATCCTAATCATTATTTTCTTTTCGTTTGTGTTGTTTAGGAGGAAAAAATGGACTTGGCACATCATGGTCTTGTGCTTCTGAAGCGTCTCAATGCTCAGAGAGAGTTTGGTTTCCTCTGTGACTGTACTGTGGCCATTGGGGATGTTCTTTTCAAAGCCCATAAAGCGGTTCTTGCTGCTTTCTCAAACTACTTCCGTATGCTGTTCATCCATCAAGACAGGTAACATGAACTTGATTGTAAACATTTTTCATTCACATTTGAAGTACTTTAATTATATTGTTTCAGAGGAGTTTGGATTTACATGATTCTTTCTGCTTCTCTTTTTTTAGTGACTGTGTTCGACTGAAGCCTTCAGACATACAAGCAGATATCTTCAGCTACTTGCTTAACTTAATGTACACTGGAAAATTCACCACGCAGCCCATTGACCCTCTTCGCCTTGAGCAGGGTGTAAAATTCCTGCATGCTTACCCCTTATTACAGGAGGCAAGTCTTCTTATAAACCCAGAGTCCCAGTATATACCTTTGACAAACTCACTTTATGGTATACAGATACCTGATCAGACATGCAGCCGGCCCAAAATAAATTCAGTGCGCAAGGATGATGTTTATGCTAAAAATTGTGAAATCGTTGGCCAAGAATTTTCAGAAATTTCTGATATGGATTATAGATCTCCACAACCTGTTGGAATAGAGACATCCACCCAAAACCCTGCAGCCACGGTCATCCAACACCTCTCATATGGCATAATGAATAGAAGTTCTTCCTCCAGAAAGCATTACGGCTGCAATTATTGTGGAATCCGATTTAACCAGAGGTGCAAGTTGAAGGAGCATCTACTTGTCCACACCAACCAAGCAACTGAGCCACAAGTGTCGTCTGAGCAAAATGGTCACACTATTGAGCTTGAAGGTCAGGAAATAGAGGACCTTTTGCATGCTGACAGTGATGTTATTAGTGATACCGATCAACAGGTGTGGATGGAAGACACCCCACCGCCCTCTGAAATCGCTGATTTAGACAGCCTGGAGGGCACCGAGATGGGCCGTGAAATGAAACGCCGAAAATTTGAGTGTCCGACCTGTGCTCGCAAGTTTATTCAAAAGAGCCACTGGCGTGAGCACATGTACATTCACACAGGAAAACCGTATAAGTGCAGTGCTTGTGGAAAGAACTTCTGCAGAGCAAACCAAGCTGCTCGACATGTATGTACGAGTCAGGACGCAGACTCATATATTATGGTCAACAAACAGAGTTTGGTTCTGTGTGGTGGAGAAGACAACAGTCAGGTGGAAACTCTATTCCAGTCTTCGGAAAGACCCTATAAATGTAGCATGTGTGCAGCTCCTTTTCCAAGTCCTTCAGAGGTTTCCAAACATCAGTGTTTGACTGATAGTGAAGCTATACCATTGGCAGAAAATGCATTAGGGGAAAATCAAAACACGAACTTTGCAACAACTACTCCTGAAGTTACCAGTCCTTCTTAAAATGTCATGCTAAAGCTGTTTTAGTCTGTTTCAGTGCCAATATTTAACTTTTTTTTATGTGCTTTTGTTCTAGTTTTGCACTGTATTTTTATTTCAGGATTTGTTTGAGTGCGTGTTACTAAAAGGTTGTATGTGAATTTGTTTGAAACTAATAAAATGCTGAAAAAAACAAAACTATATTTACTGTTTCCCATCAGAAACTTCTGAGTTGCCTCTTTAAAGCATCCTGTATTGCACAAAGTTGAAAAATAAACCAGCATTTAATGATGTTGTCTTTCATTCATTACCCAAATAAATTGAAAATTGTGTTTGTGTGCGGTACATGCTCTTCTCATAAATAAGCCAAACACTGATTAAGTTTTTTTTATTTAAATAAAACTTGAAATCTATTTTGTATTAAACCATACATTTTGAAATATCTCAAAATACAGGAACAATAATATACTCCTGTAAGATGCACATAGCCTTTATAGTCATTCTGTACAGATGGTTTCAAACTCTTCTCAGGAATACTTAGAATAAGTTAAAATGTTGACATCAATAATTCAATGGCTTATTCTGTCAGGCCAGATACTTTCCAACCCCATTAATACAGCAAGGCAGCTTGTATAATATTAACAAAAATGCAAAACTGTTTAATGTTCATATGCAGTACAGAGTGTATTGATCTTCATTATATGGAACATTTATATTTGTTAAGTGCTGCTCTGGAGAGCAAAAAACACATGGGGACAAGCTAGTACTTGCAAAATTAGTTTGCATGCTTACATTTTTATGCTAATAATCACATAAATGTTTTCTTGAATTGGGTAATTTATAACAATGGCAAATGACAATTTTGAGTTTGATCAGATTTTCACTGAAAAATATCTTTGCAAAAACAAATGAAACAATCTGTCATTTTCATTTAGAAATTAAGTGACTGAATCTGATCAAATACAGTCTAAACTTTTCTTTTATGGAACATGATTGGGAAGTTAAAAAATTTCAATCTGTATTATATTTTTGGTAAAGTGTACATCATAATTAAATCATTGAAATTCCTCCTAATGGTATATCAAGAGGCATATAATGGTTCAAAATAAATCTATTAAGTGGATATCTTAAAACAGCAGGCAACTGGATTTGCCTTCAACAATGAGAATCAGTTTCCTAATTTAAACATGCCAAACTTTCAAATCTATAGCATATAATGTGTGTACAAATGTTTTATATTAAAAGTTTTTGTTTTAGGTATGTAATACAATTTGAGATAAGCTTACTCAGCCAGACTTAGCATAAAAATAATACATATACATTGACAAACATCCTTAGTATGAATATGACAAAATAGCTGCTTTTCAAGGGTTTCATATGTCAAAAAACAGCTTATCTACTGAACAGACAAACTTAATGGAACTTAAATGATGGAGTTTTACTTCTTAGTGGTTTGGTCATTTCTTTGTTGTGAGAAATGTCCCAGCTGACTTTTCACATATTCTCTTCCAAATGTAAAAAGCTCTTATCTTTCCTTGTTAAACTTGCACCTGAAATGATAAAATCAGTGTTAATTTCAAAGGAAAACAAAATGACTGCTAAGTAAATGCAAAACAATTAAATGATTTACTTGCTCAGTAGATTTTATTTGGATTAGCATGCCACTCTCAAATTGCAGCATCAGATGCTTGTTTAGCAGCCGTATCTTGGGGTGCACCATCTATGTGAGTCACTGGACCCTGGGAATCTCCAATAATATCTACAGCATCCTCCCACACATCATCCTCTACTTCTGATTGAGATTCTGATTGATTGTCATGCGACAAGGAACTCTTTGCATTTTCTTCAGGTAAAATTGATGTCTTTACCGCTTTTGCGTCCACAAGTGGTGGTTCAACATTATCAGACACAACTGAAGGAGTTGCCTTTGCTTCCTTTTTTTCCTGTTCAACCACCTGCAACATTACTTCCTTTACCTCTGGTGTCACAACAAATGGTGCTTCAGCTGCTGCCCCTACAACTGGGCAAATAGCTGGCGTCACCGTCACAGGGGCTAAAGCAGGTGTCTGTGCTGCTAGTGTTTCCTGTGGTGTGTCTTCAACTGTAGTCACAGGTGGTGTCTCTATCACGTTCACAACTGGTGTCGCCACTGCAACTGGAGTTGGCTTTACCACTGGAGTTTCCACTACTGGGATCACATCAGGTTCTTTTCCTGCTGAAGCCACTGCTGAAACAACTGCTGGAGTCTCTGTGAACGTCACTAAAACCTGATGTGGTGTCTGTACCACTGGGATCCTCACAGGTCTATCTGCTACTGCAATTTCTGCTCCTGTAGTAGTTTCTTGTACTAGGCTCACAACTGATTTTTCTACTATTGGAGTCACAGTTGGTGTCATCATCACTGGGGTGACAACTGGTGTCTCTGCCCCTGCAAATGGAGTTGGCTTTACTTCTGGAGTTTCCACTACTGGGACCACAACCGGTATTTTTCCTGCTGAAGCCACTGCTGAAACAACTGCTGGAGGTGCAGTCTCTGTGAACGTCACTAAAACCTGATGTGGTGTCTGTACCACTGGGATCGTCACAGGTGTATCTGCTACTGTCATTTCTGTTCCTACTGAAGTTTCTTGTACTAGGCTCACAACTGATTTTTCTACTATTGGAATCACAGTGGGTGTCATCATCACTGGGGTGACAACTGGTGTCTCTGCCACTGCAACTGGAGTTGGCTTTACTACTGGAGTTGCCACAACTGGGATCACAACAGGCGTTTCTACTGCAGCGGTCACTGCTGAACAAACTACTGTAGATGCAGCCTCTTTTACTATCACTGAAACCTGACCTGCTGTCTCTACCACTGGGGTCACAACTGATGTCTCAACCACTGCAAGTGGAGCTGGCTTTACTACTGGAGTTTCCACTACTGGGATCACAACAGGCGTTTCTACTGCTGCAGTCACTGCTGAACAAACTACTGTAGATGCAGCCTCTTTTACTATCACTGAAACCTGACCTGCTGTCTCTACCACTGGGGTCACAACTGGTGTCTCAATCACTGCAACTGGAGTTGCCTTTACAACAGGAGATTCTACTATTGGGATAACAGCTGGTGTTTCTGTTGCTAAAGTTGCTGCTGGTGGAACTTGAGGTGCTGCTTCTGTTACAATTACTGAAATCTGAGTTGGTGTTTGTTCCACTGTTGTCACAGGTAATGTCTCTGCCACTGCAATTGAAGATACTGCAGGAGTTTCTACTACGAGGGTTTTTTCTGATTCAACTGTAGTTACAGCTGACGTAGCTACTACAGAAGATACAGCCTCTGTTCCTGTCACTGGAATTATAGCTGGTATCTCAATGACTGGTGTCTGAGTTACTGTAGCTACAGTTGGTTTTACTGATGTAATGGAAACCACAGGAGTTTCGATAACTTGGCTTGGAGTCTCTGCCACCGATGTTACAGCTGATGACATTATCATTGGGTCTACAGTTGGTGCCTGTATCGCTACGATTTTTACAACAGGGGACACATTTGTTTTGTCTATTGCAGCTGGCATCTCTGCCACTACAGCTGGAGTTGGTTTTACTGCTGTAGAAACAACTGGTGTTTTTACAGTTGTGCTCATAGCTGCTGCTTCTGCTACTGTAGTCACAGTTGTTGCACTTAATACTGAAGATGCAGCCTCTGTTACTAACACTGAACTAAGATCTGGTATCTCTACTACTGGGGCCACAGCAGTCCTCACAATCACTGATTCAACATTTGGTGTTTTTGCTGCTACATTCACAACAGTTGTGTTTTCTACTGGTGCTACAACTATTGACTCATTGCTTAGAGTTACAACTGGTGTTACTTCATCTAGAGGTGTATCTGGTGTCACTACCACAGAAATAAAAGTGGGCATCTCCCCCACTTGTTCTTTGCTCACTGTCAACACTGATGTGTCAGTGTATACGTTTTGATTCTGTGGAGTTTCAGAATTGTGAGTATCAATCGTCTTTGCCATAGATGTAACCACTGGCATTTCTACTTCAAGTTCTGTAACCACTGACGTGACAACAGGTGTCTCCACTTCCAGCTCAGTTACTACAGCTGTCTCTACTTCAACTTCTGTTACCACTGGCATTTCAACCTTTGGTTCAGTCACTTTAAGTGTCGCCGCCCTGAGTTCACTCACAACTTGTGTTTGTATCTCATAAACAGAAACGTCTGCCATTTCTGCTGTAACTTCAGAGCTCAATGGTGGTACCTGAGCTGTAGGCGTTACTTCCGTTACTGCTGGTATTTCATCTTTAATTTCTGCCTCGCCTACCTGTAGCTCATTTGACAGTGTCGTTTCTATTAACTGTTCAAGAGGTTCACATTTTAGCCTAACATCTTCATCTGCTTCAATCTTGTGTTCACTCACATTACTAATTTCCATTTGTGAAGCAGAATCATTTTGTGCCAGCACTGTGGTTGCAGCCATTTCAATCACAGTCGGCCCTGAGTCAAACCTTTCTAATTCTGCAACAGCTATTGAATCCTTTTCTTCTGAAACTGCTGTTTCTTTAATTAATGTTGATGTCATATCTGGGGCCTGGTCATCATCTATTGCTTCAGCATGAACCACAGTCATTTCAGATGCATCACCCTCTTGTTCTGATGCCATCGGTAACTCCGATATTTCGAGTGCCTGTGCTACTGGTTCAACCATTATAAGATTCTCTTTCCCTGGCTGTTTTGATGTGTTCTCAATAATGGCAACCATCTCTAGAACTTTACCACTCTTAATGTTGTCATTTGTCACTGGTTGTTCATTCTCTTTGAGTGTTTCTGGAATATCTTTGGTGTCGTCCCTCCACACCTCTGTTTGAGAAGCCACAATATCTGTTGGTAGAGGTCTTGCTTCAGCTTCTGACAACACTGTCTCTAGAGCAGTCAGTACAACTTCAGAATTAGTTTTGAGCTGTGTTGTTGATGTTTCTGTGTGCTCAGATACATCTTTTGAAAACTCAGGAACAACCGTGGATTCGCTTTCATGAACCATGTCTACATTTTCAGTTCCAGAATCAACAGTTATTTCAGGAAATTCATCAGTAATATTTGTATGAGCAGAAACATCTTGATTGTCTGTTTCATTGGTTTCAGTATTTCCTAAAGGTTGCCCTTCTTTTACTGCAAGTTCCTCTTCCTCTTTCACAAAAATCCTGTCCATTCTGTCACTTGCAGTGTCTTCCACTTTGTTATTATCCACATCTGTATCAATGTCTTCTTTATGGATCTCTTCAGCCTCCTCAACTAATACGGATTCTGGAAGTGACACCTCCTTGGTCAGGAACTGTTCTCTGGCCAATGATTCATCCACAGTTTCTGAAATGCTCTCAGCCTTAATCTTTTGAACAACTTCTGAAGCACCAATATCCCCAGTCTCTTCCTCTACATGTATTTCCTTAATCTCCTGCTGTGTTATTTTTCCATCATTATTTTCATCCACTTTTTCACTTATGTCCTCTACAGTCACTGCTGAATCACCTGCTAATAAGTCTGCATCTTTTACATCAACTTGTATTTCACAGACGTCTACTTCTAAATTGTCTTCTAACTCTAATCTCTCGGCCACTATGTTATCCAAACTTGGATTTATAATACTAACAGCCTCTTTGCTTTCCAGACACTCCATCGCTGGGGCAGTCATTTCAATTTGTTCCTCAGGGACATCTGAGGCTTTACTTGTGGTAGTGTCAGGAATGTTGTCTACAACACCATGCGTCAAAGTTTCAACTCTTTCAGTGAGTGCAGCTTGGTCAAACTCAGCAGGTGACAATTCTACATCTGGGAGCTTCAGCTCTTTTTCAGGTTCAGCAGCTAATAGTTGTTCATACACAGGTTCCACTAACTTTGGATACAATGGACTCTCTATTTCCGGACCATGGGTGTTGTCTGATATAACCTGATCCAACCCAGCTTCAATTTGCATTGTATCAGTTACTTGTCTGAGTTCAATACCAGTTGTGCATTCCTCTGTTTTGTCCTCCTTATGAGTCTCCTCTGATTCTTCTACATGCTCTACCTCTAGCTGAGTTCCAGTGGCAGATTCTTCTTCATTTATAATTATTTCCTTATACTGTGTCTTCACATCCATGATTTCAGCTTCATAGACCTCATCTGCCCCAAGTCCTGCAGCTTCAGGTTCATCTGTACATTTTTCTGAGACTAATTCAGTTGGTACAGCACCACTCACTTCAGGTATTGCCTCCACTATGTGTACAGGGAGGTGCTCTTCAACAGACTCTATTTCTTGAGATACTAGGCCTGTACGCATTGCTGTTGCCTCAGTTTTCTCATGTGCAACCAAAATCTTTGTTTCCACTGGTATGGAAGACTGTACAATGTAAGGTGAAAATGACACAGCCAGAGAATCTTGGCTTTCATCTTTTGTAGTTACTGATTGAACACTTGGAGTCATGCAGATACACTGAGTAGCTTCCTGTAGAATCGCATCTGATGTTTGTACACTATATTCAGCTGGCACTGGTGTAACATGTCCAGATGTCCTGGGTGATACACTTAGTTGTGAGACTGCAGAGACCATTTCAGTAGTGTCATCCCCTGTAAATTGTTCACTTGCTGGTTCTGGGGCAGTGACCGCATCAGCTGTCAACTCCACAATGTCTTCAGCTAAGGTGTCATCCTGTGTTGTCCACTCAGCAGATGATACTGGTGTTTCAATGCTTTCTTCAATTATGCCTTCCTCTGGTATATCACTCAGTTGTTGTAATTTGCTCACAAAGTCTGTGAGTTCTTCAAAGTCGTCTGATAGACCATGTATGACTGTTGGTTCAGTGCTACTTGAAACTTTAACTGCAATTTTGGGCACCAAGTCATTGGATGTGTCCTGCTCTAACCCTTGTGATGTTATCTCTGGCATCTTGTGCTCTATTGTGATTTCAACTCGTTGTTCATTCACCTCTTTCAGACTCTCAGGCTCAATTATTTCATACTCAGACAGGGGAATAATAGCTGGGGTTTCATCATCTTCATCACCTGTTTCATAATCCTTAGCAGCCACATCAAAGGATGTTTGTTCTTGCTTTGCATCCGATTTTCTTTTTTTTTGCCCTGAAGTAAGTTTCTTCATTGAAAATGAATCATCTTTGTTCATCTCACTATCTGAAGGTATCTGCTCAGGTGTACTGCTTTCTCCAGTTCTGACCTTTCTTTTTGGGGTGACCATTTTTTTAAACGTTTTCCATGTGGATCCCATCTCTCCCTCTGCAGGACTTCCTGTTTGTTCATTAGATGATGTAAGATGATCATAATCACCCTCAAAGGAACTTCCAAGAGGAGAGTCAGTTGTTTTCTCATATTCCTCTCCTTTGTCTGCCGTTGCATCCTCATTTGTTTTTCTAGCCCTTTTTTTAGAGGAGCCGCCACAAATCAGTGCCTCCCAGGAAACGGTGGTGTCAGATTTCTTTTTGGACTCTTGAGAGCTTGCATCAGCCACCAGCTCCTCTTCAGCAGGTTTCAGGTCGCCAATCACTGGTTCCTCCACTTTCCCTTGATCTGTCAATTCCAAAGATGGCTTTGGCTGTTCAGAGACTTGTTCCTCTGCCTCAATCACCTTTTCTGCAGCTTTACTTTCTCTCTGCCTTCTTGAGGAAAATTTCCTAAAAAGTCTTTTAAGTGGACTTCCTTGCACCTTGTCTTTCTCTAAAACGTTCAGAAGCTCTCCTTCAGGTAACAACTTGTCATCGGATTTCTCAGCTGAATCTTTTTCTTCATCTGATATAATATAGGGGATATCAAGACACATGCATTTACTGTCCTCATGTTTAGCCTCCTCTGCATCAATTTTCTCAATTCTTTTGAGTTCCTCTTCCTTACTCTCTTTTTGTATTTCCTCTTCTTTCCTTTTCTTTCTTAAACTGGCAAAGATACCCTGTGTAAAGAATTGCTTGATTGGTGACATTTGTTCCTCCGGCTCAGGACTTTCTTTTGCCATTTCTTTTTCAGGTGTGTCCTCCACATGATGCTCCACTAACTTTATGTCCCGATCGAGCTCTGCTTCATTGTCTGTTTGTTGAGAAGGTTCAGCTGCATCAGGCTGGGAAGACACCTCATTTTTGTGAGTCTCATCAGTTATGTTTTCATTTGCTGCCACTGCACTCTCTTGAGTGTCATTGGAGTCCTCTGAGGGACTTGCAACTCTTTCTTCTTGATCATTTGCTTCAGTCTTTTCACATGTGTCCTTTTTCAGGGTGAACTTAAATCCAACAAATTTGAAGATTTTTTTGAAGCCAACTTCATTGATATCATTCACTTGGTTGTCCTCCTCAGGTTCTTCCCCATCTGCATTGGCCATATCTGTGCTCTCATTCGTGATGTTTGGTTGAAGAGCATCCATATCCTGAAGGTCTTCAGTCGTTTCTGTGCCATCTTCTTTCAGAGTCACAAACCCTGAACCAACTGACAAAAAATAAATAAATAAGAAGGGTATGTTGTAATAGTTTATAAGTATTGTTATACTTTACAATTAAATAATAATAAATAGCAATAACATAGCATCACCTACCATCTGCAAGTACTCTCTCCTCAAATTGCCCATTCAATTCATCTGCATTTAATCTGGAGATCTGTCCATTTTTCTGTAACAACTAAGCAAAAGACAGCCCAAATTAAGGAGTGACCAGCAAGGTAAACAATAGTTTTGTCTATCCATCCTTATGACTAAAAAAAGAACTAGAAATAATGTTAATTTGCACTGTACAAACAATACACAAACTAAATTAATACAAAAATTATGCTATAAAAATGCATTAATGACTCCACTATCTTATTTGTTTTGTGTATTTCTGTCAATTACTCTTTTGAATAATAGACTAGTTTTCATTTTATTATTATTAATTATTTATTTTTGTTGTTTTGATTTTCACTTGTTGTATGGCTGATTGTTTGTCTACATGATTTTGTATGTTATGAAGATAACAAAGCATCAATAAAAATTTGATAAAGAAAGCATTAATGTCTGTTGTCTCAAAGTATATAAGACAATAAAATAAACAACACCATACTCAAAAGCGTTATGGCAGATATGAATCATGATAATAAATGATTTATCATTTAATCTATATCTCCATATCTTTATCTATATGCTATTTCAAATAACAATCTCAATGAGTTTGTAGTATTAGTTTGGCTTTTATACGGCACTACTCAGTCAGGTAAAAAATAAATAAAAAAGGTGTATGGAGACTGATTCAAGTTAAGAAATGTCCCCAAAAATGTTGCAAAAGTTATCACAATATCATTTGACTACATTTTCTTCATGTTAACCGCCTAACCACAACATAGTTTGAAGGAGATGGTCTTTGGGATAACTCCCAAAACAAAATAAATGAACACATTCATGGAATCCGAGTATCAGATAGCTCTCCTTTGAGCAAAAGCCATCACACAGACTTCCTGTTAAACCATGGCTGACCTCATCATGTTTTACATGGAAAATCAATGCACCCATTACAGTAAGGAAAAATTCCATAAATCCTTTGGGAATAAGAGCACTACAAATATCCCTCTCCATTAATGTGCACACATTAGTACAAAACAACTAACAAACCCAAACAGAGTTATGATATGTTGAAATAAACCATCTTTAAAAAACAATAAAAAACAAAAAATAATAATTTTAAATTCTTAACCTACACATTTAATGAATTAAAATAAAATAATGCAGATGAACAAGCTGAAAAACATCAAAGGCTAAACCAGAAATTCAGTCAACATGATAAGAAACAGTGATGCTCCAGAATTAACAGAAACACTTTGCAGATTATTTGTATATGTGTGTGATTTTACCCAAATTTGTCTACTCTTGCAGTTCTCATGCCACAAGATACTTCCTCAATGTCTCTCTTAAAAGAGCCAGCCAAAATAAAGAATATGTTCCATAGAATTTTCCTGAATCTGAATTCACCACAGAGAATATGATAAAAAAAAAATTAATGGTAAAATCAAATATGATTTTAACATTAAAATTCATTCAAATCACAATAATAGTAAAAACTAAGATAAACTATCTAATCTGAACTACCAGAACCTAATGCAAATTTTGTTCACTAAAGTGAATTTAGGCCAAACACCTATAAATAGGACACCTAAGTCACCTAATCTTCTTCCTTTCAACTTTTGACTATTACTGCAGTTAAATAGCTGCAAATGAAGATATTGGATTTCGAATTCTTGTGTCAAGAAAACTCCTTTTCATATATTTTGTTTATAAATAAGTCATGAATTTCCAACACCAATCAAAAGAAATTATTATAACATATAACAAAGAGCTTGACAATGTGACCTTTCATCTTAAAATATATCTAATGTTTCTCCAAAACAGCAATGAGATTCAGATGAGTTGGAGATTATTGCTTGAGTCTCACATGTGTCCCCTCTACAGTCTCAGAATAGATGTCAACAATGTCTCAAACTCTGTTCAGAATTGCCAAAACACCAAAGTCTGCAATCGAAACTCATAAATCTCACATTTCTTACTGAATTGCCCAAAAGACTAAATTAACTGAGCTGCTATCCACATTTATTTTATAACTTACTGTCAACAAAAGTCTAATTTTAGTGTATTTTGTGTACCACTCAAGGAGAAACGTCGGATTGTAACTGAGAACTCTTCTCCTGGGCTAAAAAAAAGCGCAACCACTGAGCAATATTTGTTCCTCTGTCTACCTACCAAACATTTTTAACATCAAATGCATGCTGTGCATTACCTCAAAAATGCTACATAGGTAGGCAGCTCACTATGTTTAGAGATACAGCCCGTACGTGTCCTTAGATTCAGACATCATGCCTTTGAAACTTTGGGAAGCATTTTTTCTGCAGCAGGAGGCTGCTTTCAAGCATCCTACCTTGTCATCGGGACTGCCGTCATCCGGAGCATCGCTCGCTGCTGCAGTGAGCTCCTCCGCCGCCGCGTCCTCCTCACATCTGCTGTCCCGCTGCGCGGATGATGCCGTAGCTCCCATTTCACAATCCTTCTCTCGATCTCTTCGGTGTCTCCCCTTTCACCCAGTGTAACTACAAAGCGAAAGGGAGGATATCCAAAGATGAGTCCTGAGCGGTGGTCGGACTCAGAAGTGATGCAGTTTGGCTCGATGCAAACTCTTTTAGGACACATCCTTCCTGCATCACATGAACACGCCTCGACGGATCAATGGGAGCGAGTCCTGGGATTACTGTGGGACAACCTCTACAATGAACCTATTTATCTCATAATTATGCTTCTTTAATCATTTCATATTTTAGGCTACCTATAATCCAATACTCATTGCATTAATGCGAATTAAAGGCTTGGAAAAACAACTCATAACGTAAATGTGAAATGACTATAAAAGTGATTTAAAAATAAGGTTGGATCAAAGCTGGAGGAAAAAAATTGGACTACAGGCCTAGTGGTGAGGGAGTCGGGCTTCTAACCTGAAGGTTGCTGGTTCGATTCCCACGCCAGCAGGAACTGAAAGTGGGGATTGTGAATAAACAGCACTCTCTCCACCTTCGATGCCATGACTAAGGTGCCCTTGAGCAAGCCACGAAATCCCTAATTGCTCACCTTGTAAGTTGCTTCGGATAAAAAGCGTCTGCCAAAAACCCTAAACGTATTTTTGTGATATGTTTCTAAAACT
The DNA here is from genome assembly GCA_037194245.1 of Opsariichthys bidens. Classification (NCBI taxonomy): domain Eukaryota; kingdom Metazoa; phylum Chordata; class Actinopteri; order Cypriniformes; family Xenocyprididae; genus Opsariichthys; species Opsariichthys bidens. The sequence goes on along the minus strand of CM074286.1, from coordinate 18,042,762 downwards.
GCCAAAAATATTTTAATGTCAATGTTTTACTATTAAATCCAATTAAATAGACTAATTCACAATTCACATGGCCCACTCATTCATTATGAAATGGTCAAACATAATTAGGTCGTTCTAATTAACAGGTATGTTGATTTCAGTGATACAAACATTAGTGCTACATTGCTACAATCTAATTCTGTGCTTCCAATTTTGTTATTTTCTGTTGTGAATGACAGTTCCTCTATAGACAAAGTTAGGTCCACGTAGAAAAATGGACCTTGTCGAACATTTCAAAAGCATGAATCTCTCCCTTCATGCTATAGATGTTTAAATTCTCCTGGGACGGCCTTCCACTAGATGTTGAAAATGAAGGGATTTGATCTCATTTAGACTCAAAATCATCAATTAAGGCACTTGACTTGAAGTTGGTGTTTCAACTGTTCCTGTTTCATCAGGGTTCAGGTCTGAGCTGTACAGGCCAGGAATTTCCTCCACACCATAACGCATTTCAGATTAGCCATGCTGGGACAGAAACGGGCCTTCCTGCTTCAACAATAATTTAGGCCCATACTCTTTTATATAATGTATAGCATTAAGATTTGTCCTCACAGAGTGAAATAGTCAAACATGTTCATCATAAGGGGGTATCCATTTACTTTTCGCTACATACTGTGGCTCAAACCGACAGTAATAGGCCTTCTACTCACCTTTCAAAGAACGACTTAATAGTAGTGAAGTATGATGTTTGAAACAACATGGTGATGAGCTCCTTTCTATCAGAAGAATCTGGACATCTTGTTACATTGATGGAGCACCATGTAGGGACCGTAGCAACAGAGAACCACTTTTTGTATGCTGAGAACGGAAGCTTGCGGGAAAATAAATCCCTATCACAAGATAAAATAAACACTGGCTCAAGAACAATAAAGGTGAATGTCTTACATAAGCCTAGCCAAAATCCTGTTCTTATAATCCAATTGTAAATCCATGCAGCGCTGCTTACGGATGTATTTATAATTCAGTGAAATGAGAAAATGAAATAAAGTCTCCAAACATCTGTAAGCCATTGTATTTTGCCATAATTTAAATTTGAATAAATTTTTATACACTGTAAAAAAATATATATGATCAATAATTCATAGCAACGTATGTTTTACATTATCTCATCAAAATAATTTAAGCAATTTCAACTTTTATATGAGTATTAACTGAATTTTTTAAGTCAATTGAATATAATTAAGTTGGACCGACTTACAGCCATTTTGATTATACTTAAGATTTTAAGTTGAAAGAGGTGTTTGTTTGTTTGTTTTTTACAGTGAAGTATCCAGCAAGCCAGCAAAAAGCTCTGCTCCTGTTACTATGGCCTGGTTTCACAGACAGGACTTAGATTAAACCAGGATTAGTTCAATTAGAGCATTTAAGTGACTTTAATAATGCCTTAGGGGGAAAAAAACATTATGGGTGTGAATCTTGAGACAAAACAATGGCTCTGATATATCTTAAGATATGTCAGTGTAAGTTGCTTTCAGTTAAAAACAGCTCAAACATGCATTTTAGTCTGGGACTCGGCTGAAGCCTTGTCTGTTAAACCAAGGGTAAGAGTTATGTGCTAAGCTGAGTTTACCCTTAACTGTAATATGTCTTTTCTCATAGAGAAGATATATGCACAGGTATGATAGAAATTATAAAGAATGATCATTATCTCAGCCAACGATAATATGTAGGAACTTTAAAAGCAGGTTCCGTGTTGATATCTGTAGTCAAACAGGGTTGGAATAACTTCCAACAGTCATGTTAAATGAATTATGTAATAGCAGTAAGACAAAAGCCTGTTCATTTGAGAGCAATGGAAGTAAAGACAAAAATATAGATTTTCCAGCCATTTGGGGCAGCTCATGCCCAAAAGCGGTAAAGCGGAAAGTATGGGAAAAGGGTTAATTAAAATCAACTGACTGGTCAAATGTTATTCTGAGGAGGTCTCTATCATAATGTAATTTGAGATTAAATGAGCGCATGTGAACTCAAACATCACGAGTGTGACAAACAACCCCACATAAAACGCTCTGCAATGGTTCTCTTATGTTGCGCATTTCTCAAAGATTCCCAAAGTCCCTCTGAAGCCAAGTACATTCATTTCAAGGGAAAGTTTGACCTTTCATGAAAGTAGGACAATATAACCTCTGATGTTGAGTAACTTAACATGAACTTATACAACTTTTAAAAGGATAATTCAACCAAAAAACATTTGCCCACTTGTGTCATTCTGAAACCCATATGAGCATCACAAGATGCATCAGGTTCATATTTAGATTCATGCACTTATGCAAAAACACATTGGATATCATATATCATTCTTCCAAAACATGTGAGAGTGAGTAAATTATGACAGAAATGTTCACATTTGAATAAACTATCATTCCTTTAATTCCCTTTAAATACATTTTTGTATTTAGCTTTGCACATAAAACAGTATTTGCTTCATATACCTTATTTTTTGACTGTTATTTAAAAAGAAATTGTGATCAATCCCAAACAAAAACGCAACCTATTTGATATGCCCAACTGAGCCGCACATGACAAGATTTTAACCAACAGTGTGAGTTTGAGGTGGGACTCAAACACAGGGACACACTTCATTAGCAACATGAAGAACATCAGCATGAATTACCGCTGGGCTCGAAGATCAAGACAATGCATAAATCAGGAAACTAACACATCATGGGCAGAACAAATGTTTGTTTTCTGTTGCATAAATGCTATGAATTGGTCTGATCCCACTGAACCCAAAGTTGTTGAACCCAAATCTCACAGGAAACTTGTCTTTCTCACAGAGCAGGAAGCGAAAGTCCTGTTCAAGCTGTCCAATAACCTTTTGACTTCATTACATTCCAAATTCATGTATGTGTCCTTACAAAAATCCATAAACAAGCAAATTTCTGTGAGACTCAGGTGTTTGCTGACTTACAGGATTACTTTATGTTCTGAAATTGTGGGAGCAACATGAAGAGTATCTTTTAAAAAGAGCTTATCAGCCAGCAGACAAAAACAGACAACCTGACCAAAAAAGCATACAGCCATTGACTTCGGAGAATGAGCACATAGCAACAACCCCAAAACACTTTAGAAAGCATTCAGCAATCATTCAAAACACAGAGCATTGTGATTGCAAGTTATATATATAGTATTCATTTAGTGTTTATGGGGAACTTCCAGATTGATGTGGCATGTTCAGTTGAATAGAGAGCTGTTAACCAGAGAGCTGTTATTAAGAAATAACAACAAATTATCTTTGTTTTTGTTTCTTTATAAATGAAATGGAGAGTAACAGCAACAGGCAATTATTGAGCAGAGAAAGATGTCTAAACACATGACAGACATGAACGTTAATTCAATCAAAGGCCCTGAAACACTGGAGCTGCTGTGGAGATTCTCATACTAAGTTAACAGGATCAGTTAATTTGAGTCACAGCCTGGCTAACCAAAACCAGCTGATGTTTTCTTCAGACATTATACAGTTTAAAAGATCCTGGAAAGGATGAAATGATGCATGTGAATATGGCGTGCATATCTCTCTCCTCGTGAGAGTTTCTCTGTCTGCTCATGCAACCTTGTTTTGCAAGCAGTTTGTTTGTTCAGTGTCACCAATATCCGATTTAACATGTACACATGTAACATTATATTTGCATTAGTAAGTGTAACCTGAGGACACGGAATGGAAATTGCTCAGCTTGCAGGATATTTGATTGCATAATTGTGTGATGTGGTTCTTTGCTCTGTAATGGTAAGTGAATTACTGGATTCATTTAATGCAAACTTACTGAAGAGCTGAGAGCCAGAGGACCTCTAATAAAGGATGCACATGTATTTTATGTTTTTAATGTGACCTAAAGGATTGTTTGAGGTACTACATGCTCCTTTTCTAATAGACCTTGATGCATATTTCAGATGAACCGGAAATCAGTTGATGATTTAATAGCTACAAATAAAATAGTCCAAAATGGTAAAAACAGTGCTTCCTAAGATGAGTAGGATATAAAATGCATGTTGCGTGTTATTATAAATAATGTTTGTCAGATAACAAACACTTATGTGGTGCCATCTAAACTGGTTTTCAGGGTCAGATCAGTTAGAAATACCTAATGTAACATCTGCCATTTTGATTTTGGTTCAAGTGAAATGAAAGTAAAAGCAAAATTAAAACTGTGGTTTGTTCAAAAGTTGATCAGTTAATCACTATATAAAATTAAAAAAAAAGTTACCCTGTCATGTCCACACACACACACACACACATAAAAAAAAACATTATCTATTCACAAAACTTAAGACACCCACAAGTCTGTACAGAAATACAGAAGCTGTGTGTGTATGATGATCAGGATTAGAACATGCAAATGTGATCTGCCTAATTAACTTTTTCTAATATGCTAAAATCTTGGACTGATATGGGCTATTTCCTGCATATCCAACTAATTAACAATTGTAATTAAAACTAGATTCCTACACTTTAAATAAGGGTGCTTGCTGGTTATGAATAACTCTTAATTAAAATCCTTGCATGACCCTTGCAGATAGAACATGAACCCTAGTGTTTGTCCTTTTTTCCTAAAGTGATTTACTATATAAAAAAAATGACATTCTGACAGTATAATTCATTTTGTAAACACTGTGTTTGCACAGCACATCATTGTTTACTGTGAAGAAGCACTATTTTCACATAGCAGAGACAGGTATAACTTCAGGGGGAAGGGTGTAATTCAATTAGACGCATAAACAAATTGAGCATACAGTGAAAGTACAATAACAGAGTTATGTTTTAACCTAAGCAGTTTAATATCATACTTAGTGCACAAAACTGTAACCTCAGAAAAAGTTCATTTTGAATAATGCAGCGAACGCACCCACAACATCAAGCTTCAAGAGACTGTGTGATGAAATAAAAAAAAAAAAATGCATAAATACAAGCAATTGTACTTTTTTTTGTAACTTATTTTAGGAGGTTAAAATGATGTTTTGGCAGAAACTGGCATTCCTGTAGTGTTTTTAAGGTCCAGTGGCCTACCTTTCAGCTGTAAGATAAAAGTTAGCCAAGATTTTTATGGACTGAGTAGAGCTGTAGTGATGAGAGGAACTTATTTTTGCAATTAATTTCTATTTGCATTTCCTGGCAGAGGGTTGAAGCTTGAGTCAAGTTGCATATTTTAAAGTGACAAAAAAAAAGGTCAGAATTTTAATATGGGTGTGTTTACTTGTATCATACCAGAAAAGATTCTCAATGAAAACCAAAAATATCTCTGCACTCTAATACCAGTGTACAGAGAGCTTAATAAATATTCTGATCACTGTCATCTGACTGCGCTAGAGGTAATCATATTTGAATTACAACGTTTCTTTGCATGTATTTAATTAATGTCAGTAGTTGCATCATGTGATGTCTCACTGTTGAATATAATCAGTTTGATATGCATGCTGTCAATTCCGAACGTCAACAGCAAAACTGAATTCTTAACAAATTACCATTTTACCATGCAAATCTACATCGAGTGTGCAGTACAACAATAAACACAAAGTAAAGACATGTGGCTTCTTACCTTAATTGTGGATATAAGATTTGAAATCTTTGTGACAAACAATTTGAAAGTTGTTTCCTAAAAGTAGAAATGGTTACTAAACAGATAGTATGGATGCTTGTAACACAGGCCCTGATTGACAAAGGTTTAAATGTACTAAATTTGGACATAGGCCAAATTACTCGGTAAAAATGTGCATCAACCACAAAGAAAAATATAAATTACTGTAATAAAATAATAAAAACGCTAACAAAGTACTGCCATAAATTTAAAACAAACAAAATAATGCAGGATTATAGAATGCAACAGTACCGTTCAGGAAGTAAACTACAAAAAAAATTATTTTAGCAATAAATATGTATATTGTAAGACCTACATTGAGCTCTGAGGTTAATTGATGATGTATATTTCTATATTCCTACGCAGTAAAGAACACTACCCACAATCCCACAGAGAATTTGGCCAATCTCTGGTCAGAATTCTCACATTCATTAAAACTAAAATGCCAGCATTTAAATTACATTTTCAAAAGAGGGCAGCTAAATAAATAAGAACAAAGTCAAATAAATAGCCTAATGAACACAGGACTAGCTATATTTTGGCCTTAGTGAATGTTGAGAACAGCGTGCAAATCATTTGAGGCCTACGCAGCCGTAATGCAAGCACAAAGTTCAGGCAGAAAGCAAAAATTCTCTTAGACCCTGAGAGTAAGGAAGGAACCATGGTACAAAGAGGAAACCCACACTGATCTGGGGAGAGTTTACCGAAGCCAACTGTGGTCTCAAGTTCCTTCGTTACCAACACGGTTCAACTGTCGACCCAGAGGGAACTTGTGATCACAGTTGGATAATGGTGCTTTTTGGGAAACGCACCCCTGATCTGCCTAGATTTACGTAAAAGTCACAGTAAACTGCTATCCTCAAACAAGTGTTCAAAAAAATATACAGTCCCAACAACACCCACATAAGCAAAGACCTAAACAGATTTCAAACTTCAGTGACTTCTTCAGAGAGAAAAGGGCTACAAGGTTCTGAGAAGCATTATTCAAGCTCTGCTGCCATCATGTGGTGAGTGCATGGACCAAAAGAGCCAATTCCCTTTACAATTTCTAACATTACAAAGATAAATATCTGAATGCAAAAACATCTTACTCTCTAAAAATGCTGGGATGAAAATAACACAAGTTGGGTTAAAAACTGCCACCCAAACTGCTGGGTAGTTTTATTTAACTCAACTATTGTTTAAAAATTACTATATTGTTCACTTAAAATGATCCCAAATTAGGGTGGAAATTGACATTTATTAATATGTTTAATGAATAAACATCTGTTAATAAGTTTAGTAAATAATAATTAAATAATAAACATATACTGATTTTTTTATTTATAAATGTTCACATAATGGTGTGTCTGATTTTTAATTTCCAACCAATTTGCTTTCATTTAAAGCCAGCCATATAGTAATTTTCAATCAATAGTTGGGTTAAATAAAACTACCCAGCAGTGTGGTCAAACATTTAACCCAAATGCTGGGTATGTCCATATTTAACCCAACTTTGGTTGTTGGAGTGTATGTAAAGTATTTTATCCTGCATATGTAAACGCCATTATTTGGGCCATCGTGTTATGGAGAAAATCTTACAGTTTCACTTCTGCTTTTGCACTCACATGATTATTGTGAGTCATCTGGCTATAGGCTATTTGTTCTTGAAGTAGTTTCAGAACAAATATAAGCCAATCAATAGAGTCAGAACACCTTACCTCGCTTTTTTTAACCCTCAACACATTTTTATTCTGCTAGATATAATTGCAAGCAATGTACTTTGGAAATGGGTTGTATTTTTTGACCAGTATCTCTAAAATCCCCTCATCCGAACAGAGTGGGATGTGTGATTAAGTTATGATTTAACCAGGCCAATAGATCCTTTCTAAAAGGACAATTGTTATAGGGCCTACACATAAATTGCCTATATCCTCATACCTCAGAGGACAGCCGGTATCTTCCATCACCAGAAAAACCGTCAAAATATTAAGAATGAATGGCTATATAAAGGAATTCAATGACTGTAGGGTAAAAGACCAGAAATGACAATTGTTGGTCTACAGTTTAAACACCAAAATAATAAGATTTTTATTGACACTCTAGGCTCCAGCACTGACACAATTGAAAATGGATTGTTTTTGTCAAGTGCTCTTTGGTAAAAACAGAAGAGATTTGCACTAAGGAATGAGCCATTGGATTTGCAATGTGAACGTTTGAGTAAAAAATGTTGAGAAGGGATTTTAAGCATCCATGTGATAATGGGGAAAAATGAGTGGCCTTTTGAGGTTTAAAAAGTGGCAGTGAAGACAAATGAAATAGTAAAACACTGCAATCAAGCAAATTGCATCTGCCATATTGGACCACATTAACTTAAGAATCGTATGAAAATAGTGATAAAATAAGAGACTTTTGTCAATAAATCATGCCGAGCTTTTTTCAAAATACCAAACGATGCTACAGTGAAACTGTACAGTAGGATATGGTAAATATTTATAAAGGAACTCTTTATTTTAAACTAGAGTAAACATGCGTTGACTGTCGTGTTTTGACTTGTCGGAAACTCCCATCATTCTGTCAGTCAGGCGTTCGATTGCAACGTTATTTCCTGCAGCAATGTGACATGAGGTGATGCACGTTAGGAAACGATAAAAGCTCGTGTTTATAGCGTTTGAATTGAACGAAAGGACATGAAATAAGGTAACGTGACAGTTTATATGTCAATTCAACTTATTTCGGTTTGATTTCAAACTTTCAGTTTGTTGTGAAGTTGTTTAGCGGAACTTCAAATCACGCGTTTATTCTGAATTCAACGAGGAACTTTAATGACTTTAACTTTAAAGTCTTTTGTCCTTCAATTGTTTTTAAATTGCGGTTACTTTTAAGAGATATTGCTTAGCCTACTTGATTTTTTGAGGAAGTCAAAATGGATTGGATTAAGAGATTTAACTGTGTTCACTGTAAAATATTGTACAGTTAATACTTATTTTTTTGGCTGCACTTCTATATTTATACATTTATATATTTAATTGGTGGACAATGTTGACTTTACATCCGGGAATAGACTTTGATAAGACTATTGTTCTGTTCTCATGTGTATCTGTTGCTTGGAGTTTGTATGTTCATAATGAGACAATAACGAGTTTACTCCAGGATTTTAGATTTAAGCTCTTAAGTCACTTATTTGCTCTTATTGCCTCATAGTGTTCAACAGAGAACTAAAGGGAAGTCCCCACCCATTTTATTCTATATGGTGACCATGTCTGGTGGGAAATGTGCAGCGTCACGGTTCCACTGTGGTGACTAACTGTATGACAGACACTTCTGGTCTTATAAATAGTTTAGCTTTATGGTAAATTGTTGCCTCTGTACTAAAACCAGGCCAAAAACTTTCAGGCTTGTGTTGTGAACAGTGTTTGATTTTATGTTCCTGCAGTTGAATGTCATAATACATAAATGTAGAGTCAAAGCTTGTTGTGTAGACCATAAAGTCTAAGAATCTGAATTTCCCTCTGGTTTAATGTATATTTCCCAGGAAAGATGAGAGACAGGCTTGCTGAACTAGATGTTGCCACCAAAGTCCACAGAGAAGAAGAGCAAGTGGATGGCGGAGAAGATGTGGACAATAATGAATTTGAGCAGCATGCGGTGGTGTTTGATGGCGAGGACATCATGGAGGACACTTTCAGAGAAGCCCAATCCATCCAGAAAGAAATCGCCCAACTCAGGATGGAGGTGAAGAGACTGGGTAAACAGAACACACGCTTTCTCACCTCTGTGAGACGCATTAGCAGCATCAAACGCGACTCGAACACGATTGCACGCAGCATCAAAACGAAAGGCGAGAACCTGTACGCTCGGATACAGAAGCTAGATGTGCTTTGTAAAGAGTTGGAAGAGAAACACGGAGCCCATTCAGCTTTGGTGCGCATGACACGCGGCCAGTTGGTCTCTATAACGGGTTCTTTTCACGAGGCTATGAATGAATACAACAACGCCGAAATGGCACAGAGGGACAACTGCAAGACTCGTATCCAAAGGCAGGCGGAGATCATGGGTAAAGAAGTGAGTGGAGATCAAATCGAAGAAATGATCGAGACTGGCAAGTGGAACGTTTTTTCAGACGACTTGCTCACAGACGGGCGAACCGCACGCTCAGCGCTCACTGAGATCGAGAATCGCCACAAGGAGCTTTTAGAGTTGGAAAGTCGCATCCGAGACATCCATGATCTGTTTTTCCAGTTGGCTCTGCTTGTGGAGGAACAAGGGCCCATGGTGGATAACATTGAGGCAAATGTATACGCCACTCAAGACTTTGTGGCCAAAGCTACAACTCAGATAAAGAAGGCTGTCATATACAAGAAGAAAAACCCTTGTCGACAGCTCTTCTGTTGCTGTTTTCCATGTTGCAATAAATGATCTCTGTTTTAAAGCCTTCCAAGTTCACATAAGCCATAGTATATTAAACGAACAACTGTGTTTCATTCTAGTGTTAACCATGTCATGTGATTTACTTTGTAGAGAACAGCCCAGTGCCTACGCTTGATGGTTGTCATTGCAAAAAACATTGTGTCGTCTTGTAAACCACAGGAGCTGCAATGCAATTGAGCTGAAGTGATACTGCAGTCTCACTGCTGCCCTTCTGTGAGTGTGTCAGGACATTTGCTTGATGTGTAAAAGATATTAAAAAGGAAACCGCAAGTGTTTTACACCCATGTACAGTGCAAGCAAACATTATTCAGACACAATTTTTTATTGATGTATCTACTGATTTATTTTAAGGTACATTTGTGTGTTTATGACTTGTTGTATTAATTTAATAAATATTATTTTATCTTTGAATGCCTTTATGTTTGTTTGATCACCATTTTGTTCTAGAGTTTATCATTAGAACTTTTATGCAATGCATTGTATTGCATCAGTGTAGATTTCCCAAACATGAAAATTACTTGTGCAATGTGACTTGCAAAAGGCCTTGTGTAAAAGTGTGAATTGGTTTGGAAATAACGCCCAGCAGTTCCATTCATTTGAGCGAACACTGAGAAGAATCAAATCCATATATTCTCCCTTTAGATTGGTTGCAATTGTATCCGAATCAGTTTCTTTTTGAGAACCATGTTAACTTTCAAAGTATCACCACAGTGCACCATTTAAAACTCTTGTGAATTTACCAGGAGTGGGGTTCAAATCCACAAGAACATTTAACCATTGGATCTTAAGTCCAACGCCTTAACCACTCAGTCATCCTGGTCACTGCTGAATTCAAGTGACCTCAAATTAAGGAAATGGATTCTGTTGTTTCTTTATTTTGAACGACCACATACCCACAGAGCAGCTTTCTTTTGAAAATGAAAATGCAACACATTAAACTAGTGTGATGTGTCTCAGTCTCATCTTGAAGCTATTTGAGAGTTCTGAAAATGAATTTAGAAGCACATTCATAAAGTTTAAATAGTACAACAACACTACAAATTTAAAGCAATTATGCATATGCCTGTGAAAAAGTATAGTTATATGACCTGTACACAGAATCTCTCAGACTACAGTCTGCATTTAGAAGGATGTACTGTTACTCCATCCTCGACAGTTAAAGATCTGGGTGTTATATTAGACAGCAACTTGTCCTTTGAAAATCATATTTCATATGTTACAAAAACAGCCTTTTTTCACCTCAGAAACATTGCCAAGATACGGAATATGTTATCTATTTCTGATGCAGAAAAGTTAGTTCATGCTTTCATGACGTCTCGACTAGATTACTGTAATGCATTATTAGCTGGTTGTCCTGCTTCCTCTATAAACAAGCTACAATTATTACTAAATGCAGCTGCTAGAGTTCTTACCAGGTCAAGAAAATATGATCATATAACACCAATTTTCTCATCTCTACACCGGTTACCCATTAAGCTCTGTATCGATTTTAAAGTATTGCTAATGACCTACAAGGCTCTGAATGGTTTAGCTCCTGTGTACTTAACCGATCTTCTATTGCCCTACAATCCGTCACGCTCTTTAAGATCACAAAACTCTGGACTTCTGGTTATACCTAGGATAGGTAAGTCCACTAAAGGAGGGAGAGCGTTTTCACATTTGGCTCTGAAACTCTGGAATAGCCTTCCTGATAATGTTAGGGGCTCAGACTCACAGTCTCCAGTTTAAATCTAGATTAAAGACATCTCTTTAGCCAAGCATTCACATAAAAGCATCTCATATCAGATCAATTGCTCATTATGACTATCTTTGCTTAAAGTTATGAACAGCAGCTACGCTAATTATTCTCCTTTTGCTTTTCTGTTTGACCTCGGGACACCCGCTCCGAGGTCACTAGAGAGCACATCAGCCAGTCCACATCCAGCCTCTTAAGAAGACCTCAGATGACCATCACCTGTGAAGAGATGGCGCCAGTTCCTGCGAAGACTTCAGAAGACGCAATCATCTGGATCAACATGCACATTGCCCAATTCTATATCCTAATTATTGTTAATATAATTTATTTTCCAGGAGCTCTTTGCTTCTAACTTTGGTTAAACTGCTAACTCTGATTGTAAATGAATTAACTAAATTATGTTTTTTGCTGACTGTATTCTTTAAATTGTAATGTTGACATCCATTTTCTGTAAAGCTGTATCATGAAAAGCGCTATACAAATAAATTTGAATTGAATTGAATTGAATATGCAATTGCTTTTGCTATAAAGTGAAAAATTGGGCCTAAACTGTTTAAGAAGCCTTTCATTTTTTTAAGATAGTTAGCATTGTCTATAGGTTGGACATCTACATTTTCTACCAAAGTGGAACATTTATATATTGTGTTAGAGTTGACAAAGTTCTACCAGGAGTGGGGTTTGAGCCCACGAGGATACTTGTCCATTGGATCTTAAGTGCAACACCTTAACCACTCGACCATCCTGGTTCACATGTAAGTTCTTTCAGAGCTGTTAAAATAAATTAAAAGCAAATAAGGAACAATATACGCAGTAAAGAAAGAAACTATGCAGTATATATGAGGTAAATGTATTGTTCAGTTTAATTTGTTTGTATCAATACAGTTTCATTTATGAGATAATGAATTTTAAGTAACACTTTACAATAAGGTTCATTAGTTAACATGAACTGATAATGAACTGCACTTAAACAGCATTTATTAATCTTTGTTAATGTTAATTTCAACATTTACTAATACATTATTAAAATCTGGTTAACATTAGTTGATGCTTTCTGAACTAATATGAACAAACAATGAACACTAACGTTTTATATTAACTAACATTAACTAAGATTAGTAAATGCAGCAACAAATGTGTTTTTCATGGTTAGTTCATGATAGTTAATACATTAACTAATGTTTAAATAATGAACATTATTGTAAAGGGTTACCTTTTTTTTCATTTCTCTTAGTCTAAAACCTATTATTTACTTTGGTCTTTTCCTCTGTGAATTTTGCTGTGATGTGATGAGGCCTATAGACAATCTGATGTAATTCACTTTGTAACTGCAGTTGCACTGCATGAATGCATTGGCATTTAAATTATGAATGCCTTTGTAATGTCTATCTCAGCAAGCACACACACACATAAATTATCTGTCATATTCAAAGTGTTTTAGGACTCTTCTGAGTTTAAAGGTTAGTTTTTTGCACAGATGTTTTGAATCAAGAGCAGGCAACAATATTGATATTCTAAATAGTTATCTAATAATAAAGTAAATAAAAAGGATTTTTTTTAATATAAATATTTAAATATATTTGAAGTCACATTTTCAGGTTTAAGTGTTCTTAAAAACACTGTGCTGCCATGTTACACCGTTAGATGTCAGTATTGAACTTTTTAGAGTCTCATGCCTGTTAAATAAAGTTCAAATTAATGGAATAAATGATATTGACTGCAAGCAACTGAATAAATTATGTGGTGTAGGATATGGCAATAAATTATTTGTGTATACTTAATTAAACATTCTGTAGTTGCTTTCCATAATTGAACACCTTTGGACCAGCCGCGGCTCGTCTGTCCGGACAGGTGGGGCAGCCCCACCAAAATACTAATCAAAAACATAGACCTATATAAACCGAATCGATAATAAATTGTAAATGTGTTCAGCATTCTGCAACAAACATTTTTTCAAGAATATGTTAAGTCGTAAAGTGAGCAGGATATATTCAAATGTAACAAATGGCTTCAGCAGGCACGTGTTGTGGTTAAGCGGTGTGGAGGGCACCAGAGTCCTCCCCAGCTCTACAGCACCCCACAATTCTCCAATGTAAATCTATGGTGAAAAATGGAACTGCAGCTTATTTTCACATGACCTCAATTCAAAGGCTGCATCCATCAATGGACACAGGCTACAAAGGTCACGAAGATAAGAACAAGCGTTGTTGTTAAAGTTATATTAAACTGTCTGAAAACAAAATAGAGAGCTCAAACTGTAATATGTTCAACATGGTCCATATAATAAAGAGTATAAACTACATATAATCACAATTTAGTAAAAAGTCAAAATTTGAACCTACTTAAAGGAATCACAATGAATTCTGGGGTAGACAAGGCTGCGAAGGACCCATCTGTTGTGTCCTTCATTTGGAAACAAAGGGCACATTTGGAGGCCACATTTGAAGGAGGCATCGAATTGGGACAGCATTCGTAACGTCGTGGTAGTGCAACCGGCCTTCGAACGATGCAGCCTCTGAATTGGGACACAGCTAGGGATGTCACTTTGTAAAGAAACACTGCACAGCTGTTGACCGATGCGCATGACGTCACCATTTTCACAAATTCACGTTTTTGTAATTTACACGGACATGACAGCGATGTCCTATAAACGGAAACTTTTTTTTTTTGCGATTTTGTGCGTACATACGATAAAGTTGTCGGAATGATCTCTGTTCACACTGATCCATGAAAAACAACTAAAAACTGTGTTATGCATGCCAGGCCACTCCAGTGATGTCACTTTGTAAAGAAACACTATGCTCCTATAGACTGAACATGTAATATGCAGTAGTTTGTGCTTTCAGGTCCCCAAAACGCTGTTGTCCTTTAAATGAACGGCCAAAAAGTTAAGTTCTGTGTTCAGTCTATAATAGGTGCATAGAGTTCCTTTACAAAGTGCAATCACTCTGACTATTGGCCTGGCATACATAATACAGTGTTTTAGTCATTTTTGCAGAGCCATGTGAATGGGGATCATTTTGACAACCTTGTGAAAACCACAAAGGAAAACCTTTTTTTAGTACATTATTTCGGCATAAACATACCATTAGTTTGCTGGTTTCAGGACCACTTCTCTTCTAAGAAACTTGTACATGTAAACATCACAGTAGTCCAATTAATGGTATCATTCCACTACCAGGAGTGGGGTTTGAACCCACGTGGGCATTTGCCCATTGGATCTTAAGTCCAACTCGGCCATCCTGGACTAATGATGAAAAAGCAGGTGAAAAATATTGAGTAGGAACATTTAGCAAATATCAAAAGTGACTCAACTCTCTTGCAGAACAGTTGTGTGGGGTTAAACTGTTGAAGTTTCTATAAATTTGTTAATCACCTAGATGTGTTATTGATTTACTGGCTACTTAAGAGCTACTATCATCTACCTCCAAAGTACAATTAATATTAGATTGAACAATTTGGAGATTCTATTAGGTGTGGAGTTCAGACACACAAGAATTTTAAGGCCAATTCAGTCATCTTTTACAAAAGAAGTTTCAGTGAGTTTCTTTATAGAATCCTAGAGTTCTTGACTAAATTTTAAAGAGAACTGTCTTAAATGATTATTATTTAAATTGCATCATCAAAAACATGTTTAATGGATTATTTCAATGTTTTAGTGATAAAGTATGTTTAAGGGCTATTTAATTCATTAACATAAAAAATGAATTAAAACTAAACACATAAAATGATCCTGTGTTGGGAACCACTGAAAGGTTGTATATATGAAGTTCCTATGTACAACATTTTCTTCTTAGATTGTCCAGTTCATTGTCCAGATTGATTTAATACAACTGTTGATTGTGTACTCTCAAATGGTGAAATATGTTATTCATAATCATAGCTAAAGAAGCCAAGAAATTTTTCTAGGTCACTTTATCAAATTGACTTTGATCATGTGACTCGTATTGCTTCCAGTGACGCTCAAGATGAATCATTCTCATTCTGTATCAGGAAACAAATCAAATATGACATTCTGAAATCCATGCAATGTTTATTTAATAAAATTTACAGTTTTGATTGTATAAGATTGTATCATGCAGTCTTGTAGTGTGCGTACTGTGTGCTCTCACCAAATCTCTCTCTCTTTCTCTCTGCCACTCACTCAGACTCTGGTTCTCTCGCTCAGCATCATCTCATCCACACCGGGAGTTTTTGCTGACAAGGAAACAAGCTTTTCCACCGTAGCTCAACTTTCAATTTCCATGGTTCTGAATCACTCCTCTTTTCATTGTTTAGTATCTCTTTGAAGATTAAAGTACAAGCCTGAAGACAGGACATCTCTTGGGTCGGATTGTTTGCTGCTTTGGAGAGCCATTTTCTCTACTTCACACTTGCAAATGACCTCTTAGGTTGCTGGACATGCTGTAGGAGTATTTGGATGCACTTTCAAAGCCTAGATGATGTGCTAATTGTGCAAACATTAGGAGCTGCAATCCTTTAGGATGAGAATCTTACACAAGCCCAGCAGTCTGAAGATAATGGCTATGGTGAGATCTTCACTGCAGAAAGTGATGCTTTTTCTTCAGCACTTCCAAAGAATGGCTGTCACGTCACCAGGTTATCAGAAACTGTGCAAGGTAAAAGAGCGTTTTTGTCAAATTACTTTGGTCTGGAGTTGCATTTTATTCAGAGCTATTCGTGATGTGTGTTTGGGGGCACAGATTTTCAGTAATGTTTTGGGAGGTTCGGTAGCACCACAAGAAAAGAAAAGTACAATGACAAGCTTTAACGTTAAAGGAGATTGCAAAAATAGTAATCTGAGGCTAAACTTGGGGTTGAAACGAAGCTGTTTCAGTAATCTTGCACAGAAAGCCACAGTTGTTTGTTCTCTGGTACTGGTACAAAACCCAAAGCACTGGATTTTTCATGAATTATACCGAAATTTGCACAACCTCATAATAGGTGTGCTTATGCATAAGCTTTTTTTTTTAAAAACAGGTCATTACCAGTGGTGGAGTTCAACCCCATAAAAACATTTCAAAAACATTTGTCCTTTGGATTTTAAGCCAAACACCCAAACCACTCAGCCATTTGGGTGGTGAATGACCTCAGACTGATTTGGTGTTTCACCAAATAGATTTTGGTGTTTCTTGGTATCTAATGGCAACATCTGCCCACAGAGCAGCTTTTTTTTATTATTAAAATGCATCACATTAAACTAGGTAGTGTGACTGTCTTTCAATTTTGA
The DNA here is from genome assembly GCA_037194245.1 of Opsariichthys bidens. Lineage (NCBI taxonomy): Eukaryota > Metazoa > Chordata > Actinopteri > Cypriniformes > Xenocyprididae > Opsariichthys > Opsariichthys bidens. The sequence goes on along the minus strand of CM074286.1, from coordinate 18,025,778 downwards.
TTGTAGTTCAGTCATATTTGAAGTAACTAGTTTTACATTTGCATCTTTAAGCTTTTTGATAGTTCTAAAAAACTGATTTAGAAGCACATTCATAAAGTTAAACAGTACAACAACACTACAAATGAAATGTAATGATGCATATACTTTATGTGCAGGTGCTTATGGTATAAAGTGACACAAATTACAGTTTAAGAATCAGTTAAGTTTGCACAACAATTATGTACTAAAATGGAAAAGTTTTTCCTTTGCGTTTTTCGTGTACAGACAACAATGTTGTCAAAACGATCCCTGTTCACATGAATCCTTGAAAATGACCAAAAGCGCTGGGTTATGCATGTCAGGCCAGTAGTTGGCAATGTCACTTTGTAAAGAAACACTTATATGTCGCCTATAGACTGATTACGTAATACACATGAGCGTGACATCACCGTTTTCACAAATTTACACAAAGATAACAACAGTATCATTTTCAAAAATGTGCAGTTTGAAACCCATTTTCAAAAGTTGCATTTTCAGGCCCTCAAAGCGCCATTGTCATGTAAATGAATGGCCAAAAAAAAACATCAACATTTTCATTTTTATTTGAAAATGGTGTGGTGTAAACTTCCCCTAAGGACCTGAAAACACAAACTGTGTTTGCAAAAGTGCACATTTTTGTCTCTCATGAAAACTGGGACGTCATGCGTATGTGCATTATATGTTCAGTAGGTGCGTAGTGTTTCTTTACAAAGCGACATCTCCAACTACTGGCCTGGGAGCATAATACAGCGTTTTTAGTCATTTCTATTAAAACCGTCTGAACGAGGCTCATATTTACAGCGCTGCCAAATATATGCAAAACTATGCTCGGCCATCCTGGTCCTGGATCTTATCTTTGAGATGCCAGAAAGATTAATGCACTGACATTTATGAACTTCTTGATGTCTTAAAACAATATACCAATCTCTGATTTCCCAAAAGCAAACAGTTTTACTGCTTTTCTAAGCCTAATTTCGATTCTCTTATAGTATCGAAGTATGGGACATAGAACAAAGAATATAGATTAAGACAAGCACAGGCAATGCACTTTGCACTGAAACACTAATATTAAAAGCAATAAAAGTAACTTTATCTATATTATATTATGTATTTCTTTCACATCATACTTCCACATATTTCAGCAAAAGCTTGCGCAAAGAGTCTTCAATTACATGTTTGTCTCCTCAGTTGCACTTTGATAAGACAGTTTATGATCATTACAACAACCCAGCATAATTTGATTTAAATGAAAACTGTTTTAGCTTTATCAGGGCCTCGAACGCACGAGAACACTTGTCCATTGGCTCAAAAGTCCAACATTCCTTCTGATGTTCATTCATATTTATTTGATGCTATAAATGAACTAGTATGAAGAGTTGGTTCACGAGCCGCTTAAAGGAGCTACAGCGACAAATTAAAGAGCCATTATACGGTATTTATTGTTTAAACTTCTTCTATGAAATATGAAACTGTTTCATAGCAAAAGTAGCCTGCTCTGTCTTGTCTGTCGACGCGTTGTCAGTGTCCTCTTTGCTCCGTGATGTATTTTTCATTGCATGAGAACACGATGTGTGGCGTGAGAGCGGCATGCCTTGTCGGACATAGAAACAGTAACTAAAGGGTCTTTGTGAAGGGTCAATTAACATGTTTGTGAAGTAAAAAAATTATTTTTTTTAAGTTCTATTAACTTAATTTTACTGTTCTTTAACTTAGGGTTTACAGTGTATTTATCCGCGTAGACTACAGTATGGCATACAGTATTTGAGTTTATTGTCCTAACAACTGAAAATGTCTTGGTTACGTGTGTAACCCTCGTTCCCTGAAGGAGGGAACGAAGACGTATAAGTCAGAAGTGAACCGACGAATTGGGATATCAAACGAGAGCCCTAATTCGTCGGCTCACTTTTGACGGACGTCGAACGTGACCGATTGAAAGGGAAAGACTGCTTTGTTCCATGTGCAGACAGCGTGATTAGAGCAGTCTATTGACATTGCTCAGTTTCACATTCTTCATTTGCTGTGTCATTGTTGGCCTACTTATAAATATTTTGGTTAATGCTCCAAAGTGAAAATGTTATGTTAAACTGATAAATTGCAGTGCATTTTTTCTATCCAGCAGCCCACACTTCTGAATAAGTTTTTAATAATACCAGGTGTAAATTTTTACTACAACCTCATTATAATGCATGCAATGAGCTCACAAGATTGTCATTTTTAAACATCTTTGGCAGTAAAAGTGATGGCAAATGTCATTTTGTTTGGTCTTTTCCAGCTCTACTTATTAGCAGAATGGATAACGGTATTGGCACTTTAATGGGTTCCAGCATAATAAGCAAAGATTGTCTGTTATGTCTCTGTTTGATGTCTTTCTTCAGTTGTACATCATTGCTGTGGCCCTAAACAAGAGAGCTACATTTCCTCTGATATAAACCAACCAGTCATTATATGTCTGTGGAAGCTTTAAGGTGACTGCCAGCATAAATGAAAGTTTTATAGGTAGGAATTACAGCAGACTGCTGAAGGCAGGTGAGATGTCTGCTGTTTGAGGTTATACTTTATTTTGGAAGTGTTCTGTCAACAACAGAAGTTTTGGATAAACTGATTGCTTGTCACTTATTTTCCAGATTTTGTCTTCCTGCATTAGTCTCATTAAACAGCTATTGAAGCAGTGCTATTTCTTCTTCACTTTAATTCTATTTATAGGGGACAGAACAAGGAGAAGATCACTTAATCAGAGATTTGTTGGAATTGATGCGATTTTAGCTTCTGCATGCTGTTTCCCCAGGACATCCAGACAGATGTTGATACCCAGACTGATCTTTCTAAAAGGGCTTTGAGAGGTCAGATCCCAAATACCAAGGCCCAAGAGCTTGATAAGTTCAGAGATGTGGACCACATTCTTATAGCCTCCAGAAGGTCTGTGCAATATATCCAGCAATATAAACAAACAGTTTTCTCAAAAATAGAACATAACGACCTGAACTTTCTTTTAAATTGTCATGCGCTCACAGAGAGGCCGGTGCGGAGAAATGGACCGGACTTATAGCCATCCTTGAAGAGCTTTGGTTCTGGGTAAAGCTGAAAGATGAGGAGCTGACACAGCAAAGCCCGATGGGAGAGGACGTACATACTTTACTGCAGCAGCAAGTCTCGCTGTGTGCATGTTCACAGGTTAAACCAAATAAAACATGCGCTTGAAGGCATTTCTGATTGTAAGGACCATTACATTTCAGTCAGAGGAGATACAAAATAATTAAGCCCCTTAATTACATTTCCCTCAAGCAGAAGCTGTGAAATGATTTTATTTACTGAATTATTGATGTCCTAGATGTACAGCACTATTTTATCATTGCGGTTACTGCATTAAAACATTGCATTATTTACATCAGTCTTCACAAACAGACCTCAAATAAATTAGTATTCTTTTAAATATAATTTCTTGAGTTAATCAGTGTTTTACTGGGAAAAAAAACATTGACGGTCCTGCTCCTCATTTTCCCCATATTTATTTTTATCTCATTATTATAGTCAGTGGCTCATTATTACATGTGATCTAGTGATATTATCTTGCTTTATCAGTAAAAAAAAAAAAAGCACAAGTTTTCCTCCTGATATCGACCACAACACATCTTACCTCTGGTTCAATGATTTTGTTCCTCGATTTGTCACTTTCAGCTCAGCTAATGTTTGGGTTTATGCATTGTTTTCTGATTGCTTTTCGGGTAATTATATCTCCAATTTCACTGCCGCTAATGTGTCTGGAATGAGATGTAATGAATGTCTACTTAGTTTAAATGTCACACCTCTGCATCTTTAATGTGCTGTTCGACACAGGCTTTGCACAGAGAGTTGATTGGACAGAGGCAGGATGTAGATGGCACTCTGAATCAGCTGTGCCTGTCTCTGGCTGTCCAACCTATGACAATGGAGGTCCAGAGCAGGACAGAGACGGCTGGAGGTGAGAGACTGTTTTTTTTTTTTTTTGCATCCTCCCAGAGGAACATTTTCTTTCTTAGAGTTTTTTCTTTTATAGCACAGTTCTTGGTTATGTTTCTTGTGAACTTACACATTATTGTGGATAGAAAAGCTCTTTTGGTCTTTGGAAAATTCGATAAGAAATGCCATATTGAAGAGTTAATTTTAAAATTTTTGATTGCAGGCTTTGGTGTTGCAGGCTCAGCATATAGTTGAGATCCCCTCTGAAACTCTGCAGGGGCCAGATGTGAAATTTATGTGGGTTTTTATTGGGGTTTCAGAAACAGTCACGGGTTTCTGTCATGGGTGGCTGTAATGAAGCGCACGACGAAAGAGATAGAGTGCAAAAATAATCTTTAATTTAATCCACAAAAGAAAAATGCACACAACCATGCTCAACTTAACAAATGGAACAGAAAAAGCTGTGAGGGACTAATTAACAATCAAGGAAACTAATTAAGAACTCAGGCAGTTAGAACAGGAACAGAACGCTGAGAAACTAAACCAAAACTGAACATAACCATTACACTGAGAAGCAGGAGACTTATTTACTCTCATTGCTGTGTGCAAAGCTGAATTTTCAGCATCTTTACTTCAGTGTCACATGATCCTTCAGAAATCGTTCTAATATGCTGATGTGCTGCTCAAGAAACGTCTTATTATTTCCAATGTATCACCCTAACTGTTAACCACACATTGCAGTGATAGATTTCTCCTTGCAGTCTTGTCTTGTCCTCAATTGTCTGTTTCTATTAAAGAGGCCACAAAGCGTCAAATTTTATGTGTATTGTCTTTCTGATGTAAATGGTCATTTCCTGGATTCAAACATTAATGTTTTATTAGACTTTTCATTTCTGGAGGTCATAGTTTTAGTCTATAGTGCCGTTGCTGCTTGATTTATGTGTCTCTGTAATGGCTCAGTGGAGACAATAAACCTTATAGGACACAAAGTGAAAAGTAAGAGAGTGCTGAAGGGTACGGATGTAAATCTGATCACAAAGGAAAGATTCCTCAGTAATGACTCACGGTAAGTTCAGCTCCATAGTAATATGGTTAGGACTAATCTTTGTCTCTGTGTCTTATAAACTACAAAAATGTTCAGTTCCGTAAAACCCTATATGTCTCTGACATGGTTAAGTAATAAATAATAATTTGTAAGATACAAACAAAGACATGATAAACTAAATTGTCAAAATAAAGTTGAAATGCCACGTAGGGACTTGAATAGGTCTCTTTTGTTCGTTTACAAGAACCGTTTGAACGAACCGAATTCATGGAACGAATCGAACTTTCCAAAGCAGAGAGAGGAGCGATTAGAACAAACCGATTCTTTAGACTGAATCAGACATTCGAAAGTTAAATGAGAGGACCAGTTACGATGAATCGGTTAAGACGAGCCGATTCACTAGAATGAATCGAAAATTCCGAAGCCTTAAGAAATAGCATTTGGTTCACCCTAGATTGCACTTACGTGCTATACAAATGTGACATTAAAACAGTGATTAGTTTGCGATACGGCGTTGCTTGAATGAACTTAAGGCTGGAGAGTGTCACCGTAATAACGTTGAGGATCCACGTTAAGGATTTCCTATCATGTTATGCAGAAACTCTTGACCCATAGACCGCGGTACTTTGTTATTGTTACTGAGGGAGGAAAAATCGCTCTAAATGATGACATAGAACATCTCGTTTGAGGTCATTTGACTGAAAGCAGCTTTTAACTTCCAACAGAGACAGCCCAGGAAGAGAAGATTCGTCAGCTGGCTCAGGCGGTTCAGGATCAGGCCTTTGAAGTTCAGCAGCACTGGGAGCGGTTCAGTGCTCAGGCCGCCAGCTGGCAGCACCAGGTTGACTGGGCTCTAGGGAAACTTCAGGACCTCAAGGATGCCATGAACCAACTGGAGCTCAGCCTGCTTGAGATGGAGAGTGGGAACTGGCCCTCTGAGGAACGCAGCATGGTCAGCTGTGTGCTGGAGAACGTGAGTTCAGATAGATAAATGAAAGTAACAATGTAGGCTACAATTAGAAAACGCAATAAATAAAATAACTAATGATGAGCAATTCATTTGTTACAGTGTTTATTTATCTTTGTTAACGTTACAAATAAAATACTATTCATGCAAGATCATGTAGGCTACATTAAATAACATCTACAGATAAAGCTTTTGATTATAAAAATATAATAGTAAATGTTGAAAGTAATATTAACTAAGATTAATACCTGTTTTATTTTTAGCTCATGTTAACTAATATTGTTAATTAACAGTAGCAGGTATATTTTCTATATTTTCTATTCTGCTTCAGAATTGTTTCTAAATTTTTTAGTGCCTGTTTTTAAATTAAGCCTATTTTATATTATTGACTAACTTTATGGTTTATTTACCATAATGTAAAATAATCAGGTATAAGCCAAAATTTTCATATCTTTCTTATCAGTCTCTACTAGGAACTGTTTATTATAATGTATTATAATAATATTCATTGATCACTTTTATTTTTTTTTAAATATTTTTATCATTTAATATTCAAGGTGTCCTTTATTTTACGATTAGGTGTACGGTATGCGTCTAATAGAGATATTATTATCAGTGTTTATTGAGAGAAGAGGGAACATTTACTCTAGTACAACACAACAGATGTCACCGTGTTCACTCTCTGGTCTTCAGTTTATTCCAGTTTGACCTCCATAGCTTTAGAACTCTATTATACACTCAGATATGTCACAAGTAGCTCATCCCTCGCGTCTCATATCTCATGTGATGACCAAATATGAAATATTTGTTGTAAGTTTAGCCTTGAATGGGATAAGGCAGAAATTAGACAGAGATTTGACTGCTCAAGGACATTTCAATAAATAAAGAAGCAAGACCTCTCATGTGAGTAAATGCATCTGTTTGATGAAACTATCCTGCCAAGGAAGAATAGGTAGAGTGTTGAGTATGCACAAGGCCATCAGAGGACGCCAAGATGGACTTACATTGGTCAAATTTTGAGATGTGCAGTAATGGGCACAACACTGCCCAAATACAATGCTTTAAAGCGTTTACGTACCTATTATGTTTTTATTTTTGTTTTTTTTACATTTTCTTTAGCATGTAATTTTGCTGTTTAAGCATGTAAAGGTCGTCACTCCAAAAGGAGTTGTGCTCTATATCAATAAACACTGTTTCTGAGCTCCCTGAAACACCCTGATTGCAGTCTTCAGTTTTCTTCTTGGAGCTAGCGTATATTTCAACATCTTGGTAATGGAGTCTCATTTCCCAAACATGCTCAAACCGGTTGACCAATCACAACACACTGATCCAGCTGACCAATCAGAGCACATTGCTCTTTTCAGAAGGAGGGGCTTCTATAACCAGTGCTACTGCTAGACTGGGAAGGGAGGTGCTGCAACAATTTATAATATGTGAAAAATAACATGTTTTTTGAACATTCAAGCATGAAAATCTATTCTAATATTACTCCAAAAACAAAATCAAGTCTTTGTAAAAGGGCATAAAATAGTCTCTTTAAGCTGTATGGATCCATTGCTATGCTAAATGTAAATAAATGCACTCACATGAGACGTCAGGTTTTATTTTGTCATTTGTACATTTAAAGATGAAAATTTTAGATTATTTTAGACTTCAGGTTCAGAATATCTCTTACTAGTCCACATAATAGTTATAATGATGCCAGCTGGACAGATCGTCTAAGCAGTCTGGCATCCCTCAATGACCTGTTCATAAGATGCACTCAAACCCCAGCATTGACCTTGAAGAATCGATCATTTTTAATCTCGCATTAGGATCACTCAGACCACACGGAGTCCAGTTTGTTTTTGATTGCTCTATTATCCCGCGGCTTGACGAGTGTGTGACTGTCATGTTGTTTTGAGGATCCTGTGGGCAGAAATATTGACCTTCCATATCGACCTGCGCAGCTGGAGAACACAGATAATTAATCTGTTACTCGCCCAATGACACTCTTGGGCCTTGTTTCACCACCGCCCCCCATCAAACCACAGTCAGGCAGCTGCAAGCTAGCTCATTTTTGGAGTTCAAACAACTATATTTGTCACCCCAAGTGAGTATCTTGGGATTTCATGTTATAGTTATATTAATATAACTGAAAGAGTTGCACCATTTGTGCTATTGGGATGTGGCATTGTGGCATCACACAAGATGAAAAGGGCACTCATTATATTTTGGCGGAGATGTGTCTCCACAGGCTCTTGAAGACAGGCATGTTGGATAATGAGCGTCTGGTCATTTCAGAAGTGAAGTACCAGAGATTTCTTTCTCATATTCCCCGAGCAATGTCTTTATTTTTCTCCAGCCTACCCCCTGCTAAGTCTTCTCTTCGGATGAAAAAGCCTTTAAAACCCTGTAATTTCCGTCTGATCTGAGCTACCATTGTGTCTCTGTTGGGGAGGTCTATTTCCATCAGTGTATTATGGTCTGATAGCACAGTTAGATGTTAGGCATCATTTTTTTTTTATCTTGCCATCTGTTGTAGTCATAATCTTTCAATCTTCATTGTTTGAGAACATTTTTCCTTTTCAAAATCTTGTCAGGGGACCATGGGTAATTTGCACCGGCAGTCGCAGTGCTCTCATACGGATAAGAGACATTTGTCCCACGACTTCTTGTCTGGTAAGTTGGGTGGAATATTTTTTTAAACATTTTTCAGCATTCCCATAATAATGGAAAACTTCTTGAAATTTTCAGTTTTTCAGGCATGGGAAATGTGTGTGAATTATTTCTGTAGTGAATATACTGTACACTTCCAATTAAAAAGTTTGGGGTCAGTCAGACTTTAGTTCAGTAAATATGCATTAAATTGAGTTACAGTAAAAAAAATTTACGCTGCCAATGCTGTTCTTTTTAACTTTCTATTCATCAAAGAATCCTGATAAATAATGTATCACGGTTTCCACAAAAATATTAAGCAGCACAACTGTTTTCAACATTGATAATAATAAGACATGTTTCTTGAGCAGCAAATCAGCATATTAGAATGATTTCTGAAGGATCATGTGACACTAAAGACTGGAGTAATGATGCTGAAAATTCAGATTTATATAACAGGAAAAGTTATGTAAAATTGTAATAAAATTTCACAATATTAGTGCTTTTTGATCAAAAATAAGTGCAGTCTTGGTGAATGTAAGAGATTCTTTCAAAAGCATATTACCGACCCCAAACATTTGAATGGTAGAGTACATTTGTTTAGTTATCCTCAGCTTTGAAGTTGGCTAGAAATTGCTCTTCTGGAACACAATTTAAAAAAAAATATCAAGTCAACTTGAACCAGCTGAAGAAGCCATAACATTGTCTCAGATACTTTGTCTTTTTTTTCCATTATACAATAAAAACTGCTTTGCTTGAAAGTTATTCAAATGTCATGACTTTCTGTCTCCCCTACCAGTTTCTGTTCAGTTCCCTTGGCAAAGAGCTGTTTTTCACAACGGCGTCCCTTATTATATCAAGTGAGTTTTGCTTCATTCATTCTCATCTCTGCTAAGGCACTTCATATGATTTCCCACGTGTTCAGTTTTGCATCAGAATGAAGTTATTCCACAAATTTAAATCAAGTTGCGCAGTCACCCTTACTAAAATGTGTTACATTAACCATAGGTCTCCCAAATATTTATACCATTCAAAAGTTTTGGGTTTTGTAAGATTTTTAAAAGATGTTTTTTAAAGAAGTCTCCTCTGCTCACCAAGTCAACATTTATTTAATCAAAAATACAATAGCAATATTAATTTTGTGAAACGTTATTACAGTTTAAATAATGGAATTTATTTTAAATTGTAATTTATTCCTGTGATGAATTTTCAGCATCATTACTTCAGTCGTTAGTTCAGAGTCACATGAGCCTTCAGAAATCATTCTAATATACTGATTTGCTGCTCAAGAAACATTTCTTATTATTATCAATATTGAAAACAGTTGTGGAAATGGTGATACATTTATTTTCTGTAATCTTTAATGAATATAAAGTTCAAAAGAACAGCTTTTATGTCTTTACTGTCACTTTTGATCAATTTAATGCATCTTTGCTGAATACAAATATAAAAAAATCTTACTGACCCCTAACTTTTGAAATATAGTGTATAATTACTAATAATTCCACATAGTTTTCATTAACAAATTAATGTTTAAATTAGTGTGAGAAACGTTCCAAATCTTTCATTTTCATCCTTCCATTTGACAGAATCCAAACCAGGGAACTGATGTTGATGATTATTAATTATGTTTCAGTCATGAGCAGCAGACCACCTCATGGGATCATCCAAAAATGACACAACTATTTCAGTCAATGGGTCTGTCCTTTTACCTGTCAATCAGTGTCAAGTGTTCTGTCATTCTGTGTAGTTCACTAATTTATAGAAGTACATAATGTTCAGTATGCAGATGTCTTATAGATGGTGTTGTGCTCAGTATCTGTTTAAAAATAAAGCATATCTGGAACTTTCCTTATTCCTAATTCACCCTAATGTTTTCCACTCTGTGCAGCTGATCTGAGTCAAGTGCGTTTCTCCGCTTACCGCACAGCTATGAAGAGCCGCCGGCTACAGAAGGCCCTCTGCTGTGAGTGAAACCTTATCATTTACGTCATATGCTTCTTATTTTACTAACAAAGTTATGCTACTTCTGTGGGGGATTTTGTACCATTGCTATACCATATTTTTTTGGACATTTATCATTGCTTGGCAAATCACTGTCAGCGTGACCTCTCCTCTTCACTGCTCACTCGAAATGACTGCAAGAAATACACAATACTACAGAACACGAAGACAATTTTTAGACATGAAATGTTAAACTCTCTCTGCTGATTTTGTAAGGTACTTTTGGGACGTTTATGGTACACCAATTATGTGTCTTTGATCACGAAATTGCAGTAGAATTTTTGAACGCATTAGAGCCTGCAAGCAACCTGCTGATAACACTAACACAGTACAAGCTGCGCAGAAATAGCCTGCAGTCAGGTTAGCTGGATGGTGTTTTTGGTAACAGACAGCTGCTGCTTTTTTCTTCATATCTTTGGATGTGGGTAATGTTGAGAAAGGGTAGTTGTTGAAACGTATAATTGGTTGCAAATCCGATGAATGCCGATAAGAAATATAATTTTTTGCTGCCTTTTCACTAGGGAATTTTCATTACACGCCAATGGATGAGTTACGCCTTGGTGACTTTCATTAAAATGCACTGAATGGAATTCATTGTGGAGCCAGAAATGAGTGGAGATGAAATCGTACAAATGAATACCGTCTGTCTGTTTCAGTGGACCTTTTGGAGCTCAGCAGAGCCCAGAGTGTCTTTGATCAACACAAACTCACGCATAATGAGCATCTAATGGAGATTCCAAGCATCATAAACTGTCTCTGCTCAATCTACCATGAACTTCAGAAGGTGCATCCGGATCTGGTTAACGTCCCTCTGTGTGTGGATCTGTGTCTCAACTGGCTTCTAAAAGTCTATGACAGGTCTGTATGGGTCTCATCTCCAATACAGTGGACCTAACGTAGCCTATTTAGTCTCACTTGTGTCAAATATATGAATGTTGCATTAAATAACAAAATATGTGGCATTTATTAAAAGAAGTAAATAAATAAAATGGCATTTATTTGAAAGACTGACCGCATTAGTACGCATAAACAAATACTTTTTTTACATGAAAGTTTATTTTTTGATAAAACAATAGTTATACAGTTTAAAATAAAGGTAATAAGTGATACTTTGTAGTTGTGTCCAGCTTTCCATTTGGTTTAATATTTTTATCTAAGAATGCAATGACATTATAATGACTAAATTGACCGAATTTGGTGCTGCCGTAAATATTCTCATAAAAATAAGATCATTTCATGACCTCCAAATTATTGCAGACAATCTCCTCCTTAATGGCAGCTCTCATACATATTTGATGTAATGTTTTATGTTAATTCCATTTGCAATCCTACAACAATATTTCTATTTTTGACAAGAAGACAAGCTGACACAAAACCTTTTTGTGAAGACATAACCATTGGCTATTATTCACCAAGATATTTACCAGACATATAAGATAATGGGCCCCATTTTAACGATCTAAGCACATGGTCTGAAGTGCATGGCGCAGGTGCACTTACAGTAGGGTGTGTCTGAATCCACTTTTGCTAGTTTAACGACAGAAGAAAATGGTTGGAACTCTATGCGTATGGTCCAAACGGGTTATACCTAGTCTCTTAATGAGTCAGGGGTGAGTTTTGGGTGTAATGTGCAATAGACCAGTCAGAATGTCATCTCCTATTTTAAAAGAAAGCCAGGTGCGTTTTCACCATGGCGCATTGCTCTTTACATGACAGAATATAGACACTCTTATGTGTATATTGACACAATTGGTCAAATAATTAGCCAATTTCATTCGTCATGTACGCCACTCGTTCACTATCCATTATGACATTTTTTTCTTTATATACACAATAATAATCTTTTACATTGTAATTCTTTTATTTTTAATATTTAGTATGTTTGTGTGCCACTGTGTGTGTAACAAGCAGAGTTTACAAATAATAAAATAATAATAATTGAAATAATAATAAAAAACTGCACCATTGACTTTTGACTAGGATTTTGTTGTCATTTTCAGTTGTTTCAAAATAGCAACACGCCAACAATGCACCTGAACGCACATTCTTCACATTCAGACCAGCCCGCCCATGGGTGAACAGGTGGACACCAGTGCATTTGCTATTTAAACAACGTGGATGCTGGGTGTGAAAATGACAACTGCGTTGAGTTGTGTCGTGCCTGGTTTTGCATTGCGCCGGGTGTATGATAGAGCCTGTAATGACGAGACAGCGGGGTAGATCCAGTTGCGAGCTTTATTCAAAAACGTGATCAAACAGGCAAAGGTCAATGAAACAGCAGACAGTAATGGCAGGGAATAGGCAGGCTCGTCGTGATAATCCAGACAATAGGTCAAAAGGCAGGCAGAAAAACATCTAAAGACAAAGAAACAGGCTTAATCAAAAAACAGGCAAACAAGACGGGAAAGAACGCTCGGAAATGTTACACAGGGAAAACAAGACCTCACAACTGAGTGTGTGTGTGTGCGTAGGGGTTAAATCAGATTAGGGTAATGAGCATCAGCTGGAGCCCTGATTAGTGACAGGTACGGGGATTGTGGGAGATGTAGTCCTTGTATGAGAGTCCATGATATTTGAGGCCGACCTCTGGTGGCAAGTGAGTGGAAGGTGACGGAACGGATTCATGACAGAGCCCAGTAAGTGCATATTATCTGTGGCACATCAGTGTAACTCATGCCAAAATTGTGCTATCGAAACTGTTTCGATTGGCCCACAGAACCACAATTTTTTTTTTTACGAATAACGAACTGGGATAAGAAAGTATTTTAATATCAGATACATGAAAAACCTCTCACTGTCTCTGTTTTCTTTAAATAGCGGAAGAAGTGGTAAAGTTCAAGTATTATCCATGAAGATCGGCTTGTTTTCTCTTTCAAAAGGACCCATAAAGGATAAGTACAAATGCAAGTATTTTGATATTAAATATGTGGCATAAAAATATTTGATTCTTTTTTGTTAATTCCCAAGTTTTAGAGATAAATTAAGTAATGTGTGAGGCGCTGGCTTCCTTCCTTCAGTTTAAAATGTGTACACAATTTCAGTGCAAACTTTCATTTCAGTGTCCTTAAAAGTGAATTTGGAATGCAACACTGTCCTTGCTGTAACCCTCACAAGGACATTTATAAATTGGATCTTAAGTCTAAAATCTCTCCTCCTTAGATGTTCTTTGAGTTTTGCTCCTGCTGTCCTTCACAGATCTATTCGCTCAGGTGGCCAGCGCTGCAGGGCTGTGTAACCAGAGTCAGTTGGCGTTACTCCTACATAACGGCATCCAAATCCCACATCAGCTCGGGGAGGCGGCCGCGTTTGGAGGGAGTAATATGGAGCCCAGTGTCCGTAGCTGCTTTCAATATGTAAGCTAACACTGCCCATGGGCTACAGAACGAGATAATGAGATATCTCCCTTCATATCAGTTGTTTATCCTAGACAGGAGATTGAATCGAGGTGAAATGGAGACTTGTGTGTCCAATTGTTCTCCTGAGAACCAATGTTAATTTAGTTAGTTATTCATATGCTATCAAAGTTTTATTAAAGTGCCCCTATTATGCTCTTTTAAAAGTTCCTAATTTCCTTAATTTTGGAGGTCTCTTATAATAGGTTTGCATCCAAGGTAAAAAAAATATATAAAATTTCATATTGTCCCTTGTAACCTGTAGTATAACAATTCTATAAGCAAGCTTAATTGCTATATACTAGTTTGACATGGCATAGAAGAAAATGGAAAAGTTGGCATTATGCAAATGTGTTAAAATTTCAAACTTATGTAGGTTCATGCAGGAAGTAACCCTTGAATTACTGTCGACTCGTTTCAGGCTGTTCAGAATCGGTTCTTTTGGAAAAACTACAACTCAATTTGTTGTGCGTTTTGATCTTTGAAACTTTGCAGACCTTTTACAGTTATATTGCACTACTGTAAGGGACTTTTACAGTTAAAGACTCAAAAGACCAGATATGATGAATAAAGACCCGGAGTCAGAGTTTAAAAAAATAAATTGAAGAAAGTTTTTATTTATTGAGATCTCAAAATGAACTCAAATATTTCTCATCAAATTCTTCTTAGACCAAATGATCTGCATTTGTTTTAGTCTTAAATGGGATATCTGTGAGCAGAGAGAGAATCTGTTAGAAACATCTGAGCAATTAGATGTTCTTCTGGATGATGTCCATCATTTGTTCAAATTTGCTCTGTTGAACCTCATTATATAACAATAACAAAAAAACAACTTTATTTACTGAAGTAAATAAAAAAAACATACATTAATAAATAACAATCTTTAACAAAAAGCAACTGACATGCAAATCAAATAAACGAAATTCTATGATACATAATTCAGGTGTGTGAGACATTATATATTCCTAAACGGAGCTGCTGAACGGATGCTCAGACTTGTTTATGTGGGGATAGGGGCTCATCATTACACATCAGTGAGTTTTGACATATAAATAAATGATGAGCTCAGTTATAAGAGTGGCAGGCCTACCAGGGGATTTACATCGCCACTTTCCGACGGTTAGCGGTTCGTATGACAGCTGACGCACAAGCTATCGAGAGATATTAAAATGAAATCCACTTGATTTGTGTGGATGCATTCCCATAATATCACGTGATGGAGTGCTTTATGATGTGAACCACATCCGCTGGTATAATGGAGTATTTCTAAATCAGTTCAGCTCTCCTGAAAGTCGCCCTGGACGGAGCCTCCAATACTTCACTGTTTTACTTGGGTCACAGTGGAGCTCTTTTCATTTAATGTTGCATGTAATGAAAGACTCTTGATAGCCCTGCCTTAACTGGCCTGCTGTAATTGATTCATAACAGTAGTAGCAGTTTTAATGCCATGGAGGAGACACAAATGACTACAATGGGCCCCATTTGCTTCACTTCAAAATTACTAATGGATCCCTTGCCCTCGGGCTAATAAGGTTGTGATGGGATATTTTAGGTTTTGGGTTGTAGATGAATACACTTCTGAAATGATTAATTGACCATCAGAGTGCTTTTAGACTCAGACAGCTCCATTATAGTATGTCATGCAGTGCACTACAGTAATGAATGATGGGTTTGTCTGTGCTGGCGGGTTTCAGGTGGGCCGTGAAGATGTCATTGAGCTGCAACAGTTTGTGAACTGGATGCATTTGGAGCCACAGTCCATGGTGTGGTTGCCTGTACTTCATAGAGTCGCCTCCGCAGAAACGGCCAAACACCAGGCCAGATGTAACATCTGTAAAGAGTGTCCCATGGTGGGCTTCAGGTAAACCAAAAGTGAATAATGGGAAAACTTATGTCACGGCTGTGGACAAAAATAGAGCTGGAAACTCTTAAAATTCAAGTTTCTTTTTCTTCAGCAAATGAGGTGCATAACCTTCAGATAATGTTGTTCGCCCACCTCAGGAGGTCAAACTAAATATTATACAGGGAGTGCAGAATTATTAGGCAAGTTGTATTTTTGAGGATTAATTTTATTATTGAACAACAACCATGTTCTCAATGAACACAAAAAACTCATTAATATCAAAGCTGAATATTTTTGGAAGTTTTAGTTTTTAGTTTTAGCTATTTTAGGGGGATATCTGTGTGTGCAGGTGACTATTACTGTGCATAATTATTAGGCACCTTAACAAAAAGCAAATTTATACCCATTTCAATTATTTATTTTTACCAGTGAAACCAATATAACATCTCAACATTCACAAATATACATTTCTGACATTCAAAAACCAAACAAAAACAAATCAGTGACCAATATAGCCACCTTTCTTTGCAAGGACACTCAAAAGCCCGCCATCCATGGATTCTGTCAGTGTTTTGATCTGTTCACCATCAACATTGCGTGCAGCAGCAACCACAGCCTCCCAGACACTGTTCAGAGAGGTGTACTGTTTTCCCTCCTTGTAAATCGCACATTTGATGATGGACCACAGGTTCTCAATGGGGTTCAGATCAGGTGAACAAGGAGGCCATATCATTAGATTTTCTTCTTTTATACCCTTTCTTGCCAGCCACGCTGTGGAGTACTTGGTACGTGTGATGGAGCATTGTCCTGCATGAAAATCATGTTTTTCTTGAAGGATGTAGACTTCTTCCTGTACCACTGCTTGAAGAAGGTGTCTTCCAGAAACTGGCAGTAGGACTGGGAGTTGAGCTTGACTCCATCCTCAACCCGAAAAGGCCCCACAAGCTCATCTTTGATGATACCAGCCCAAACCAGTACTCCACCTCCACCTTGTCTGAGTCGGACTGGAGCTCTCTGCCCTTTACCAATCCAGCCACGGGCCCATCCATCTGGCCCATCAAGACTCACTCTCATTTCATCAGTCCATAAAACCTTAGAAAAATCAGTCTTGAGATATTTCTTGGCCCGGTCTTGACGTTTCAGCTTGTGTGTCTTGTTCAGTGGTGGTCGACTTTCTGCCTTTCTTACCTTGGCCATGTCTCTGAGTATTGCACACCTTGTGCTTTTGGGCACTCCAGTGATGTTGCAGCTCTGAAATATGGCCAAACTGGTGGCAAGTGGCATCTTGGCAGCTGCACGCTTGACTTTTCTCAGTTCACGGGCAGTTATTTTGCGCCTTGGTTTTTCCACACGCTTCTTGCGACCCTGTTGACTATTTTGAATGAAACGGTTGATTGTTCGATGATCACGCTTCAGAAGCTTGGCTATTTTAAGACTTCTGCATCCCTCTGCAATATATCTCACTATTTTTGACTTTTCTGAGCCTGTCAAGTCCTTCTTTTGACCCATTTTGCCAAAGGAAAGGAAGTTGCCTAATAATTATGCACACCTGATATAGGGTGTTGATGTCATTAGACCACACCCCTTCTCATTACAGAGATGCACATCACCTAATATGCTTAATTGGTAGTAGGCTTTCCAGCCTATACAGCTTGGAGTAAGACAACATGCATAACGAGGATGATGTGGTCAAAATACTCATTTGCCCAATAATTCTGCACTCCCTGTATATATTATTTTTACTCTTTTAATTGAGGTTTGAGATTTTTGTAACGTCTTGTCGAACAAAAAAATACAGTTTAAAACCCTGATATTTGCGATTTCATTAATTTTAGCATTAAAATTAA
This sequence comes from Opsariichthys bidens, assembly GCA_037194245.1. Lineage (NCBI taxonomy): Eukaryota > Metazoa > Chordata > Actinopteri > Cypriniformes > Xenocyprididae > Opsariichthys > Opsariichthys bidens. Next base: position 18,008,089 of record CM074286.1, on the reverse strand, counting down.
ACATGACAAATTAAAAACATTAAAATAAAAAATATACTATTAAAATAAAATAAACATGTAATAATAATAATAATAATAATAATAAATTTTCTCCTAATTTTAGCTGTCATGCATATCATATCTAACAGTTCTCACTCCAAAGAATGTGAGATTTGTCTTTTATTGTTGCAAAAATAAACAAACAAAAAAAAACCTTGAGCTTTATCTCAAAGTTTTGTCACTGGTTTAGTCACAACATCAGCCACCATTTCACCATCACTGACTGGTGATCGAATGAAATGACACCTTATATCAACATGTTTACAACTTTACATCTTTGTCAACACATTGGGTTAGTTCTTTTTTTCTTTGTTTACTGTACACTCAGTGATAAAATTCTGCATAAAATCCTCACTGAGGTATTCATTTAACATTTTCTTACAGTTTCAACCTGAATGTTTTAAAACATATGGTAACTTGTTCATTTCAAATCCTTCTGGCTGTTGCATGTAAATCTCAGTCAATTGGAACATGCAAATAAGCAGTTTTTACATCCATCTGATGTCGGTCAAGATCATACTGTACCACCATTTCCATCAAGGCACATACTGAAGTGATATTCGCTGTTGTGGAGAAAGTCTCTTTGTAATCCACACCCATCACTTGACTATAGCCTTTAGCGACATATCTGGCCTTGTATGTCTAAGTCTCATCTGTGTTGTTTTTGATTGCATAGATCCATAGTTAGGGTAAATGTGTCATTTTACTTAAGGGAATCAGTTTCCTCTTTCATGGCCTTAGTCTACATCTGTGACTCACTTGAACTCATGGCTTCCTTGAATGTCTATGGTCCATCACACATTCTGTAACAATGGTTAGAATCTGGTCCTCACACTCAACATCAGAAACATAATCTTTCATTTTGGGGAGCTCTCCTATTTCTCGTAGGGTATCGTGTACTGTAATCAACTCCCTCTGTCTGAGGATTAGCCGGATTTTTGGTCTCATTTTGAGGTTCATAAGTCTCTTCTGGGGTCACATTCTCTTATGACTGGGACATACATATCTATGATATGGGGTTTGCTGTATTCTGCCATTGTAGCACCTATTGCGAATTTCTGCAGCAGTCATTACAACATGGGTCCACAACATCTCTAGGACCATACATCTTGCCATCTCAAACAGGGTTCTCCAATTTCTCTCAGCAGTACCAGTCCAGTGGTCCTCGGGTCTCACGTCTAATACAATTCTTGCTTAACAGTGACTGAACCTCTTTTTGCCATGAATTCAGTGCCATTATCTCATCTAACAAACTTTATGGTCACATGAGGGGCTGTGTCAGCAATTAAAAACTTTAGAAAGTACACAAACACTGCACCCGTGTGGTCATCAGTAAATGCCAGAGCATACTTTAGCTTCTGGGTCAATAGGACCAGCTAGATCTGTGTGCACTAGTCCAAGTGCATCCTTAGCTCATGTATCAGCTTATCTGTTTCTACTCAAATTTACCTTGTGAGCAAATTTCACAGTTTAGACTAGATTTACCAGTCTTACCCTTGAGTTTGTTGCATCCTTGTTGAAAGTTGATTGAAGCTCCATTCGTCATCGCTGCTTTTACAGAGAAGATGTCCTGTGATGTAGAAAAAAAACACCTTCACCTGCTGTCCCTCGTTTTCAATCAGACACACCTCTGCGTCACCTCTTCTCAGAGCCACTCCACTCGCTTTGGTCCTGTCTGCCAGCTCAACGCATTGTTTCTCCAGCTGGAATGTCGCCAAATAATGTGTGATGTCGCACCTGTGTCCACCATCAGTCCCTTTCGTTGCTATCTGTAGAACTGGCAGTCACTCGCTTTAAAGATAAATGTGTGTTTGTTGTTGTCCTCTTTACCAGTGGCTTGTTTAGCATTGTCTCTCATTGTCTTGCATCTTTGTGCATGGAGCTTTTACAGTAACTACACCACAGTCTTTTGGGATGTTGGTTCGGGCAAGCACAGGCTTTATGCCCCTTTGGGCTGAGGCACATGTTATCATCACTCACCCTGGTGTGAAACTTTTATGTACTTTAAAAACTTCTCAACTTGGTTTTGACCTCTGCAAACATTATGTTTACATCACTTTGTGTGAAATGGATGGCAGATGGTTTAAATGAGCCTGGCTCACCTTTCAAAATCATCGCAATTAACAGTCCATCACTGAGACTCTCTTCGGTATTTCTCAGTGCTGTGATTGCGGTTTCGGCTAGGATAATATAATCCGTGACGCTCTCGTTTGCCAGTTTCTGCAGCGATGTTAACTCCGTGTAGAGCTTAATCATTCACGGTTTTCCTATACCAGCAAATAGTCTCTCAAATTCAGTAGAGCTTCCCTACTGTTATCCGCTGTATCTCTCATTACAAGAGAAACTGTTGTCATCCAGGTACTGAATCAGCTCAGCATATACTTCTCTCAACCTACTTTGGGAATGATGGGTAGAGCTGCATCCTCCAACTACACCCTAACCCTACCCATAACCCATTCTCTCCACCCATTAAACAGGTTAAGCTCCACCCTTGAGCTCCAGAGAGGCGGAGCTGGAGGTTATTGTGCTCTGCATCGAGCACTACTTGTATGCTTTCTCGTTTTTATCGGCAGCATCTTCATCTTCTTCCACACCACGTGTGGGAGGCTCTGATAAAATCGTGTCCTCTAGGCCTAGCAAATGCAGGTGGCCTAGAAGCCTAGAAATGTTGTCTCCGTCGAAAACAATTTACTCCACCAGTTATCTGCTTCTCTCTTGGGCCCACAACCTGTTGGTGCAGCAATTTGTGTGAACGATAATGGTAACTTTAATAAATTATATGGGAAAAACACACACACCACTCTGTCGAACTGGAACCTTTTCTTATTTTGAATATATTATAGATAACAGGTCGCATACCATCAGTATGAGGATACACATTACAAACATTAACAGCAAGTTTGTATCTTACTGGTGTGGACTGTGCCATTTAAGTCAAGTCACATTTGTTTACATAGCACTTTATACAATACAGATTGTTTCAGAGATGTTTTACAGTAATAAACAAGAAAATAAAAGTGTTAAGGTTACAAAATTCTTCAATTATGAAACAAATTCATTTTCAGCTATATAAGCAGCTCTACAGAAGACAACCGGGTCATTTATTCAGCTTAATAACAGTGTCAGTGTTGCAAAGTTAATTAGTTAAGAAACAAACTCAATTCAACTTTAAAGGGATGTTCACCCAAAATTATCCCATAATTTACTCACCATCAAGCCATCCTAGCTGTATATGAATATTCTTTTTGACAAACAAAGTTGATATATTATATATTATATCCCTTAGTCCTCCAAGGTTTATAAATGTTGTGAATGGTTACCCAAATCTGAGAAAAAAAAAAGCATCCATCCCAAAAAAAAAAATAAATAAATGAATCATACAACTTCAGAGGGTTAATAAAGGCCTTCTAAAGAGAATCGAAGTGTTTGTGTAAGACAACTATCCAAATTTAAAACTTAATAAAGTAAAATCCCTACTGTCATCCTCTGGAATCTTGTTATATCTTCTATCAAATCTATTTGGGCGGAAGAGCAACCTTTGACCTGACGTGATTACGCAATGATGAACGCAGAGGAGAAAGCAAAACAAATCACCAGTCACGGATTATAAGTCTTCTTGAGCAAATACACACAAAATTGTGAAAATGCCCATCTTGAAGAGTACCCCAGTAAACAGTCTTAAGTGAATGCGAGCGGTTAAGAAAATATCGGATGTGAGTCAGTATCCGTGCATTAGGTCTTAAGTGGACAACAGCCTCATATACTTGTTTCCTGTGTTAATAATGTTATTCAAACAACAAAAGAGAATCACTCACTGCTCTTAATTAAGCAACTTCTGTAGATTTAATGGTTATCTGTGTATATTTACTTCATAAAGTAATAAATTTTTCACAAGCACTGTATACTGTTTATTTAATTTTTGTCTATGTTTGACTGTTTACTTGTCTTTAATGTTTGAACTTTATATACACTGGTATCTAAAATGTTGTAATCGCAGTTATTTAGTCAGGGCCAGTAAATGTTTTGGCAGGCCAAGGAAATATCTGATCAAAAAAATCCTTAGTGTTGAGTTGTATTTTTGTTTATTTTTTGTTTTTTAGCTAGTTAATAGTAATATTTGTTTATAATAATGAAATGATGGTCAAACAGTAGCCTACACGTGTATCGATTGTAAGTGTACCATGGTACCAGACGGGACCACTATATAGTAATGTAGTGGAGCCGATTTCAAAAGGCAGCACTTAGGCAATGGTCTCTTGCTACATATTCTCACTGAGGGCTAAACCCCCCTGAGGATGAAATCCTAGAACCGGCCTTGGCAATAACAGATCATATTAGCTGTTACAGTGTGAAACATCTGTTTGTCCTTTAGGTATCGAAGTCTAAAGCACTTCAACTACAACGTGTGTCAGACATGTTTTTTCTCGGGAAGGATTACCAAGGACCATCATCTCAGCTACCCCATGGTGGAGTACTGCACCCCTGTGAGCATCTCGATCTATTCCTGCTTTCATTTCAGAAAAAAAGTATGGTTGTGTTTTCATATTGCTCACCGTGGACGCAAAAATAAGGGGCAGAAAAAGGGCGGGTGTTGCACCACCCTGAATTTGTAAAAAAATATTATTACATTTTAAAATAACCGTTTTCTGTTTGAATATATTTTAAAATATAATTATTCCTGTGTTGCCAAAGCAGAAATAGAATATATATATATATATATATATGTTGTTGTTTTTTTTTGAAAGAAATTAATACTTTTATTCAGCAAGGATGCATTAGATTGATCAAAAGTGACAGCAAAGACATTTTACAAAATAGTCTATCTAATAAATGCTGTTCTTTGAACTTTCTATTCATCAAAGAATCCTGAAAAAAAATGTACACAACTGTTCAACATTTATGGTAATTTGAAATGTTTGTTGAGCATCATCATATTAGAATTATTTCTGAAGGATCGTGTGACACTGAAGACTGTAGTATTGATGCTGAAATTCAGCTTTGCAACACAGGAGTAAATTACATCTTAAAACATATTCATAGAAAACAATTATTTTAAATTATAATAATACTTCACAATATTACTGTTTTTTGTTGTTGTTTTTTAATCAAATAAATGCAGCTTCGGTGAACATAAGAGATTTCTTTTAAAGACATTAAAAATCTTACAGATCCCAAACTTTTGAACGGCATTGTATATTACAACTGATGGAACAGATGTATTGATAAAATTAAAAGAATTAAAATTAAAGAATATAAGTAATCTAAATTAATTAAACATCCCCGTCCCAGCGCTATTCAACAAAACACAATTTTGCAAAATTTATTTAGGGAACATAGAAAAAAACGGTAACAAAGAAACTAAAGATCTTTAAATGAAAGCAGTACGTCACTTCAGCAGAGGGCAATGCCAAAATAAACAAAAGAAGTCTGTTTTAGTAAACTAAATAAACTACACAAACTACACCTCTCTAACTCAATATAAAATGGAGGTAAATATACACAAAATAAATGGCACCCTTCCTTAAATTAAGATATAAACCATTAAATAAATAATGAAACGCAAGAAAATACAACTTGCTCTGCAATCAGGGTATAAAAGTGAAAAAAATTCATTAATAATCAGTGGACCAGAGCCTCCCATACTCTAATTTCACACACAATTAAAATACCTTACCCGGTAAACAAAAACATGGGGAGAAAATGAGCAAATGTTCGAAGCAGGAGAAAAGGACTCTAAGCAAGAGAGTCTCAGAAAAGGGAGACACTCAGGAGTGCTGATTAACATCAGGTGACGCTACTAGTTACTTGTATATGTGTATATAGCTAGGTGACATGCTATATTTATAATATATATTCTTATTTTTTCATTGTTTTTCTTTGTTTTTTTCCAAACCTAAGCACTCTCCAGACCTGCCACTGTAATTCTTCATGCACAACAGAACATTTCCCTACAGCCTCTCTGTTACAGACGACCTCTGGAGAAGATGTGCGTGACTTCACCAAGGTGCTGAAAAACAAGTTCCGCTCAAAGAAGTACTTCACCAAACATCCTCGGCTCGGCTACCTGCCCGTGCAGACCATCCTAGAGGAAGAGCATTTGGAGACGTGAGAAACATTGAATAAATAAAATAAGCATCTTTCTGGAAAAGATATTACTGACCCCTCCAGATTTTCATTTGTCTACGATCATAATTTGACCATAAGATGCCATAGCTCTGTCTATTCAGGTAATGACTTCCTGTCGTCACTCAGCCTCATGGGAAACATGCTTCTGTTTTTCTGAGTTCCGAAAATAATGAAGGTCTATTCATGTGCTATTTTTTTTTTGTGCTGCAACAAATTAGAGGCCGTTCATTCATGTAATTCCAAAGCTGCCACTTTAACATCAATACACAAATGCTGCTTCCCTCTCGTGGATGTGAATTTAATTACAAAAGCAATCAGGTGTCTGTTTAATGTGATCGTGGGGGAAATGAAGAGACAGGACATTTATCATGTTCACGGCAGTCTTTAATATTGAAATAAACCAGCTGTTCTCACTGGCTGTTGTAATGTCAGAGCACGGACAATCATACCAGGTTTGAGTTTATTTTCATTATTAGGTGTCCTGATTCATTATATGAGAGACGGTATTTGGCTGATTTGTCAAATACAGCCGCTTATGTCTCTATTTCAACATTTTTCTTTTAAAACTTTAATTAAAAGTTTTTTTCTTTCATAATTTATTTTTGCTAATTTTTTGGTCATTTTATTTTTTGCAATTATTTTATTTTCCCATTTTATATATATATATATATATATATATATATATATATATATATATATATATATATATATATATGTATATATATATAATATGTATATTATATATATTTTTTCAGCTTTTTCCAGATTTATTTATTAATTTTCCCTTACAGCAAAAAAGAAAAGAAAAAGGCAACAGTTCTGAAAATGTATCTAATAAATCTGAAAAACTAGAATAACAGGGTTGGAAAAATCATCAGTCCTCTGATTCAATACTTCACAAAGTCATATTTTGGATATGTTTGTACTAGCTTTGCACACCTTGATTGGGGAATTCTTCTTCACAGAATTCCTCAAGTTGAGTCAAATTTTGTGGCGGGTGGCAGAGGACCGGTCTCTTCAAGTTCATCCAGATTTAAGTCAGGGCTCTGACTTGGCCACTCAAGGATATTCACCTTCCTATCCATTATGTTGCTCTTTTGCTGGTATATTTAGGATCATTGAGTGGAAGGTGAATGACCTGCCCATCTTCAGCTGTTTAGCAGAGGGATGCAGGTTTTACTTAAGATTTAGATGTACTTGGCAGCGTTCGTTTCCCCTTCAATCCTGAGCAATCGCCCAGTCCCCGCTGAAGAGAAACACCCCCACAGCTTATTTTTGTGCTTATATTTATGTAGAAATTGTCTAGAAACAGATCAAATTTGAGATGGTTTGCAAATTGTATTAATTTATTCAAACAAAATGTGATTCATTCCTTGTGATGCATATACAGTTTTTATTTTTAAAAGTTGAAGAAATGCCCATGTGCGATGACAACTGTGATATTTTCTTAACCTACTGTCTGTATTTTTGCAGCCCAGTTGCATTTATAAGCATGTGTCCAGAGGAATATGAGTGAGTATCTACAGCCTCTCCTCTCGCTCTGCGATGTTGTTTGAATCCCTCCTCCTTCTCCACCCACCCGTCATCCACTTCAGAACCATTAAATGACCTCAGGGAATTCAAGCTGTGTATTAGCTCTTAGTATGCAGTGGTCACAATTAAAATGTAGAAATGTTGTATTAAAATATCAAACCAATTAGCAGCTTTACTCAAATGCTGCACTGGTTTTGCTGAAAAGCTTCAAAGCCCCCCCCCCCCCCCCCCCCCAAAGTTGTTCATACTATTTTTCTTTTAAATACATACCCCTTTTAATAACAAATTCAATGGCATTCACACACTTTTTTTTAAGTGTATTAAGTGTCTGGATTCATGTTGACCCACTATAGATGCTGAAACAGTACATTCACACAGCAGGAAAGGTTTTCTTAATTGGCAACACTGAAAAAGTTTCCATATCAGCCTGCAATCGCTAATGAGCAGGCTTTTTAAGCATCTCTTTTTCTCATCCTATTACAAGTATCCGAGGATGGCTTAAAATGTTGTGCTTTAAGCTGAAATGTTTTGCCTGTTTCCTTAACAAGCTGTTTTGCTCAGTTGAATATTTCACTTTGACAGCTGCAGAGAAAAAAACCCCTCTTTTTTTATTTTCACATTATTTTACAGTTGGATACCTGCATCACACTGAACATTCTTTCACGCATCTGTCCACTTTCAGGTTGACACAAAGAGACGGAGAATCGAGCGACATCTTACCTGAGCCAGAATCTCACCTGTCAACAGGAAAAATGTGAGTCGTGACTGATAGTTTCGCTCATGTGCACAACGGTTTGTCATTCTGTCGCTCGCTGCGACCCCTGAACTAACAGACTGATGAGCGATCATTTGGTTTGACCTCACTGTGAGGTCAAATCACAAATAAATCTGTTTCATCCATCAGGACTAATTCCATACAGCCACATAATGGCAGTATGTTCATATTTAATCATAGTGATCCTGAGTGTAATTACGCAAAATAAGTGTTAATAAATAAATATGAAGTTCCCAAAAACTTCTCTATACTAAACTTAAACTACAGAAGAATGAACTAAACCGATTGGGTTTAAAGTCAAATTTGAAAATGTGTCTCAATTAATAAAGCTGATATATTTAGAGGAATTTAAGGGTTTCTTTGAATCCTTACCCATAAATATGAGAAATTAACAATTTCCTTTGAGAATACAGATAATTAATTAGACTTCATCTGTGATGCAAAATGCAATATTGTGCAAAAGAGTACGCTAAATGATCTGTGTCATCATGGTCATCTTTAATGGCAGGAGTGAAGACCAAATCCACACTCAGATTCACGAGAGACCAGATATACGTGCTCATCAGAGCCCATCCGACACTGAGATGATGACGAATGAGCTGGAACATTTTCTGCCGTCTGGAGGCGGACAGGTACCTGCATTGTGTCACCTGATACAGGCTGAGGGGCACTGATGTGTTTCTGACTCCTCTGGCGGCCTGATGCCTTACGAATGTTAACGAAACATCTTCATATAGCCTACTACTATATGGCTGCATCCGAAGTCACATACCTACTATATAGTAGGTGAAAAGCGGGACAAGAGTAGTGTTTCCAAATTCACAGCATTCATAAAGCAAAAAATACCTACTATTTCCAATGAGATTACGAAGTGCGCATCCAATGAACACTTTACTATCCCATGAGGCCACGGCCAAGGATTTTTGAATAGCTGACATGGACACTGGTAGATAACATGACAAGTACCCAAAAAGTACCATGAAAAGTACAAAGATGACCTGCTACTTTTGGCGAGACACTTAACTGACACATTAGGCCATGGGACAGGATTTATGAATGGCAGCGAAGCAACGGAACTGATGCTGTTCGGTCACATGATAATGACAACATGGAGGATGTAGTATGTCCGAGTTTCATTCATACTACATACATTCATACTATATAGAATAGGAGTATTCAATCAAAGTTCCAAGAGGTTCCTATATTTCTGGTTCCTTGTATTTCCAGCGGAGATCCGAAAATGTAATTTTTGGAGTAGTTACCAAAAAAAAACTATTGCGTTCATAGAGCTGATTGTTTACAGCTTAACACAAGTTACACCCATAATTCACACTAAGCGTTGTGGGGCGTAGGAATAAGATATATATTTCCACGTCAGCAGTAGTACTTTGTAAAAGAAAAAAAAACAGTCAAAATAGTCATGAGATATTGGCTTCTGAGAATTAAAAATAATAATAATAATAATAATAACAATTCATCAGTTGAGCCCAATTGGATATGATCAGATAGGTAAGATCAGATGTTTTATTAGGCTATTATTATTTTTACCTTTAAATACATATGGGAGAAAAGATGCTGTAAAAGATAACGTTTTTTCCCCCTGAAGATAATTTTTATATTTTGCTTAAAACAAAAAAGAAAATGCTCTCACTAAGAGCAGAAAATAAAGTTAACTAGTAATTTTTAAAAAAAAAATAATTCCTGGCCCTCTATCAATAATTTACCCAATTATAACATTGTTAAAGTCAAATGCTCTTAACATGCTGATTAAATAGGTTTAAACATTTACACAGGTTTGAACGGTTGGAGTCATATACTGTATGTAACTTTGCCGCATTCTTGTTTTCTGAAGCGTTTTAGTGAAAGTCAAATATTTTTTTGCTTCTCCCTTGTTTCTGCTACTGTTGTTAAAATAACTGCATCAACTGCAGCTCTGGTAGGGCTTATTCTTTACTTTTGTGAAAGTTGTGAAAGTAAATTCAATAGAAGGACACAATCCGAGAGTATGTGATTTAGGATACAGTCCCTGTGGCAAATGTTAGCATGCAAGGAGATTTTTCTTCTTTTTACATTTGCTAAAACATTTATGCATGAAAATAAATTTTTTATTGGCTGATATTATACTGTTTTGGTTTAAAAAAAAAAAAAAAAAGTGTTAAAATTTAAGATTTAACCTAGTATCTACCCTCTTTCCTTTAGGTCTGAGGATGTTTTTCGTGTCTTCACACGAGACTCGGCCTTCAATCAGATGAGAAAGTGGAAGCCTGGGATCTGAAGTTTGAGATCTTCGCATACGATTTCATTTCACACCACACACCAAGATGGCTGATGCAGTTTTAGTGTGACAGGACTTTCATCATCACTGTCTTCTGCTTCTCAAAATGATAAGATCTGTAGTCGACCGCAGTGCAGATGCGTTTGTTTATCCATGAGCTGTTCGTTAGAGGATGACTGTACAGATCAGACCCCACGCGACTTCCTCCCACAGAGACTGCCGTCATGCTTTAATGCCACTGATAAAAAGTTACACAAACATGACAATCAGTTCTGAGCAATGCAAAGTCTGCTTTAATGTGTACTGTGGAAGGATTCTGATGTAGCGCTGCAAAGGTTTTTGCTAGCATTAATTGTGTTTTTGTTATTTTTTCTCTCTGTGTTTGATTTTGCATCGTTTTGCTGTCTAGGGCAAAAGCAACAAGAATTTGAAAAATAACTACACGAGTGTCTCTTCCAATTTCATTGATATTGGATAATGTGATAAATGTTTCCCATCTTTGTTCCATAAAATGATGACTGAAACAATATAATGTTATACACTTGTTCACTTACATATGATGCTATATTTATATGCATCTTGTGGTGTCGCAAAAAGTCTCTACAATTATATCGGAAATGCACTTGTTTGCTATTGGTCCTGCAGTGAAAAACTTCTGTCACTATTAAACTTAATTGGATTTGACTGGAAAATTTGCATTGTAATAAATATTTTTGTCTCAGATGTTCCTGCTGTATTTTCAATCCAATTTTAATCATTTAAAATCACATTTAGGCCTCATTTAATTAAAAGATTACTCATAAACAGTCAAATTCAACTGAATGTCAATAATACATGATTAATTAGGGATGTTTTGAACTAGAGGATTTTTCATCTCCTTTTGTTTGATTATTGTCACTGATGTTTTTTTGCAGACTGCCAGTTGCAAACAGTTTCTAAAACCAGGATGCCATTTAGGCTCCTCAGACAAAGTTAACATTTAATGTTCTATTTTGTTTTAAAAGACAATGGAAACTTTTAAATGCCTGTTTAATGGGCTAATGGTTCAAGGAACTCTCCTCATTCATTATATAATTGGTAATTACTGCATTACATAATGGGCTAATTATAATGCGAAGCAGATGTTGCTAACAAAAAAAATCACTTCTTTCAGGATTAAACAGCTTTAAAAGCTCAAACACTGGAGTTTGGTCAAATAAGGGCCTATATTAATACTCTCTCTAAAGATGGATTTTAAAGGAAGGCCTCATTTATTGAAGAACATTGTTGCTTCCAAAATGCTTCTTTGTTTAGCTAAACAAAGAAACCTGTTGAATGTTGTGGTTGTATTGCCTGTCTGTCAAACCCCTCCTGAGATTTTTGCTGTAAAAGCCAATTTCCATTCGGTTACTGAAGCAGATGAGCCCCCTCGGCCTTGGATACGGTCAGGACATTTATCATTTTTTTTTTCCTGCCAGCAATGTGTATGTTTCGATGCAGAGGCGAATTATACTGAAATAGTCTGAAAAGGAGATGCACAGTATTTTATAGAGATATGGCCTCGTAAATGGTGATATATATAGGCCAGAAGTAACTTTAATGAACATTAAGTATAGTCTTAGGAAACAAGTTCATTATTTCACTGGCAAATTTGGACTTTCTCTCAGGAAATGTGCCGTGAAAAAGAACTGATTCTCAATAGCAGCAGCACCATCTAGTGATGAAACACTTTAAAAACAAAAAATCACAAAATAAAATCTGTAAATCCAGAGCTACGTAATGCACTTAAGTGATGAATGTGGACCTATTACTTATTAGATTACTTTCAATATTCCAATTGTAAATAAATGAAACGTAATTAGTGAAGAAAAGAATTATCCACCCATTACAATGATTGATGTCAAGCTGGAAAAATGAATTTCTCTGCCAGCTTTGCTTAATGACTTTATTTTAAATCTTTAACACTAAGTTGGCTGCATATCTGAAGTTTAATAGAACAACACACCGGCAACCTGGATTTCTTCACACTTTATTAAATATTATTTAAAAAATGCAAATAATGATACATATGAAACAACTCTAAGATGACCAAGACGGACAAAGTTTTGATTATTTACAATAGAAAATGAGGGGTTGAGACATGCATGAGGTCATATGAAACCACAAAGATCACAAATATGAAAACTATTATAAAAGTGACAGGGTTTAGAGAGGAGTGTGATCTGACTGTACACCAACTTTCAAAATAAAAATACAATGGAAACCACATAGTAAACCAACTTAATCTTTTCCACAACTCTTCTTTAAATACCTGAGTCCCATCATACAATGATATATATATGGCTGGAAAACCTTGAGTAAATATATGTCAATAAATGCAAACAATTCTTCAAAAACAAAAAATGGCTCCCCACTGTTTACGCAATATATATGAATGCATTTTGTTTCTTTGGGGAAAAAAATAATTAAAAAAAAAAAAAACAGCATGGAGCATATTATCTGATAAAGTCTTTAAAAATAAGCATTTTATGACTCTTCAGTTTTTCAAAGATCCTAGAAGTAGATTATTCAGAAACTCCAGTGTTTCAGAATTGTTCTATTTTCATCACTCCACACAAATATAAGGACTGTCATACTCAAGATTTGTAGAAAACACAGACTAAAACATATCACACAGCTAATTCCATACAAAAAATCTCAGTTTAACCTAAAAACAAGGTTGAGATAATTGCTTTCTCTCCAGATGAAAATATTGCAACATTTCAGAATGTTAACAAACGGAAACATTGTAACTGCACACCTGAAAATATACAGTAAAACTGAACTGTAAACTCTTTCTTGACTTTGTCAACAAATATAAGTGGAAGAATCACAAAAGTTAAAATCAAGTTTCTCACAGATAAACTGTCTGTAATGGCATATGCTTCACGTTACACCCCTGAGACACAAAAAGTACATCTGCACATGCACTGTGTGCAACCAAAGAATCCTGACAGGCTACAACTGCAGTCTTGTACCTGTCCTGCAGGTTTTATGCAGCGACTCACAAACAGGAAGATTGTAAAACGTAATTTGTCTATCAGCACATGCCATCAACATAGATCAAGCACATTTACATGTGTTTGTTTACTTTTCAAAAGACAGAGGATGACCACTGGAAGAGTCATGTGAGACAGTATCAAAAACTCGATACCATAAATGCTTCTCAGAGAAATTACTGTAATGTGTTAGTTCTGCCAGACTGATTAAAAGGAAAAATGTCTAAGACTGTCTTTATAGACTTTTAAATCTATGAGAGAGAAATCATGAGATTAGAGATTAAAGTTCTTAACTGGTGCTTTGCAGATCTGTGACAACAAGGGAAGTAAATACTTATAATCAAATGCCACTAACCGTATACTCAAGCATGGGTAAGGTAATGAAATAAATAGACTAATAAAGGCAGGACGTTTCTAATATCTTATGCTTGATATCTAACCAAACTGTATTTTGGAGCAAATTCATCTGGTCAAATTAAATGCCATAATGGACTGTTTGCTTGAAATTAAAGGCAACAGTAAATATGGGTTATTCCCGATATTGGGCACAGTCACCATTTCATGTACAATGTTAATCTGGGTCCAAAATAAAACAAGTTGAGAATCACTGATCTACATGATAGAAACACATGCGTCCAGTATTTTTGCTTTACAGAAATGCACACAATGGTTTTCCATTTGGTCATTACCATTTAACAATTCAGTGTTTCTGGTTTGCAGCTACATATCTCAACAAAATCAAAGAATTTGTAAAAAAGAAAAAGAAAAAAAAGACATATTGTAAAAGATTATATTGTATCAAAAACACAAGACAGCACAACTATCGTCAATACAACAGGTAGATATTGTTAAAAAATTAATCACTTCCAAAAGTGGTTTATTAAGTTGAGGCTTGTTTTAATGATTATGCTGTTCACAAAAACACATAAGGCATGTTGTATTATAAAATGAAATCCTCTTCTGCATTTGACAACAGTCTATATCACCGGTTTAAGCACTGAACGTAGAGAGCGTCCCTCTTTAGTAAGTTCTCTTGTGAAACTCATGCATGGGAGTGGGACTGCTTCTTCCCTCCTTGCTATTGTGTTAAACTTGCACGTCTTGAGGTGGTCGGCCATGCTGGAAATGTTGGCAAACTTCCACTCATTCACAGTGTCAAACGCAGTACTGAACCGCCACACCTACAACCAAAAAAACATCAACAACTTAGATAATAAAAAAAAAAAAAGATTTTTTTGATTGGTTTTAATAAATAATGACAAGGTGAATACTCTGATTACCTTGTCTTGTATCTGCCAGGATGAGGTTCCATCAGCTCGCTTTGTCTTCCCCCAGAGCAGGACCACCATGCCACGGGATTTAAGAAGACTGGCACACACGTCCCTCATAGTGCAAGACACTCTGGAGAGTTGGCACAGGCTAAAGCCATCCAGGAAGCTCGCAATGTGCTGGAGTAACTCAAAGGGCAGGTCACTAAGGTGGTCACAGTGGGACCTAAACTGGCAGGTGTCAGTTCTGGATAGAGGCTCTTCAGGACAAGCTGCTAACCCAGGTTGCACTCCAAATGAGCCCAGGTGTCGGTCATGGATTATTTTGAAACCCTGTACCGAAGGGCAGAACCTTCTTTGTGAGTAGGTGCATCCATAGTATGCCAACGGGCACCTTTGTTCCATCCAACCATTAAGGCCAGCATGGATGTCCCCATGGACATTCTTAAAATGGGAAGAAAACTCATCCCTGCGAAACAGCTGTCCGCACACAAAGGTGAACATTGAGCGCTGTTTGGTCTGATAGCGAGCCACACACTCCAGAACAAGGTCTAATCTGAGGGTGTGGAATGGACTGGGGTTGGAGAGTTGTGGACTGGCATGGTCACAGGCAGATGCTGAGGCGATGTCACCTACCATGGTGCTGGTAGCCAGTATGGCAGAAGGGAAGGAGAAGGTCTGTGTGCCAAAGTCAATGCGATACCTGTCTACAAAGCGGCTGTCCGAGATGCCCCTACCTCCGGGTGAGTCCCCCAAACAAAAGAGCAAGGCAGCAGTGATGAGGTCAATACCGTGGAGACCCATTGGATCATCTGCCATATCAAGGTCCGACGTGTCCACCGCCTTGTCCTCCATCTTGGCTTTGAATAAATAGGGGTCGGATAACAGAGCCCTTCGACCATTGATTGTAAACAAATTCATGCCCCTGAGTACCTGGAGATTCTCCAACTTGCGCTCCAGCCATCTGTCCTCAATTCTGAAAGGCAAATGGTGCAGAACATTGTTGTGCAGATTAGGCAGAGGGACAGGCAAAGGAAGAGGTAGTTGGGGCAAGTGGGCCATTTCTGAATCCTCTGCTACAACAGGTATGGAATGATCAGGTAAAACCTGCCTAACGTTTGAAGAACCATTGACCCTTTCAAGTCTGACCTGGTTGACACCATCCCCTTCATTATGAAGTCCACTGAGTTCTATCCCACCATTCACCTCGCCTTCTTCTTCGGAAGATTCACAGCATCCACTGGTCTCCAACCAATCATCTCCTTCGTCTTCAGGGTCTACTGGAAAAGGACAGTCAGCACCACCTACCGCTCCCAGATCGGAATCGGAATCAGTGTCACTTTCTTTTGTTGCATCATTCCTGAAATCTCCATCACCATTCCTGATACCATTGCAAGCTCCAATCTGTTCCTCACCATTGGGATTGTTCACAATCAAGTCAATATTCTTTGCACTACGGAGAATGTCCAAAGTTGCAGCAAAGCCTCTACTGTCTTCCACTGAAGCTGTGTAAGGTCCACCATATGGTTCCTCATTCATTTCAATCAATTCATTTTCAGGGCCCTGGGGGCTGGAATTGTCCCGATTTTGCTCTTCCAGAGCTTTTGTCACAGTGGTCACCACTTTAAGTGACTCCAGCAACATTCGCTGATCCTGGAGGGCTAAAGCCACGTCAAGCTGCTCCACGTCAAAAACCTCCTTACTCAAGTTCTCATAGGACTTGTGATCTGTGTAACTCACTGGCCATCGATTCCATTCCATAGTGCAACACACAACACTGGCTGGGCATGTTTCAAGGTGCTTTGCCATTTTGAGCCTGGCAAGGGTAAACGGACATCCGAATCCACGGTTCAGACATGCGATTCTTTCGTACGGACACAGTAAGCGGTGTTCATTCAGTTTACAGGAGTGGAAAACAGCCCCACACACAAGAGGGCAACTCATGAGGTCACAGGAAATGCTGGCCTCAGGTCTTATCATACATCGGCGGTTGACACATTTCAGGCAATGGATATGAAGCTCCTCCATTGAAAATATTAGTGAGTCACTTAACTCAGAGAGGCTATGGCAAACACTGTGGAAGAAAAGAAAACAGACTGTTAGACCAGATCTTATTTTGGATACACATGTGGGGTCTTTGTATACAACATCACATGGCTTAACATCTATGCATGCCATTCATGTGGAAAGTCCCACTGTCTCTTAAAAGGGGTAAGTGTAAATCAGAACCAGTTGCCCTCTCGCAGTGTGTTTACCAAATTACTAAACCATTGCACTGCCATTTCACAACTCTCCTTATGTTGCACGGTCACGCCGGTTCTTCGAGGACTGAGAAGGAACATGACCTCTTGCTTCTGAACGGTATGTTACAGGAATCAGACATGGCTTCCACTCAAAAGAAACGCTTCCATAAAGATCTTGCAATGTCATTTAAGAGGCTTCTCTCGCTCTCTCTTGCCCTCTCTCTCCAACATGACAAGGCTTGGCTGGACATAAGCGGTTAAACTCAGCCGGCATGACCTACATGCAAACTGTCTCAGTTAGTTGTAGTAAGCTGGGGAGGGGGGGTGTCATACTGTGGTGTAAGCTATGAACTATCGAGCTGACTTTCAACATAGTCCTCGTAATACCAGCTGGGCATAAACATTGCGAAACATTTGTGTACAATGCCGGCGAGTCATCCTGCCGCATGTCTTGTGATGGCTCCTTTTGAAACAGCAAAACACATCTGAGGATGTTTTTTGAACACTAGGCCTAGGTGTTTGGTATCTAGTGCTCATGTGCAATATAACAGTTGCACAAGTAATCGCTCTTAAGTACAAACAACAGACATGTCAAAATGATCTCAAACATGACATGACTTGAGTATTTCAGTCTCAATGATGTACAGAAGTAGCCAACATTTTTGAGTAAGGACCAATGGGTTCATTCAAACTTGCACGACTGACAGTTATTAGACATTTGTGTTTATTAGTAGACTTATGTTGTCTAAAAAACCAATAACAATTAAGCCTGATAGTCTGCAGATGTATAGACACATTTCAGAAACAGAGGCTCATTTGGTTGCATTTTATTTTGTGCTGGATCAGAAAGCAGATGATATTTCTATTTCTGTAAAGCACAAAATAAATTAAATCCAGTTGAAATTGTAATAGGTTAATTATAAACAAAAACGGGTAAGTAATTATCAAGTGGAGCGCACATAAATTCTTAATATAATAATTATCCAATGACAGGTAATGCGAAAATCATGAGCTACACACAGAAACCCCAAAAGTTTTGCAACAAAAAAGGCTTATGCTTAAATGAACCACCTTCTTGCATGAAATTAAATGTTTACAAAATAATAGCATAAAATAATAATAATAATAATAAATTTTATTCTTAATAATATAAAATTCGGAAGAGATGCATTCCATGAAACAAGAGAATAATATATAGATAGATAGATAGATAGATAGATAGATATTGACAGATAGATAGATAAATGTTATTATTTAAAATATTTAGATGAGCTTATACTGTAACTGACATGGAAAACAGATCATTAAACAGGTAACACTCTTTATTTTTATGAAAAGCCTCTCAATTGCGAAAAGTGACAGCTGACAGCTTAAGATAATCATCAAGGGCGTAAAACCTGTGGCTCTTACAGCTCCTAAACACGACAATCCCAAATATCATCCTATACTTGACATGATCCTAAACATGATATGACGCAAAACACGAAATGTTTCCCAAATATGACATGACGCCAAACATGTTTACAAATGCACTATGACTGAACTCAATCCAGTAAAAACTCCTGATGAAACCTGATGCAGCTTTTGTTGTTGTTCCTAAACTTCAGTGAAACGATTGACAACATGAACCTGACGGTACCACGATCCCCTATAGATCGATAACCAACGACTGAACGCAAATGAACCGGCCTCATTCATCTCTGTGTTTATAGTATGACAGGTCAATGTTTTCATTCGTTTAACTGACAAACGCAAAGCATTTTAGCATTAGCTGGTTAGCTGCGAACAGCAGGATAAAATAATAAACGACACACATACGCAATTAATAAAAGTAGACAAACATATATCGTGTTAAAAAGAGGAAAAAAATAAAATACGTATTTTGCTAATTCAACAACGACCGGCTCTGTTTGGTTGGAGCCGGTGAGGAAACTAGTCAAAGTAGACAGACGTGAAAGTGTCTTACCGTATAATCTGTGTCGAGTCTTCAGTAGTTTGATAGTGGACAATAACGTGTTTAATTAAATATGAATATTTTATCGAGTTCAATTACAGAGATGATATTTTCACTGCTGTCTGTCCGCGTTTCTGCTGAAATCTGTTGTCTCACTGTACTTAAGTGAACTGAGGCCCTAGATGGGCGGAGACTAAACAGACAAGCGCACACAAGCACCATGACAATACCATGCTGTTCAGATACTAACATACTTCTCAATATTTTGGAGTATCAAGCAAATGGCGATGTCAGTAGGTTTATGAATGGCTGGTTTTTAGTAAGAAGCACTTCAAATGTCCTCAGAAGTTGTTTTCAACATGTTTCAGTGCATGTGGAAATGAACACTCTCTGCATCTTTTCATTTATCAAGTGTTATTATTGTTATATGTTGGGGAGAGATTTTAAAACCTGTCCTAGTCAGTCATTCGTGCATCAATTGCTTTGTTAAAACCATTAGATTGATCTACCTGAAGTAATTCATTACCAATATTAATGAAAATTCATGCTTGTTTAAAACCGAATAATTATTATACAAAGATCAACCATGCAAGAACTATAGTCAAAAAATACTTCATGTGTAGTGACCCTTCTTAAGTCACACACTTTAAAAAATTGCACAAATGTCATTGCATTAAAAAAAATATCAAACTAACGGCATCTAAAATCACATACTTCCCTAATATATAGTAGCCAAAAAACAGAATGTGACAAAAGAAGTATGTCTGAATTCACAGTGCTCATAAAAGATGAAGGCACTTCAGATTCTGAAGTGTTTAAGATGGACACTTTACTATCCCATGCAACTCACTCTGGAATGTCCTGATTTGTATGTCCTGATTTGGATTACATTCATACGATATATAGAACATACTTTTTTAGCGGCCGTGAAGTAATTACTTATTCAAAATAAGCACCTGGTCTTCACTGACTTTTCTTCAACGTTTTTGCTCAGCATCTTTGAATCAGCAGGTGGTGATGTTTAGATGTATGAAGACAGTTTTCATCAAGTTCACACAGGTGCCCTAGCAGACAAATCTAGCAGTTTCAAAACCAAAGTTCCTCAATACAATCAGTATATTTGTAGTAAGGAAGCCGTTAGAAATTCAAAAAGCAATTTGTTTATTTATTTATTTCAAAATAAAAGGCAAAAAGAGCAACTACCATAAAATGCACTACAGGTTAGCAAACAACACTTCCAAATTGAACATATTTCATACGACACTGTGTATACATGAGATCCCAGGTTAGCTGGCCACCTCTGAGATATGGTGGATGTTGGAGAGGGTGAGTTGGGCCTCTTGGGTCGGATACGAGTTTCTGCTCTGCAGCCAGAGTTTCCCAAAAACTCCTGTGACGACAATCAGGACAAACAGTAGACCAGCCAACACAAACGTTTCGACTGAGGGCATATTTGAACCTGGAAGAGATGTTAAAATAGACATTAAAAATAGGTCTGAGCACATTGATAAGTATGGTAAGAGTTTATAAGACTTACTCAGACTAGTGTTCTCCAAGTTAGTTTTGAGCCTTCTGATTGGTCCATATGAGACCGTGTGAGACGATGCAACATCCCTACGTGTCCGTACTGATCCATCTTCAGCAGAGCAGTTCTGTGAATCAAGGGTTTAAAATGCAAATAATGTTTCTCAGCCTTTCTAAAGGCAACATTGTTTGGTACAAGAAAGCTATCATTATTTTTTCTCCCTCATGTTGCATGTGCATGTTTTTTCCCCTATGGAATATAAAAGGAGGTTGGGAAATTGGGAAGGCCTAAAAAAAAGATACAAAGTGCAGGATTTCAGACTTTAGAGGATTTGGGATATGTACACAAGTCGTATGGACTTCTTTTATGGTACTTTATAGTACTTTGAAGGTGGTTTTGTGCTTTTTATTTACTTTGACAAATTCATAATCATAATGCCACTGAATAACTTTAATGGGCATTGGATAAGCATTAGGTTCTTAATTGTTCAAAAGTTTGAGGTCAGTAAGATTAATAAATCTATTTCGCCAGGATGCATTAAATTAATCAAAAGTGACAGAAAATGTTTTTTTTTAGATAAAACGTTTTTCTTTTGAACTTTATATTCATTGAAGAATCCTGAAAAAATGCCCAGTTTCTACAAAAATATTAAGCATCACAACTGTTTACAAAATTTATGATAATAATAAGAAATGTTTCAAATCAGCATACTAGAATGATTTCTGATAGATCATGTGACACTCAAGACTGGAGCAATGATGCTGAAAATTCAGCTTTGCAACACAGGAATGAATTACATTTTTTAAAAAGAATTAAATTGTAATAATATTTCTAAATATTACAGTTTTTACTGTATTGTTAATCAAATGAATGGACTTACAGGCTGGCACACTCCTCCTGTGTTATGACAGATCTGGACATTGCAGTGCAGGAAAACATCCGTGTAGGAGCTGCCAACAAACTTGAACATTTGTATCCTGAACAGAGCTTCTGGTCCTTGACCATTCTTCATCACAGCCAACGTCTGGTCGTTCCATAACACTGGACAGCTGATGTGAAGAGAAATGTTGGCAATATGATATTTGTACTCAAGAAATTAGATTTAAATTGGACATGTTTTCTCTATTGTTCCCATAAATGACATGCTTCATAGATTTTCCCTGGTGGAGAATCTCTCTCAAGGATGGTCAAGGATAAGCACAGCTGTTAAACTGAAATGCATACGGCCGGCCGCAGACTGTCGTCATACTTTTAGTCATCCACTCCTTCAGAACGGTTTCAACAGCGTGTCTCAACAACATCCTTTCACACCACTGGTGATAATTATGACTGAATGAAGCACTTAAAACACGAGCAAAGGAGTAATGAAGCTGTGAAGGAGGGCATTTTACACAGAGAACTATAGAAGGGAGATAATAAACAACATTGCTTTTTAAATCACTAAAATGTATTGCCTGATTCACAGAAGCTCATGTCAAATATATTAAAACTTCATGGCTGCATTAGAAAATGACTGAATAGATGATGTCTCAGACCTGTCCCTGATGAAGGTGTATTGAATGTTGCTGTAAGGGTCTTTGGTTGGTGTGGCCCAACATCTCTCCACTCTCAAAAACAGATTCGCTGGAATCTGCAAGATAAAAGTCCAGAAAGCTTCATTAGCACATTCAAAGATGGGACTCCATGAGAAAATAATTATTGCTTGTTAGCACATATACAGAATATGTGCCAGCATCTTAAGACGGTACATCTGTACATTCTGTCCACTCCTCATAGGATGACAGCTTTTTAATGAGGGAATTTTGTTTGGCATTTTTTATTTGTGATTCAAAGTAGTAATCTTTCATGGATGGATGGATGGATGGATGTTTTAATTCAAACAACATCACGAATGAAATAAAGCTCTGTTCCTCTGAACACAAAGAGTTAAATATAGTTCTCGGCTGCAGCATACAGAAAATGCACTGCAGCTTTCATGAGAGCCTTTAGTAGCTTGTAGTTTGTAATGTCATCTATTCTGCTCGACACATACCATGTAAACCTTGACATAGATGTTGTCCTCAAGTGTGAGAGAAGGAACAGTGGTCCATTTATCCTGAAACTCATCATCTTTATAGAGCAGCATAGAGACCGAGAAATTTCCATCCTCTGTGTTTAGAGTGATTGTCCTGTGGGGCACAGAATGTTAAAAGGCTCATTGAACAAGCTTAAAAGGTTTGCTTAATGAATATTGAAGGAAACTCTTGAGTTGGACCCCAAAGCAGTCTTTTGTTCCCATATTGTGTTTACATACTAACAAACAATTAGTGAGGGGCTCAACCTTTTTTAAGCTTGGAAAAACTACTAATTAAAGCCACTTCTACATATAGAGTGCTGGAGTCCCAGACAGACTGAGCTTTGAAACAAATGTTGCAGACTTAATTAACTGGTGATGTCATGACTAGAAGACGCTCACCGGACATCCACTCTGATCAAATTTTCCCCGTTTTGCTGCTGGACCATGTAGTTTATGGGGTATCGGCACCCAAAAGTAATGTTGATGTAGCTTCTGGTGATGACATCTGTTTCGTTGTTACGGATTGTGTTGGTGAACATGATATGAGTGTCATCCGATGCCTGGGGGAAATAAAACACTTTTAATGATTGAGTAAATATTAATCAACCAATCTGAAAAATCAATCAAACTATCTGAAAATCAATCTATCTCTCTGAAAATCTATCAACCATATATTGACATTTCATAAATAAGTTTAATAGTTTTTTTCTTTAAAATGTATTCCAAGTATTCAAATTACATATGTGCAAAGACATCAGACATCAAACTAATCTTCATACGGCTGTCAACTTACAGAGTAGGCTAAGTAACTAACATTCAAAATTTATCTTGATTACTTTTCCTTTTGTAGTTTAGTCTTTGTAATACATTTTGTCTTGTCCAACTTCAATTTGCTGATCAACTCTTGAGTTTAAGAACGTCTGAGTGACATTAACAGGCCAATAAAATGTGAGAAGTTAAAGGGCAACATAAGGAAAGAATGCGCTATTGAAACTACCACATCCGGTAAAACAAAATGTATTGCCTTTTTATTTCCCTGACTATTACAAACGTAAATTTGTAATATTCCCGGATTCCTCCTGATTCAGTAAACATTAATACTATACAATACTATCTATCAACAAATGTTTGTTATTTTTAGATGAAATCAATTCTGCATGCACTAGGAGCAGAAAACTGCTACTCTAGATCCATTTCTCAAAAGCAGCTGATTTCAACAACCAAGGATTTTATTTTTCTAATCCAACAACGCCCTACTTTAACCAGCAGGTTTGAAAAAAGCTTGTAAAACTACTAAAGGGGGAATTTGTCCCCTCTCAAAGTCGTGTTAACCTTTTACTGGCTTTACAAGAAATAGTCTGGTGAATCCTGAGAGAAGCTCTCAATGATACTCGTGGTCTCAAGTACAGATTTATGCCGTGCCAGAGTGAAGCTTGTCCTCTGGGTTGTGGTAGCGCTGTCTGAGGCTGGCTGTTGGGCAGAATAAAAGGACGACTATAAAGTACGACACTGAATTATGGCCGGCTTATTCACCATGCCTGAAAACACAGTAATCATTTCCATATAAATCAGGATAATTTAGAGCCGCATGGCTGTTTGCCCTCCCATCTGAGCTCTGAAAGGACTAGCCAGCCAATTTGGAGGGAAGCGAACAACACTGTGCATTTGCAAAGTGAGAAACAATTAAATAAATAAAATTATTCCTAAAAAGGAAATCGAACCGTCGTGGTTGTCACTTACAATTACAATGCACTTAATTATGAACATGGTTGAGATGTATCATTTTTACAATGTTTTAGAATTAGATTTTTTTTTTTAGAAGGTTTGTTCTATGAATAAATCACATGGTTACCTTTCAGCCTATGAAGGGATTGTAAAATAGGGAAATTTACTGTTTGTATTTTTAGGTTTAACAGCTAAAGAGACGCCCAATTTGAAGTTTGTCTTAATGCAACAAGTGTTTACAACCTTTTTTAAGAGTCTTTAATGTTCTGACATCAATCTGTAATTGGTTGAGGACGTTCCCCTGTCGGCGGGATTGTCTGAAGTGGTTTTATGATTATACACAATGCCTTGGTAACACAAATGAGGATTACCATAATAGTGCCACAGTCTGTGAGGTTTGTCTTGATGCTGAAGACATAGTCGTTCCCAACCTCAACACCACGGCAATCAGGATCATTCAGCTGCAAATCCCAAACCTGAGTAGAGATAACAGTGGAAACCGTTTAATTCAAGTTCAAGCATGATTTATTGCAATTGATTGAATTATTTGTGATATAAATGGGATGAACGTACATAAACAGGCGGCTCCTTGTTGAGAAAAAATGCACTAGGAATGATAACTTGCATCTGATCATTGGTGCAAATGACTGTCTCATTGAGTTCTAGAACAAAACAGAGGGGAATAATATTTAAATATTAATGTATATTATGGAAATGGCACATGCTTTATATATATATATACATACACACACACACACTAAAACAACTAAATATACTAAAAAACAATATCCTGCTACACTTTATTTTAAGGTGTCTTTGTTACACTGTAATTATACATTTAAGTACTGAGTAATATTAAGTAACTACATGTACTTACTATATGATTAGGGTTTGGTTTGGTTTAGGGTTAGGTGCATGTAATTATTCATCACTTATAGTTATCACGACAGTAACTACATGTACCATATGTAACAATGACACTGTAAAATAAAGTGTTACCCAATTTCCTAATATTATTTTCTGTTACCACAAATCCAAACTGATTTATATGCATGTAATATTAAAACGATGCATTTGAATATATTTCTCTCTGCAGGTGTTGGATCAGACTTACCTTGTTCAATCTGTACAGCAGAAGTTACTGTCCATATTGAGAGCAAAGACCATGTCAGCACCAGAGTAATAGGTGTCATCCTTAAAGCAGATTCTTTCTGGCTTCTTCTCCCCTGATATTCAGTTCAGTCTTCGGCCTTTCCACCAAATCTTCTAGGTGATCACCTCGACTAGCTGTCAGAACCAAACGTAGTGCTTGCACTCTCTCCAGCCCTCTGCAACACAGCTCTAATGAAGTGGGAACCTCCAGTTGCTTTGGAACACCAGCTTGAATGATGTCCACACCAACAATGAGATTCCACACATGAATAGGACAAGCAGGGGGAGACCAAGGTAACACCGACCAACTAGATTTCAGGCAAAAGCAGAAAAAAAAAAATACTACCGACAACCCACTTAGCAGACACCACACTACATGTCTCGGTGCGTTGGTCGACAAGGAGTTTGTTTGTCATGCAAAGGGAATGGAGGTGCAGGGGCGGTGTCTTCTTTTATCTCACTCTTTTGTCTTTATAAGTTTTTAAAGGGCATGGCAAACGCTTTACTGTTTCGGGAACCCCAACGACTCGCTTGAAAAGAAATCCCATCAGACTGAGTCAAGGGCAGTTCAGTGAAACCTTTGCAATGGGGTTGATGTCTTTAAGACTGTTTGAACAGACAAAGAGGTCAGTCATTCAACCTTGGGGGGGGAGATTTTCAAATTTTAGATGGTAAAATGCAAAACGATGTCATTGCGATCAATGCCAGAAGTGAATTTTCAAGGGATATTCAATAAAATGACCAATCTGCTAAGGATATTTCACTGAGAGAGAAAATTATATTCCAATTTACATTGGAAAACTGCACAATTTTTTTGTAAACTGGAAATTTATTGGTTAATTTTGTTCCATTTGAAAATGTGCAAGACACATATTTTGGTGATCACAAACTGATGTAAAAGATGGTATAATGTTTTTCAGTACAACACGGTAATTCCAAGACAAAGAAAAGTCTCTTCTTTTCTTTTACTTTCAGTTTTTACTTTTTACAAGGGCTCTTTATTGGATGAGTTTTACAGACATTGAATCACGTGTCTTTTGTCTTGCAAATAGCACCAGATAAATGTTCAAAATGGTCTGCTACAACTTTCTGAATAGAGTGTCTGAACAGGAGACACTCCGACAAAGATCAGTGCTGTAAAGTCAAACGATTTCCTTCTTAAACAATGGAAAACACCATAAAATGCATTTACATTAAAAATAAAACGACTGCATATTTCCAATAAAATAACACGTTTTTATCAACTTTACAGCACAGACTGACAGATTGTGAGGCTTCTTATAAAATGTTTCTTCGATTAATCACAAATAAGTGAGTGCTAATGATAAAGCTAATCCACTGTACAGCATGTTTAACATTAGAAATGTATTCTAATTTAAATATGGATCATTAAAACATTATTAGTGGGTTCGGTTTTTATTAATGCCTCGTTGTGCATTAATAATCTAGAAAACGGATACAAGACTGATACATTAAATCATTGTCTTTTCCACATAGAGTATAATGAATAAATTACACCATGGGACAGACCATATAGAAAGGGGAATGTGCAAAGCAAACATATTGGAGTGCTGGAGAGCAGTGGTCAGCTCGTCTCCTGGCTGGTGTTAGTGTAGTGTTCACATTACTGGCCTCTGGACTGACGGCTCTAAAAAGACATTTACTCAAGAGCCTCGCTATCCTCTGTGAACAGCTCAGCCAGATCTGCCACTGTAAATACGGAGGCCTCCGAATGCTTCATGGACGTGGAACTATGACTGAAGAAGATGTTGATTTGCGAGATTAGTCAAGATATATTTTCAGTAAACCAAAAAAAACAAAAACAATGCAATTGTACAGAAGACTTAAAGGATAGTTCACCTTAAAATGAAACTTAAGTCATTTTACTCAAGCTGGTGTTGTTCTAATGCCGTACACCCTTTCTTTCTTTGCTAGAGCTCGTCCATATAATGGCTGTGAATAGCGACCAGCATCAAGCTTTTTAAAAACAGATGCGAAATGATTACAGAATGATCCCATGCGACACGTGTCATGTACGCCTAATGATCTGGGGGTATACAATAGGGTTTGGCGAAATGCGTGTTAGTGTGACTCTATTAGCGGCGCAGTTCATGCCATCTCACCAAGAAAAAGCACACAAGTTGTGAGAAATCAAGATTAACAAAAACATGTCATGAAAAAATGCCTAGAAATCCCCAAAAAGAATCTGTGTACCATCTTCAGCGCGTCAAATATCACATGACCGAAATTCTGTCTAATGTCAAACTGTCAGCTGACAGATGTGAACGCAATAACTTCTTGTTACGGCGAATACATCGGATAGATTCACCATAGAGAAGTAGGTACATGGGTTGTATTTCATGTCACATTTTTGTTAATCTTGATTTCTCACAATTTGTGTGCTACTTCTGGGAGACACAGAGTGAACCGAGATGCCAATAGAACGAGCATGTTGTACAGGCATGCAGAGAAGACCAACAGCAATTTCATTAAATAATACATTAAAGTTTAGTTTGTTTTTCAATACAATGTATACACATGTCGCAGGGTCATTCAGTGATACTTTCTTAAAAAGTTTGATGTTGGTCGCCATTCACTGCCATTAAATGAATGAGGAACTATGATTTGGATTTCAAGGACTATGCATTTAAAATACCCTCCTTGTGTGTCAGAGACTCACCTCTTTTCTGCTGTTTTTAGCATGGCTTGCATTCGCTCCTCAATGGTAGATTTGATCAGAAACCGATGAACAAATGTGGGTCTGTAAATTGATTAAAAAAAACTGAATCAGATAACATCACACAGGACTCATTGTTTCTGACAGGCTTCATATTTAAATAAGCAAAAACCTTTTTGGAATTTGTGCCACTTGATTTATACAAGAGAAACTCATTCAAAATCATGTGAGCAACATGTGTTGGAGCATGCTTAACACTTTTTGTGCTGATGCCTACTTGGTCTGGCCAATGCGGTGCACTCTTCCGATGGCCTGCAGCTCGTGGGCGGGGTTTAGGATGGGCTCCACCAGCAGCACATGTGTGGCCTCGATGATGTTCAGCCCGTTTGAGCCCGTGTGCAGTGGCATTAGCAAGATGTTGATCTTATCCTCGTATTTAAAAGCACTCAAGTTTTCCTAAAAAAAAAAAAAAAAAAAAATGAATGCCCCAATCATCATTTCACATTTTATTTGTATTATGGGGAGACTATCTGTAGTTACCACTGCACTTCTTTAACTACACAATCAACCAGTCCGATTATTTGGATAAATTTTGCCTGTTTTAATCACCCATTAACTGTACTCAACTAATTGGATAACAGAAACCCTACTTTTCATCAGTTTCAAAATTGTTTAAATTAATTTCC
The DNA here is from genome assembly GCA_037194245.1 of Opsariichthys bidens. Taxonomy (NCBI): domain Eukaryota; kingdom Metazoa; phylum Chordata; class Actinopteri; order Cypriniformes; family Xenocyprididae; genus Opsariichthys; species Opsariichthys bidens. The sequence continues at coordinate 17,979,038 of CM074286.1, read as the reverse complement.
AGAGTTTTGTGTCTGAAATGCATTAACAAATAATAAGCAAAATAATTAAATAAAAACAAAAACAGTTCCAAAATTAAAATCTTCACGTTTGTCACATTTCAATCGATTAACTAACTAAATTAATAGTATATATATATAAATAAATATATATATATAAATAAATATATATATTAATATATATATATATAAATAAATATATATATATATATATATATATATATATATATATATATATATATATATATATACACACATGTTTTTTAAAAAAAAAAAACAGTTTTAAAGTCGATTCATTTAATTTCAAGAGTTTTGATTCTTATTTGAACTGAAATAAATTAATATTAAATATAAAGAGATATTTAAAAAAAAAAAAAAACATTTTCAAAAACCAGGATGAATTAAAAGGACATTTTAAATGTAAAAATTAAAAAAAAATAATAATACAGAGTTTTGTGCCTCATTTATGAGCAAAGAAACAAACACACACACAAATAAATCAATAAACATAAAAAAAAAAAAAAACGTGGTTTTTTTTAGGCAACAGAAATAATTAAATTTATCAAACTTGGATCATTTTAGTGTTGTCTACCCAGTATTATAATGAGATATTGGTAACACTTCACAATAAAGTACATTTGTTAACATTAGTTATTAACTAACATGAGCTAAGCATGAGCAATACATTTGTTACTGTATTAGTTTATCTTTGTTAATGTTGTTTAATAACAATCCAGCTGTTCATTGTTTAGTTCACAGTGCATTAACTAATGTTAACAAATACAACTCTTCATTTTATTAATGGATAAGTAAATGATGAACTGAACATTAAGAAAGATTAATACATGCTGTAGAAGTGCAGTTCATTATTATGCTAATGTAGTTAATTAATTTTAACTAATGAACCTTATTAAAAAGTGTTACCAAGATATTTTAGTAATTACAGAAAGTAAAGGAAAAAAATCCTTCATAAAACTAACATTTTGTTGTTAAATTTTCATAATATTCAACACAAACCTGAAATTTGTGAATTCCGTTGATCTGTGCAAACTCCATGTTGTTGTCGAAAAGGGCTTTTGCAATGATGTCCAGGACGCCCTGCCACTGAGAGACGAGGTATAAGTGTAGGGTCAAAGGTTAAGAGCTGTAGTCTGCTGAAGTGGTACCTCGTTTAATGAGAGCGTTACCGTGGAGAACACAAGAGACTTGGCTTCCGAGTCAGTCATCTGGATTTTCTTTAGGACTCGAACCACAGCCTCGACCTTCGTGGAGTGGCTACCCTACAGGGTAAAAAGATTACAGAGATGCCACAAATCATATCTGACCTGCATGAAAATGTCACACATCAGTGTTTCATCTCAGTAGGTATAATTGCATTTTACCTACATTGTAAAAAAAAAAAAACATTTTAAAAGTAATTGCCTCTGACCTTCACAGGGATGTCCTGCCCCTGGTGGGCGCTCTGAGTGGTGAACACATATGAAATCTCTGAATGTGAAGTGGTTTGTCGGCATATGGCGCACTTTATGGCTCTCCTTCGATTGCCGACGCTGTACTGCTCCACGATGATGGCGATACACCCGTTACAGAAACAGTGTCCACAGGTCAGTACGGCCCACTATCAATCAAAAACACATGTTCAGAGTATATACAAACATACATACACTTGACAAATTCATTTTTGTTTTTAATTTTACCTCCTGACCCAGCGGTCGAGCACAGATTGGGCATGGCTCTGGATTCAGGCCACCAGTGGACTTATCCTGAGACTGAATCAATACATGAATTACTACATCAAACGTGTCAGTTTATCTATACAGTACTACAAGTATATTGGGTCTTAAAGAGGACAAATTATTCAAAACAGGATTTTTCCTGCTCTTTTAAAAGTTTGAATATACCATGTATATTCACAACGTAGGGTAAAATACCATCCCTTTTCCACCCAGAACTTTTGTAGAAGCTAAACTAGAGACATTAGTACTCATTTCATATAGGTTCAGTTCAGGCAGTCATTACAGAGGTTGTGTACTGTATCTTTAAGACAAGACACAGCAGGTGAATAGGGGAACTGATAGATATCACCACATTTTCACCAGTTGATTAATCACAGTACATCAAGACAATTGTTTTCTGAAATCAAATTTTCTGCAAAAAAAAAACAAAACATCAAAAATACTGCCAGCAACCAGAAAAAAAAAAATCACCTTGTTTTTTTGGAATAAAATGTTGTATAAAATAAGGTAAATTATGTTAACAAACCCCCTTGATTCTGAACAAAAACCCCTCAGAATATAGACAGTAATAAGACTGGTAATTTTGGTGCATGTAAGTGCTACTAAAATGGAGATCTCTGGCTCAGTGCATAGAAAAACTAATTTTGAGAAAACGGCCTTTAAATATATATATATATATATATATATATATATATATACATACATACACACACACACACATATATATCATCATTTAAATCTACAGATGCAAATATATAAAGGACAATAAAATAAACACTTAGATGTGTATTTTTGATGTTTTCATTTTACTAGTCTGGAAGAACACATGTTAGGAAAACGCAGGTTAGAGGGTTTTGGATCGCATAAAATAATTAAGGAAACAAACAAAATAAGTACACAATAAAAGAAACAATTAGGATGATTTTTTTAATGAGACTTGGGAGGAGATTCTTTTGCATGTGGCGTGTGCATGTGTATATGTATGCATGTATGGAAAAAAGTCTCCTGAATGAAAACTGTGCAACCCAGTGTCACAAAAAGGCTTGTATATATGTATATAGTTGAATTTTCAAGTTTGAAGTGTTAGATTATTTTATTCAATATATTTCTTTTTTTTCTAAATAAAAATCAGAAAATTTATTCCTGGTTTTTTTTTTGTGTGTTCACAAACTCAGCACACAAATTAATGGTCAATAACTGTAATTTCTTGAAAGCCATTTGTTCTCTGAAAAAACAATACACCTGAGATATACCTCACACTCAAAGAGAGCACATTCTGTGAAATAAAATATGTGAAAATCACCTATTTAAGATTCAGGTTCTAAAGGGTTAAAGTGAAAAAAATCCTTTTACCTTCTCCAAGTTTGTTAGATAGAGAAACTGCCCAAGCTTTTTTTGCAGTTGTGATTTGGCCACTGCCCTATCATTAAGCAGCTTCATCCTGTTCTGCTCCACCTGTTCACATGTAAATAGAGACAAACTAATAGTTCTTACTTTTCTTAAATCACATAGCATGACAGATGGAATTCATTTAGTCATCATCACCTCGTGAGGTTCTATAATATGCAACACTTTGGGTTTGGGCTCATCAGGTAACCGCACACGCATCCTTTCGGTGGCCATGCCCAGCTCATCAATGGCCGACACATGATCCCGCAGTGACATCCAGTACTCATGCAGCAGCTGAAAGAGCCCAAGATGGTCTGTGAGTCGGGCATTTTGATGAAGACATTCAAACCCTAAATCATTCATCATGAAAATGATCGCAAACCTTATATTCTTTCTTCCAGGACTCAAAAAGCTCCATGAAAGAGTTTCCCTCCTCTATAAGGCCAGACTCTATGCGGCGGACCTTGGCAAAGGACAGGATGGCTTTAAGGGCCCGTTCTGTTTCACTGGCAGCCCACAATCCTCGACTGGTCGTGGGGAGTCTGTCATCTACCAGACCATCCTCATCTTCAATCATCTCCTCAAAGATGGCCGTCTGCCCCTTTACTCTGCCCAGAATGCATTAAAAAATATAACACTTTACAATAAAGTCTCATTAGTTAACATTATTTAATGCACTATTTTACATTAACTACGAGCAATATATTTTTACAGCATTTGTTAACCTTTGTTAATGTTTGTTGGTAAAAATGTTGTTTGTGGTTTCTTCATGTTAGTTCAGTGAATGTAGAAATTAACATTAAGATTAATAAAAGCTGTAGAAGTATTGTGCATTGTTAGTTCACGTTCATGAATGTAGTTAATGTTAACAAATGAAACCTTACTGTAAAGAGTTCCAAAAAAAATTAAGTTTATTGACTATATTTCATGCATATAGTTTTAAAAGAAGTTTACCCAAATGTCTTTAAAAACCCATGTGGCTTATTTTATTGTTTTAGATGAATTGGAATATAGCGCATTCTGTCATTTTGACAACTTTTATGATACTTTTATTGTGCTTTTATGAAATTCTGCTATTCTGCTAAACATCCCCTTTATGATCCACAGAATAAAGAAATGACATGAGGGTAAATGGTGATGAAACTTTCATTTCTTGGTGAAATATGAATTGCACATTCAATGTCAAATCTATTGATTTACCATGACATTATAACTTACGTGTGAGAGAATAGTTTTGATTCATAGTCCGTAAAAAGTTCATCAGCTTTGCAAAACACACAGCTATGGAACAAATATTAAAAAAACTAATTTTAAAATCAAGGTGAACAATTACAACAATCTGCAAGCAGGACATTTAAGGTGAAATGTGTAATTTCTTAAACACTAGAAGCCCCAAACCAAAAAACAATGACAATTACAAAACATAATTACAAAACTTAGAGGCAATGCATTATTGGTATATAATGTGCAATGAAAAAATTAGTAGATTCAATTCATCCATTTTCACAAGTGGATTTTTCAATCACACTGTTTGATAGCAGTTATTATTTTTGCAATTCAGTTTGGTCCTGCTTCTGTAATATAACGTATGCACTTCACCTATAAGCATTGAAAAGATTTTACTTGTTTAGTGGCAGACGAACAGGTCGCAGGTGGCAAAGTGTCGCTTCCTCGATGACTTGCCGAGATGGCGGCCCCTCCAGCTTCTTTACAGCATCCTGGACCGTTTTTTGTGATTTCATCAAATCATCGATTTGAGTGCTGAGCAGAAACTGAAGCCCACGAGCATCTCGAAACCTATAAATAAGATGTTTTTGTTAAAAAGTATTTTTTATGCATTAAAAAAAATGTCTGTAAAAAAAAAAGGACTAATCTGTCAAGGATGCTAGATTACTTGTCTGCCAATGAGAGCTTGTTGGCTTGTTGTTTATAACTGCAAGTGAGCTCATTTTGGATGCGGCCCACCAGGTCATCATCCATAGAGTATTGAATGGCCTGCTGAATGACATCCAGCCACCAGGGAGAACGAAGGTTCACCTAAGGAAAAGCACACAATCATTAATATTGTATCAATATACAGTATCAATATCAATATTAAACTGCATACATAAAACGCAACCAAAAAAAACACAAAACTGAATGATAACTGAGCATTTACCTTGCGCTTTAGCTCTTTAATGTGCTGAAGAACAGGTTGCAGGTTCTGATGTGCTTCAGAAACCTCAGAATTCACCTTTGCCATGTAATGCTGCTTCAGCTGCTCAGCCTGGGATGAAAACACATGGAACTAAAAATTACAGCAAACTGAACTCATATTCTTATTATAAAACATATTATAATTAAGCCTATGAGCGATTACCAACCTCTTCTTTGAGACTATCATCTCTCAGGGTTGGAGGAATCCCAGGATGCTTTGCATTTAGAAGCTCCATCAGATTATGGGTTGCATGAAGCCTCTGTATTTTCAGACAAACAAACAAAAAAAAAAACTTAAGGAAGGAAGGAAGGATGGATGGATGGATGGATGGAAGGAAGGATGGATGGATGGATGGATGGATGGATGGATGGATGGATGGAAGGAAGGAAGGATGGATGGATGGATGGATGGATGGATGGATGGATGGAATTTTACTGAATTGGAATGATTTACCTGAAGGGAATCAGTTTTCAGTCTTGCTTTATGTTCTTCAGATGATCGCAACACTTCCCGGTACATCTCCGCTGCATCTGCAAACTCTCCTGGCAAGGACAGGAAACCATTCGTTAATGTGTACAGCCATCGAGGCAGGTACAGGTACTTAAATACTGCAGGTGTTCAGAATACCTCTAATGATGTGGATTCCAGCCAGACCATTCAGAGCACACACCAGCTGCCTGTGGGCCTCTTCACACTCCACCCGACATTTCTTCTGCAACGACTTTAACAATTCCTCCATTGTCATTGTGCTTAAATAGGAAACAAACAAATCAATGTGGATGCAATTAACCAGAAGACTTTATCGCCCCAAAAAAACTGATCAACTGAATCTAAGAACCTCTTCTGGAGGGGCAGAAATTCTCCTCTGACAGCTTGCGGGTGGCAGCAGGCCTGACGTAGACGCAGGAGAGGATACAATATGGTAGAGACGGTACGTCGGTCCAAACTACCCAGCTTTAGTGACCAGTCAGAGATCTTCCTTAGCTTTAAAAGAGCATCTTGGGAGCAAACCTCATGCTGACGGTGGTAAAAGTGTCCTTCTACTGGGGAGAAGTTGAGCCAGTGGACCTCTTCTGTTTGAGGGGGGATCTGGATCTGAAAATTGAGTATAAGACACCAAATTAAAGCACTGATGAGATGTGGGTTAAGATTAGATTATTAAAGTCAACGAGTTAACCTGCTAACCTGATCAATGACATCTTTTTTGGCAGATCGCCACAGTAATTGTGCAATGACATTGTAGAGTGGTCCTGTATTGCCATGGCGATACGGGCGATAAAGTAACTGGTCCCACCAGTACTTCACCCAATAGGGATCAACACCCAGGAACAGGACAAGACCATACAAGTCTAAGAGATGACATAAAAACCAAAAACAATTATAATCACATAATAAAACTGTTTTTTGATTAAATTAGGCAGAATTATTTCTAAAGTTAATGCTAAGACAGATATTTTATTTATGACCAAAGTAGCAAAAATGTCAGTGATACCTTCAGTTCAAAACATGGACTCAATGATTCATTTTTGCCATTCCTCTGGAAATGTTAAAGAAGTACCACCACTGTTTTTCTGAATGGTCGTGTGTATGTACATAAAGATATCAAGATATTTGTTTGAATGAAATAACTCTGCTCACCTTCCAAACCTCTCTGCACAGGAGTTCCACTGACACACCAACGATTAACGGATGTGAGACGCAAAGCCATCTCTGCTGCCTGTATTAAAAACAAAACAAAACATTTTTATAATGTAGCTGTTCTCTGATTGTGCTGTCTCTGAGATTAAAAATGACCAGGATAAATATTAGTAATATTAATGTGACATTGATGTGATCACCTTAGCTGTGGTGCACTCCACCATCTGAGCTTCATCCAAACAGACACGCCACCACTCCACGGCCACTAGAGGGCTCGGTATGGCCATGTAGCGCTTCTGGTTGCGGAATCGACGGCCGTCTTTGCTGTTGCTGTGGGGGATGTCGACGTAATTGAGTTCAGTGCGGAGCACGTCGTAAGTGGTGATAACCACATCCTGCTCAGCCAGAATGTGGGGCTGGATGAAACCGTGTCTCTTTACACCCTGATACACCTAAAACAAGTCACCATGAAATCAAAATGGACAATTCTTGTTTTTCAATGGAATACTGCAGTATTAAACGAATGATTTATGCATAAAAATAATTATTGAATTTTTTTTATTCATATGCCCTTGTAATCTTCAATCAAAGTAACTTCCCCTCCCTCGGGTAGCGCCATCTCTTCTCTGATGACGTTTACTATTAAAATGAAGTCCCTCCCTACATTTTTTCTTGTTTGAGAAGCCGTTTCACATTTAACAGATCCAAACAGAAGAAAAGACTATCGCAGCTTCCGTTTCATGCAGTATTTAACAAGATGAAGGCCCGTTCACACCAAGGACGATAAGTGTAATGATAACAATAAAGTTTGAATTATAGTTCTAGTTCTATGATACTAAAATGATACAAAGAAACAATATAGTTGTAATCATTTTCAAAATGTTTTTTTATAGCACTAATCAGAATCCACTTGACTTTAAAGAGCTTCAGCACTTAAAGTGGAAGACGACAAAACTGCAGTATGTGCTCATAAGAAACACAAAGTTATTGTGCATTGGTGTGGATGCTAATATATTTATTATAATTATCTTCATAACTTGTTGGTGAGAACGGGTCTTAAAGTGGTAGTTCACCCAAAAACGAAAATTCTGGCAACACAAAAAGTTTTTGAAGAACATGAGTTACGAGCAGAGGAAAAAAAATTCATACAGGTTTCATAGAGAATAAACAATGACTGAAATCATTTTTTTTGGTGATCTTTTCCTTTAAGTCTTTTAAATAAACAATATCCTCAAGGTCCCCACTACTGGTAAAACTAACTAAATAGTAGTAGTAGCTCTCTAGTTGGTCCTTACCAGCACTCTAATAGAGGAAGTATGAATGTGCCGATTAATTTCATCCACCCACTGGTGACAGATGGAACTGGGTGAGATGATAAGAGTGGCTCCAGTAGAGACAGGTGTCATGGCCACCAGGCAATGAGGGCAATAAAATGGGGTCGTTTCAAGGTTCTCCTCCTTGTAGTTGACACACTCCGCGTGCTGCCACAGCAGACAATTGAGGCACTGAACCCGAGGCTTATAGTCCACCAAACCAAGCTCCCCGCAGATGCACTCAAAGCGATAATCTGAAGTATTAAATGGGATCACAGACGCTCTAGTTGGGGTTTCGAGTTCAGGCTTTAAGTTTTGTGTAAGATCTGATTCAGTACTCTCAATATGGATGTTTTTTATCATTTCATGTTGGGGTTTGTCTGCGGTTTCTTTATCATCTTCGACTGTGATGTCTTCTGACGTCTTTTGCTGTGGATTCTCTGAATTTGGCTCACACTTCAGTTCCTCTGTCAGGAGAGGAGGTTCCGCACCGTCTTCAGAATCTGAAGCTGTGGTATAAGAGGTCAGCGATGCCTCTTTATCCTGAGCAGAAACTCGACGAGATGTTCTCCTGGGAGTGGCCTTGTCAAAAGATTTCTGCAAAAATAGTACAAAACATGAAAAGAGTGCACGCTCCATTCGACACATTTAAATAATAAAATGTTTAATGTTAAAAATTAAGCTTAATTTATTAAATAACATCCTTGTTCTAGAAAATATAGTTCTTACATGCACAATAAGACTAGCAGCTGCTATCAACTTTTTAAAATAAGATATTAAAAATGTAACTACTCATTTATTACAACTATATTTGTATAATGATTATATTTAATTTATAATTATGATTTAAATTAAAACTACAGAATATGAAGCTATACAATCTGGTGTCTCTGAGACACTTTAAATCCTGTAAAAGAGATTTTTTATTAATTAAAATAAATAAAGTTATAATAAAAATAACGTATGACTAAAAAATTCAATATGTTTAATAGACTAAATAAAAAAAACTCTCTATAGAAAAAGTGATTACACACCGTTCGATGCGCGGCGGGCTTCTTCTTCTTTTCTTTGTAGTTCTTCCCCAGTTTGAAGGATCCTGCTAGCCCTCGTCCTTTGATCTGTTCCACAATGTTCTCGCTAATCAGTTTGGTCAGTATTTTCTTTATGTGGTTACGGTTCTTTAGGGTGTCGTACTTGTACATGGTCCGTAGATATGCAAAAATGGCATTGATTGACGCTCCTTTCCCAACCTTCATTTCCTTGATGCCAGTCAACAGCATCTCACGAACAGCTGAAAAGAAAGAGGAAGTGAATGCAATAACATCTTATGAAAATAGATGTTGTTCTTGGATCAACAACCGTAGCTGGTACTTGAATAACATTATCTAATCTATGACATGTCAAAGGATTACTTCACTTCAAAATTAAAACTTTGCCATAATTTACTCGCCCTCACGTCAACCTAGATGTTTACGTCATTCTTTCATCAGTCGAAAAGAAATGATCATTTTTGAGGAAAACATTCCAGGAATTTTCTCCATATAGCGGACTTCAGCAGCTACCAACAAGTTGAAGATCCAAAGTGCCGTTTCAAAGGGCTCTACATGATCCCAGCCGAGAAATAAGGGTGTTATCTAGCGAAACGATCAGCCATTTTCTAAAAAAACAATACTAAAAATTATTTAAAATGATAAATATTTCAACCACAAATGCACTGTTCTGTGATACGCTAAGCAGTATGTAATCACTTTGGAAAGGTCACTCGTGATGTAGTCAGGAGTAGTAGGGTGAAGAACTCCATCCCACTTTCTCCTCCAATTTCAGAATCGTCAACATCGGCGATTAAACTTCTTTTGTAAAGGCCATTTGACTTATTTTTTGCATGTTAACTATGTAAACTCTTGCTCGGTACTTTCGCCTACGTCACATGTGATTAAGTAATGCATGGCACATCGCAGAACTAGTGCATTTGTGGTTAAAATTATATCTTTTTTTTTTTTTTTTTTTTTAGAAATTGACCGATCATTTCGCTAGACATGACCCTTATTCCTCAGTTGGGATCACATAGAGCCCTTTGAAGAGGCAATTTGGACCTTCAAAAGGAAGTCCGCTATATGGAATAAAAATCCTGGAATTTTTTCCTCAAAAACCATAATTTCTTCTCAACTGAAGAAAGAAAGACAAACATGTCGGATGACATGGGTGTGAGTAAATTATCTGGACATTTTAATTCTGAGGTGAATTAAAATTGATTAAAAATATTTTTCCCTTCCTCAAAAATAGCAGTAGTTGATATAAATACATTTTGTAAAATGAAACGTTTCTAAAAACATTTTACCTGGATAAATGATCTTCTCCTTGGGTGTCACCTCATGTTTAATGGTTCGTTGTCTCTCTAATGGTGGAGGAGGTACAAAGTAATTCACAGATCGTCCCTGGAGAGGACAGAGACTCAAGAGTAAAACAAAAAATGTCATTTCTGGAAAGCCAAAGAAATATTACATTGTCTGTTGCCATTTATTAGAAAATTCTGGTGACACTTTACAATAAGGTTGCATTTGTTAACATAAGTTAGTAGTTCTCAAACTTTTTCAGTCACAACCCACCTTTAAATCTATAAAAAAAAATCTGACTTTCTATTGTGAGGAACTTCTATGTCAGGCTTGTTTGGATGGTGAAGTCAATGGTCTGAAGAAGAATGATTCAGTGGAAATGGTGCTCGTGCCGCTCTTATAAAGACAGAACACCAGCTGCTGTTCACGCACTTGAACGCCGTTGCAATGGCTATTTCCCTTTCCCCCCATACAGTACCTGTGCGCCCCCTATATTAATTAACGTAACCTAACAATGAAAAATATTTCTAAAGCATTTATTCATTTTAGCTAATGTTAATTTCAACATTTACTAATACATTATTAAAATCAAATGCTGAATGTGTTAACATCATTTAATGGATATGAGCTAACATGAACTAACAAAAAACAGTTGCATTTTTTTATCATTAACAAAGATGAATTAATGCTGTAACAAAAACTGTACCGCAAAGTTTTAGTTAATGTTAGTTATTGCATCAACTATTAGAACCTTATTGTCAAGTGTTACTGAATACTGCAGAGCTTTTTCTCTGAACTAATTTGCACACACTTAAGGACACGTGTAATTGTAAACTGACCACAGGTAAAGTGAGAACCCCGTGCTCCAGGTTTTGCCGGGTGTTACACAGAATAAGGGCCAGTACTTCCACGGTTTTCCCAAGCCCCATCTCATCAGCGAGGATCCCACCAGGCCAGTCAACTCCAGCCAGAGGAAACTCTCGGATCAAGCTGTAATTGAGGTTAGGGTAATTAGAACTGCTCTACAAAACTAAATGATATTGATGTTGTTGGATAGTTCATGCACATCTGTTTTAACTACAGTTTCAGTATATTTTGCTCCAAGTAGAAAATATTCGTACCATCCGGTGTAGGGATTGTAAAAGAGTTTTTTCCCACAAATTGTGACCATTTCCCTCCAAAGAAAATGCAACTTTTGCTCTGTGCAAGGAATACAAACACTGTAAATTAGCACTGAACTCTTCTCATGCGCTGACAAACAGCAAAGATAATGATGATAAACCTTTGAAAAACACGTCTGGACCTTGAGAGCTGCTGCTTTTGAACTTCTCTCTCCTCAGCATCCAGCTGACCGCCTGACTCTGATAGGGTCTCAGCACAGGTATGAGGCCCGGGTGCTGGACGTCGAAGCTCTGCTCTGCTGCTTCAGTCTGGTGGAGGTGTCTGACATGATCATACAGCTCCTCAACGTTCTGACGCTCCAGATCAGTGTCACACTCCTCCTCTTCATTCTCCATCACCTCTACCATTGACCCGAATAAAAAAATAAAAAAATCAGAATGGAATAAAGCCAAATCATAAAAGAATATTACAGGACATTTTTCTAGCATTCCCTTTCTGGCCCCTATTTGAAATCCTTGCTCAAGAGCATACTTTTTAAGCTGGTTGTGATTTTTGCATTTGCACTTCATATTAAAATGACACCAAACTATTGCTCAGTGGGTCCTGTGGAGCAGCTCTACTTCGAGGCTTAGTGGGTCTCGGAATGCAGCTCCACCTCCAGCTTCAAGTGTATTGCTGTAATTGTATTTCTTGTTTGTTTTTAAAGAATGTAATTTTGATGCCACCACTAAACTTTTTTGCTGAGAATCTAATTGGTGGCATATTAAAATTATACTTAAGATTACCGGGGATGATGAAGTCATAGAACAATTCCATTAATTTCTGCAGAAGCTGATTGGCTTTTTTAATGCGCCCATTTCCTTCGCTGAGGAATTCTGGTCTGCACAACCCTGATTCGAGAAGAAAGATTTTCAGCTGTTCAAAAAAAAAACAAATGGAGAGAAAACACAGTGATTTGTTAAATGTTACGTTTTAATGATTGGGGTATTGAATACACGGTCACAAACCCACTTAATCCTGATGATTTTGAAATACACACCTTCACTGATTCATTTCCTGAAGCATGGCACAATTTAATGACCTTTCTCTTCTGTAGCCAATCCAGATCCTCCAACAATTTTCCACCAAAGGAGCATTCAATCGGCACAGGATCACTTCCGCCCGTCTCAGCCTCCAATTCATCATTATTCAGTTTCAAACTTAGTGTGTCACCCGCTTTCTGCAGGCAGAAGGAATCGTCTCCAAGCACAAAAGGAATCTTTGGGTACAGGTTAAACTCTCCAATCAGCGCACTCCACCCCTGATCGAGAGCAGAAAGAGGCATCACATTCAATTCTAAGGTATCTGGAAGAGAATCCTTTATGGAGCAGCTTGGATGCTCTTCTGATGGTCCTTCTTCTGTGCCTGCAGAAGATATAAAACACCGGCTTTCCTCTTCCAGGCTGCTCTCGAGCACTGGTCCAGGCTGACAGCTGTCTGACGGTGCCGGGATCGACTCCTGAATGTCTGCGCAATCTCCTTCATTTCTCCGATCTTCAAGCATATTCCACTCCAGTCTCCTCTTGGCATCCTCGTCCATGCGCACCGGCGGCGCGCGTTTCCTCCTGCTGCTCATAGTGGAAACCTGCAGAGATGCAATGACACAAAGTTTAATTATCCTCTTTATTTACCATTTTGAATTCAAATGCTTCAAATTAAATGAGACTAAATGCAACAGCATGCATAAGCAGATTTATATACCACTTTAATTTGAAGCAGATCTATATGTGTATTATATGAATTTGAAAGAAACACAGAGCAAATAAATACACACATCTAAAGATGTTTAAACAAACTGTCTTACAGTAACAACACTAAACATTCTCTCCTTGAGGACGTGCTCTGCTCTATATTACACTGTAATATGTCTACAGTGTAAAACTGCAGCTTTAATTCTATTTACGTTTTACACACATACAATTATCGTCACAGACTGATGTTTCTGCTAATCTAGTTACTTCATAAACACACAAATACACGATTTTTATGAGAAAAAAAAAAACTCAATTGAAAAGAATTCCGTAGAATGTCAGTGTAAAATAAACAATATCTGATTTAAAATGATATGGTACATTCATTCAGTCAAACGCTGCATCATTATACCGCTTCATCAGCAGTTGAAATGTACCTTTGTTTTGCTCTGGGGTGTGTTCTTGGCAGCAGAAAATAAATGTCATAAAATAACTTTCATAACCTCCCAAACCAGCGGGACATTTTCGTGTATTTATCCGCCATATTTAAAATACAGGAAGCGACGTCAGTCTGAACCAAAACAATGGCAATGCACTGTGATATCTCAAACACTAGAGGGCGCTGAGGAGCATTTTACATTTTAATTATGGGAGTCTTCTAGTCAAATTTCTAATACATTTAGGTAGATATTAAATATATTTGGTTAAAATATTAGGTCACGTGGAAGTAGAAGTATTATAATCCGTGGGCTAATGATGGATTCACGCCTTGTTGAATATTTTGCTAATAGGGCAATTAAGTGTTTGTTTATAATTATTTTACAGATAAACAGCAGCCTAATTGGTCAGACTGAGAATGAGTATGTGATTGTGTGTGCTTGTGTGTATGTATAAAAATAATTATTATCATCATCATCATTTTCAGGAGTCAATAATGACACTGCAAAAAATTATTGCAGGCTCGACTGTTTAACGTAACACAAAAGTTATATTTCCATGTGTGGATTATTCCTATAATAATAAAAACATCACATAATCAATGCTTCTCACAGAGTTTATGAGTTAAATCAATTATACACAATGTATAATCATATTAAAGAGCCTTTCATCGGTCACCCTGAAAGAAGCCAGTAAATGACAGTAATTAATAAAAAGTTTAATAAATCAATTCATAGTTTACTCAGTAAACTGAATTCTCAATATTAAACATTGGTTTGCTGAGCTGCAGATTTTGGAGTGCTTAAGAAACTTTAATCCAAAGCAATTTACACAATACAGCCCTCAACAACAGAAATCCCTTGCAAGGTACAATCATTTTAATGAACAACACTACACCTGCAGGGAGTTTAACATTTCAAGCCTCTTTTTTGAATGCATTTATTAAAGACACTCCATTTGTAGTCAGACAGTCAGATCTGCTATACAAAGAGATCATTCACTCTCAGACTCGTCTTGTGTCTGTACGGCGTGTCGTAAGGCAGCACACTGTGCCATGTTAGGCAATCCTGATGCCATACACAACTCAGAACACTGTGTGAAAATAGCCATTTCTTTTGCATCAAACCTGGGCAGAAAACGGTGAATGCAATGAACTGTAGCCTACATAAGAGATAGATATATATATTCTTTGTGAATATTAAAGGCCAGTGAAGGTCAAAATTTGCTGAGCTGGAGATGTCAGAGCTCAAGAAAACATGCTGCTCATGTGATACTATAGATGCTCACTGCAGAACCGATGCGGTCATCTGCGGCACCATCTTTTAATACATTAGTACATTAGATTGACTATGGCCTCTGCTTGTCTTGTTTAATAGAGTTTAAGGTCTAGGTTAAAGCCAAATTCTGAGCTCAGATCCCTCTTCCTGTACAGCAGAGCAGTTCACACTTGCATATAATCAGATATAGTATAAAATAAGATTATTTTATATTATTTCGGATTATATGCAAGTGTGAACTCGTGAAATCTAGAGTGGGTCAAGATCACACATTAAAACCCAAAACTTCTTACCAAGCCAAAAATTAAGCCAAAGAACATCACTTCCCAGGTATATCCCTATTAAACAATCCACACAGGGAAACAAAAAAAAAATTAGAACATTAATGCATTATGTATTAATATAACAAAAATAGTCACAGACAGTCCAACCATATGTGAGGAATAAAATGAGTAGAAAACAGGACAATAGACAGAATGATTATAGACGTTTATATTTGACCCGTAATTCTTAAGAGCAGTTTTAGAAATTCAGTTAAGTGAAAAATATTTTATATAAATGTAACAAGGAATCCCAACAATGTAGAAAATATGTAACAAAACACACATCAAACATGTTCATGATGTAAATATATAAATCACTGTGCACTTTACATGGTGAGGCAAATTGTACTTGGCTTAGTCACACATTTTGACCCTTTAAGACTGAATAACAACACTCAGCTTCACCTCTCTTCACCTGCATACATTCAGCACACTTTTAAGTTTTATGTGCATTGACACTTGGTATTTCTTGGTCCATTGTCATGCAGAAGGTATGAAAAGCATCTACTGTTCATGTGATTTATATTTTTGATCTACAGCCAATCACTAGTCTCTACAGCAACTGTGTCTTTGTCAAGTAGGTCATGCTGTTCTGCTGGCTCCTCCTCATTTGGATCATCTTCTGGTGTGTTTTCTTCTGGCAGCTGGACACGCACCTAACCCAAACATTTACATTGCATTCAGAGAATACAAAGGTTTAATTCAAATTTAATGTGGAGCTGGCATGCAAAATTGTCCTTAAAACATAATCTGGAAGCCAAAATGATTTCATATTGAATTCTGATTTGTGTCTTCAGTGCACTCAATTCAGAAGTCAACCTTTAATGCCAGTTCTATGCTGCTTTGCAAGTATTAGTATATCCTTCAGAAAAGTGCATATAATGTCATGCAGTTCTATTTACCCTCCTAGTGACAGTTCTTCTCCACGGGCAGCGCATCCTGAGGAAAGAAGTGCAGGCCAAGAAACAGCGGCAGGAGAATGCAACCTCCACCACTGACATCAGAATTAATGGAAACCATAGGATTAATGTAGTACCCTGGAGAGAAATATGTATAGTTTTTAGTATTTACGTTCACTTGCTCATTTTCAATTATATGCCACACCAATAAATTTACATGACTTTTCCATGACATTTCTATGCATTTGTGATTACTTGACTTAAAAAAATTAATAAATAAAAATAATAATACTACAACTAATAATAAACATAACAGTAATTTTAGCCAAATATTTTAGAGCCGAGAATAAGGGTTCATGATCGTCATAAGTTAACTCTTGATTAATCACAATTTAATCGCACAATTTTAATCTGTATTTATTTCTCATCTCCATAAATATTTCCAGTAGTGGAGCTAGTGCAAGGGCTTAAAATCAATTGGGACTATCCTTTGCTGAAACCTCCTCGTCGAGAGTGCGGTTCATGGTTGCACAGCAACAACAGATGTCACGCGAGCGAAAGCGTTTGGGGAAAGAAGGGGAAAACGGTACGACTGTGATTTCCACACGTTTTCAGATGCGACATGTGAACACACCTATGGCTGAATCTCTATTTCTCCAACTACAGACTAGGCCATGGGTCAAACAGAAAATGAGCACAGTTTTAATTGCGTGCAGTTAAAATTAGTGCCGTTAAAATGAATTTGCGTTAATGAGTAATTAACGCATTAATTTTGACAGCCCTAATATTTACAAAATCCCGGTTCTACGTCAGAACGCGGACTCGTTGGCTGGCTCCTGGGTCAGCATCGAATGCATGCGTATGTCGACCAATACTGAGCAGGCGTTCTGAGGTCTTACAGGTTTGGAACGACATGAGGGTGAGTAATTAATGACAGTATGTTCATTTTTGGGTGAACTAACCCTTTAAGTTGCTGCACACATAAGAACATTTTCACATAAGTTTTTGGCTTTATAAATTCCGATTTGATCCTCACTTTTAACGTGGGATAAAACAGAATTTAGGATCCAATCCATTTGTACACAGGTTTTTTTAAATGAGGCCCCTGGTTCGAATTTAATTAGCAAAAGTTTTGGTGACTCAAATGCATTTGAAACCCCTAAAGCACACTAAAACAGAGAAAGAATGCTTTAAAAATGCATTTATGAGACACATATCGATCAATTGAATTTGTTTACACAAGAACTTACATAGATGCGTGTGGGGTCAAAGGGGCACTCATTAGTGATGCTGTAGTAACTCATGTTTTCAGGCAGGTTGCAGTGAGTAAACAGACTGCGTCCATCCAGATGTATAGCCCTCACTGTGGCAACACTGATCCCCACTGCAGAGGCGGCACCCAAAAGGATCCCCAGGGCACTCATAATTAGTAAAAACCAACTCTGCAACAAGGATAGAATGTGTTCAGAAATTAATACATGAATACTCTAGTTTTATAGAAAGACTCTTGTTTTAAAGTGAATGTTTTGCAGTGGCAGCAAATAAACTTAACAGCCAAAACACATAAATAACAAACCCAGTCATTACAAAAAGGATAGAGTGTGTATATGTCTACTCACCAGCAGCGGGTTTTTCTTGTTCTTTGAGAGAACAATAGCTGAGATTCCACCAATAATTGCCTGCAGGTTATAACATGGTCAGATGTATGAATTACAGTCTGGATTCATTCGGTGCAAGGCGTGAGTTTAAAGTTTCAACTAACACACCTGGTTATTTTTAACCACTATGCATTATGCTTCATCTACCACATGACTGGCATCTGGATAATAAATCACAAACATAATCCAATGTCCATAACAGAAATGTGGAGATATTAGGCAATAAATTACAGTTTTAAGGACAGACATACCACGAGTCCTGCCACAAGAGCAATGACATTGGAGATGGGGTAGACGAGTTTCCGGTTCCAAGTGAACACCTTTATGTGTCGGAGCACAGCTCCGTGTACCAGTGCCCCCAGCAAGAAGTTTACATGACCAACCAGCACCAGCCCCAAACCCATTTTCATCAGGATCTTGTCATCCTTCAGACTGCCGCAACAAATACCTACAGAAGCAGTGGGACATTGAAGATAAAGGAACAAATCATCAGATAAACTAAATGTAATGAGTCAAGGAACAATGTGCACCAGTCATTTTTCATGAGCCATGACTTCACATGATCAGGGAGTTGATGACGGACAGTCAGATGTAATGGAGGTAATCACACCTGAATTTCCATGACTAGAGCATGAAACCTGTACGCGCATGACTGTGATTACTGGATTTTTAAAAAATCAGAGCAATTGTCGCCAATTAAATATTTTAGACTCGTGAATGACATTTTAAAATTCCATGTTGAAAATTTTCTATGACCATGTTCCAACTATGGATTGATTTACTATAGCTTTGGTGGTACAGCTGTATTGTATACTTTCACCCAAGCCATAATTTTGAGAGAGAATAAAACTATTCTTACAGAAACACCCACTGTATTGCACAAGTAATAGTTTAATTGTCATTTAATTACCTTTTTTTCTTTAATGGTACAACAAATTTTTAAAAAATTATTATTATTTTACATGCATTATTATTTATTTTACATTATTATTTTACATGCATCATTAGCGACACCTCCTTTCAATTAGAAGAGCCAATCGGATTGATTATAGAGGATTGGAAGTCCCGCCTTAAAATTAAAAGAGCCAATAACCACCTTGTTTACTCTGAATGAACAAGCAAAGATTCGATACGATTGTCAGATTTTACTTTAAAATATGTTATTGACAAGCGGTATCTTACATTTTTGTCTTTCTCCATTGAGAAGTCTTTATGTCGTAGGCTACTTGTTCTGAAATAGACAACTTCCATTACAGCCGTGAAAAAGCCGGCCATTATTAGACTCCTTACATACAGCGAGACATTTACATTACAGAGCAGTGTTGTGATGTATTATCAAGATAACCAAGACCACACCCGGATCTCGCTCCCAGTCCATCCCATGAAATGAACACGTAACTTATGTAAATGATGCTCAACTCACCCGAATTCACCATTCTGAAGTCCTTCTTTCAGATTAAGTCATAATTAAGGGTTTAACGTGTTCCAGGATCTTCTCCGCTTACCGTGCCTCTCAGGCTGTCTTCCTTCTTCCCCTTCACCTGCGTGCATGGCCACTCCCTGTCCGCTCGCTCACCTGATCCTGACCGTCCTGCAGGTGTCGCTGCTGTATATGAGAAAGACGAGCCGTAATCTTACATGGAGTTTATAGTCTCCGAAGCGAGCGCTGTCTTGACATTAGATTGCGGCCAATCTTTTTTGAACACTTTTCTGGTCAATTTCAGCCTTCGATATTTTTTGTATTTTTAATCACACTTTGATAAAAAAAAATTATGCATCTGTTTTGTTTTGGCTGCAATAAAAAAGCAGCCAATCAGTAGTCGGCGTGAGTTGATGAGGTAAACCTGAACACCTGTACATGATAAGCTGATACTCATTAATGCATTAACCTGCACATGGTAAACCTCCTCTCAGCTTGATATTTAAGAAGGCCTGTAAGACAAGGAAAGTTATTGTGTAAATGTTTCTCCACTGATTCTCTCTCAGCTAGGTCAAAACGATATTGGGATGGCGGCAATTTTTGTCGTCCTCTTTGGCTTTATAGTGTGTCTAGCACTGCCTGTTACATCTAACGGTATTGATTTGAATGCGCACTCCCCAGCATACTTACCGGGAATAATACAAGATGTCTGGCATGTTTCTAACTCTCCTGGTGCCGCAGAAGTTCATCAGCCTCACACTTTTGGTGACTTTGCATCTGATGTCTTGATGCAATATGATATACAGGGTCTACTGGAGAGAAGAAACACTTTTTCATTAAGGATCATGAACTGTATGTCATTAATATACTCTTCTTAATCGATTAGATGTAGTTAGTATCTTACTATCGAATATGTTTGTTTTAGCATCTTGGACTGATCCAGCAGACACTAATGTGTTCCACAAAGGAGAGGCGTTGTATCTGCAGGCGTCTGTCTCACCTGGCCCTGGGCAACAGCTTTATGTCCAGTCTTGCCATGCTTCCTCCTCTCCAAACCCTTCTGACAAACCTGAAGTCTCCCTTATCATTAACAAAGGGTAGTTCAACTCCACAAACATTATTTTCTGTACACTTACTCCCTGAAATAATTTGGCCTTCGTTTTATTGTTCGACAGCTGTGTGGCATCCAAAGAGTCTTTGGTGAGGTTTGTGTTGCGGCGGAGTGATGCAGTTGACTTTGTTGTCCGTACGTCCGTTTTGAAGTCTTCTAAGGTGGGTGTTCATTCTCATTTAGGATTATTGCGATTCTACATACCAACAATACAAATGCTTTCCTGTTTCCGCTAGACTTATATTCACTGCAGAGTCTATCTTTCTGATGTGGGTTTGACTGCTGTCACTAAATTCTGCAACTACAACAAGCTCAAATCGAGGTAAGTTTTATCAGATCTTGCTCTTTATTAGGTCTTTATCTTGATGGGTTTTAGAACTCTTTATAAAGTGCATTTCTCTCATTTCAGATGGGTTGACCTTGGTGGCCAAAGCTCGGTATGTGACTGTTGTGGGAGAAGGTGTACAAGCATAGAGCGTGTGCAACTTCCTGGTTAGTATAGACATGAGCTGGAACTCAAATGAGCAAAAAAGTACCCATGTCAGGGCTCTAGATTAAGGGTCTTGCGTTTTGGGCCAGCTGATTCCAATAGCACTTGCCGTTTTGGTTCAGTTGTTTCATTAGTTTCTCTGACTTTATGAATTCTTGTAATCAAGATAAGCTGCCAGTGGTTCAGTCTACTGGTGCAAAAAATACTTGGTAAAGTATCCAAAGTGACTTGGAACCAAGCAGCAATGTTTTTCCATTTACAGTAAAGGTTTTATAAAGTTAGACACTTTGTAAATGATCGTCAAGGGAAGAACTTGGATATTTTTGACTATCGTAAGACCTCATTTGTATACACGATGCATTTATTACTTTGTTAAATGCAATTCTACGTTGTTCACTCAGTGCGTTAATGTTATACTATTTGTTAGTATGACAATGGTTCATAATGGTTGACTTGTTAAATTAATACTACTATATATTTGACTATAATCTGGCTAATGTAAACAAAGGAAGCGTTATTTTGAAGTGTTACCAGTATTTCTAGAAAGGAAATTTGAGTTACTCATTCATGAGGTACTGTGCCAATAGAGAAGAGATGTTTGAGGAACCCTGTATGTTTTACTTTGAAATTAACCTCCACTGTTCTTTGTTACAGTTTCTCTAGACCTGAATGCAGTAGTAAGCACCGGCCAGCTGATTATTAAGGATCAGAAATCTGCACCCCAAGCCACATCGCCGCCGCCGTCAGACTATAGCACTACCAAGTCTAGACTTGTAACCAGAGACTTGCCTGATAAAAGATGGATCAGGGCAGGTGCCTCTTTCTCTGGACCCTCAATGCAAAACATTGGCAATGTCTCCCCCTTGCCTGTTCAGCCTGGCTTTGGAGGAGGTGTGGTCATCATCAGCCAGGGACTGGGAGGGGATTTGTCAATGTGGCTACCAGACATCATGGAGCTTGAGGTGCCACCAGTGGTGCAAGTGGGAATTGGTTATTCAGAAAATCCTGTTGACGTAAGCCTTCAAAGTGATGAACTCTTTGGAAACCAGATGCAAGATGAAGGCACTGTTAAGATGAGTCAGGCAGTTGCTGTGGATGAAGGAAAAGCTAAAGAAGTTATAGATTCGCAATCTGTTGCAGAGGGTGAATTGGGCGTGAGGCATTTTAAAGATGTTGATGACTCTCATAAGATTCAGGAAAAACTTGCTGTGACTGAAGCGCATCACTTTAAGCAGCCTCAAATGGATCTTGACTTTGCCTTTCCTTCTAATGACCGATCACTGGTCAACCCTACTACACCACATAAGCTTTCTGAGAGTGCTGATAAGGGTGACGTTGTTTTCAGACAGGCTGAGATGGTCTTTAAAGGCACTAAAAGAGCCAAGTCATTGGAGCCAGTTCTCTACTCTAAACTAAGTCTGAAACAAGCGGCAGATGGCTCCAGTTCGCTCAATTATGAAGAACAGAGAAGGCCTAGCATGAGGGAACAGGACGAGACGCCGCAATTAGAGCAGGATGGTGAGAAAAGACCAAAGGATGAGCAGATGGAGGAAGCCCCTAAAATTAAAGGTCTGGTTTCATCCCTATTGGATGAACTGAGGTCAATGGACTGGTTCTGATTTTTGGTCCATGTATATTTTCCATCATGTCTTGGTGTGAACTGATTCTAATGTATTTACTGAAGTTTCAACCTAAATAAAAGCATTTTCTTCAAATTTTCCTTGTCACTTAATTTTATGAGTTGGAAAATCACTTCTAAATGTTGTCACATGCGTGCCTGGTAATGTAGTGTCTATCCAAGAAAAGTAAATGCTGCTTTAGTTGGTCACATGGCTTTTTTTTTTTTTAAAAAAACTTCAATCCAACACTGTATGTTAGCTTGTTAGTGTTTATCTTGATGTTACTTGTTATAAGTGGCTTGAATTTTAACTTGAACTGAAAGTTACTTAATAGGACTTAAATGTCGCCATGACTTATTGTTTTTTTTTTTTGTTTTGTTTTTTTTCAGGAAAATAAAGTGTCATGGTAAACTCTTTCTAATGTGGGATTGACAAACCATTAAATGACCATTTCTTTAATATTACATCAGAAGTATGCCTTTTATGTGGGCTTTCATTTATTTTTAGTGGGTGCAATGGCTGTTTGTCAGGCTTTTGAGTGACCATGTTAAAGGACTGTCCTGTAGACTGCTGCACCCAGATGTCGCTGTTGGATGTTCCTTGTTGAATGTGCTGTCATGTACACCGCATGCTCGGAGAGCGTGTGTTTTTTTTTTTTTTTTCTGTTATCCAGAGTGCGACCCTGGCTGCTATTTCCTCCGCTTGAGCTATAAAGTGCCCGTGCGTTTCCCACGCACCCTCTTTCCCCGGCCACCACACCGTGAGTGTATAACTCACTGTTCTTCAGTACCTTTAAAAAAGAAAAAAAAAAAAAACATAAAAAATACAAAATACCGAAAATCTCAAAAAATAATTACTTTAAGACAACGTTTTTTAAAAGGGCAAACTTTTTTTTTTTTTTAAAAGACAAGGTGTCGAACTACCCAGACGATTTCTAAAGCCAGTTCCTCGCGACCGGACTCCATATATGCTGTAGCTGTCAGTGCTACCGACATCGTTTATTTGGAGAGTAGCGTAAAAGTTTAATAGACTCATTTGTCCCTCTGGTTCTAGGACACTCTTTACGCACTGTCATTTCAGCACTAGACAAAACACACGAGCTCAAAGGCTTGAACGACACCGAGACATGAACGCAGCGACCGCGGGGAGTTATCCGATGGCTTCTCTCTATGTGGGCGACCTGCACCCTGATATCACGGAGGCTATGCTGTACGAGAAATTCAGTCCGGCCGGACCGGTGTTGTCCATCCGCGTGTGTCGGGATATGATCACGCGGCGCTCGCTGGGCTATGCCTACGTCAACTTCCAGCAGCCTGCGGACGGTAAGACATGACAGACGGCGCCCTGTCGTCCTGGATCACTTTAAACGTGATGCACATAGCTGTCAGAGTAACGGGAATAATGTGTCATGCTTTGTGCGTAAATGTTGGGACACTGGAGGGGATATGTCGCGTGTGCGCGCGTTCACTCTCTCCTGTGTGCTGTTGCCACATGTATTTCTGAGTTATCCACAGCGCGCTGTGCTTCACTCCTCTCTGCCATAACCATCTCTAATATCTTAAAGAGACCGCTTTATTCTCATCATATGGCCTATTGTGTAAGAGTCAGGGTTTACTGACTGTGCCTGTCACCGCATTATGTCCAGCCATTATGGCAAGCTGCTTTACCATTTTCCTTTAAACAAACTATCTTTTTATGTTAGACCATACTATGTTTTAAAATAATTATTAAGTAATTAACACAAGCTTTTCTTTCATTTCTGTTTTCAAAAATGGTCTTGAATCTTTTCAGTTTGCCACTTATTCAGATCTTACGTGTTTGTGTTTCACCATTTCAACAGTGATAAGAACATATTTCATTGTTATCAGTAATAGTTTTCCCATTGAGGTCTATGGGGATCAGTGGTTCAGAAATCAAATAATTACTTCTGACTAGTAGCAAATATATTCCAATTGTTGCTGATACCTATTCCAGTTTAACTATCCGTGCAATACTTTAAGTACTTATTTCTTAGTTACTAGTAACTCTACCAATAGTTACAACTGTCTATTCTAATTTTGTTACATCTAGTAATTAGTATTTGACTAATATTTTACTTTTTAGTACTATTTAAAGGGTTAGTTCACCCAAAAAAGAAATTTCTGTCATTAATTACACACCCTCTTGTTGTTCCAAAGCCGTAAGACCTTCGTTCATCTTCGGGACACAAATTAAAATATTTTTGATGAAATCTGAAAGCTTTCTGACCTGCCTATACACAGCAACATCATAACCAATTTTAAGGCCCAGAAAGGTAGTAAAGACGTTGTTAAAATTGTCCATGTGAATACAGTGGTTCAACCTTAATGTTATGAAGCGATACGTTTTGTGCGTAAAGGGTAATTCATGTCAGAAATTTCTTTTTTTGGGTGAACTAACCCTTTATAAAGTAAAAGCAAAGCACTATTATTAGTAGCCTACTAATAGTACTAGTCTTTTATGTAAAAATTAAAAATAAAGTGCTATGATTATTTCCCAACTAGAATTCGACCTAGAATTTCCTTTACAATTCCATTTCTTTATGCTTAAAAACAAAATTCAATACATGGTTATGGCCTTGCTATCTACATTGTAGCTCAAACGGTGGAGCATGGTACTAGCAATGCCAAGGTCATAGGTTGGCAATGTATGAACCAATAAATGTATACCTTCAATACAATGTAAGTTGCTTTGAATAAAAGCATCTGCTAAATATAATCTATTCCATTTTTACTCACTAGTAGCTTATAGTAACATAAAATAGATGTTAGGATGTTGCTGAAATGAACTAGTATCTAAGAAAGATTTTGTTGCCATAATCACACTTGGTTTGCTCATTAAGGGATTTGTACGGCACTAACAATAAGCATTGTAAAATGCACCATACAAATAAACTAAATTGCTTTTTAAGGAACAATTAATAAATCAGCTTGCCATATAACTACGGGCTGTATCATTTCCCTTGTACTGAATATCATCACTTAGTGATTCAAAGGTTAAATATGCAGCATGACATGCGTGTTTGAATCATTTATGCCAAGCACCCTGTGGACGACTTACTGATATTTTGTTCTGTTGAGCTTGCTAGTCTTGTTCATTCCTGGAAAACATCAAGTTACTGAGAAAAACATTCTGTTTAAATTCTCCCTTAAAAAATGTAAAAACTGAAAATTTTAATGTAAAAGCTCAACACTCAATCGAGCTGAATTATAGCCTATAATCGGAATAAAGTTCTAGAAAATAATTGAATGTTCTGCTTGACCCACATAGTCAAAGTGGCCTAAATCTACCATAAACCTTGATATGAGACATTCTGCATAGAAGCAAACCTGAACATTAAGATACCTCAATGTTTTAGCTCTCTGACGAACACTAGGGGAATGGTGCTAGTGTGTGTGTGTGTGTGTGTGTGTGTATGTGTGTGTTAGCCCACATTTTGGAACCTCACATGACCTATTTGTGCTATTTAAAGTGTCAGGAGGGGATAAAACCATTGTGAAGCACCTTCAGCTTTATTTCACAATCTTATGATCAAATGAGACAAGAGTGAGTGTTAACTTTTTTTGTTCATTTTTGTACCGTTCTTTCTACGTTTCAAGTAACCTGCACAGTTTTACAGCGTTTATTCAATGCACTAAATATGTTTTTAATAGTCTTTAGGGTAAACATTTGTTTGTTCAATCAGCTCAAATTATTCAATGCACAATGGATGAATGTATATTACCATTCAAAAGTGTGGGGTCGTTACGTGTTTTTTAAAGGTTTTTGAAAAGTCTCTTATGATTACCAAGCCAGCATTTATTCGATCAAAAATTCAGTAAAAACACTAATACTGTTAAATATTATTACAATTAAAAGGAAAAAGCTTTTTTTATTATAATATAATTAATTACTAATATAATATAATATATAATTTTATTATATTTTAAAGTGTAATTTATTTAACAGAGATAGGTAGTTCTGGATCTGAAATATCTGTCTCCTGTGCTAAATGCTCGATTCTGTCCTTTTCTTTCATAACACAAAGGTTAAAAGGTCAGAGTTGAACTCACTCACCTCCATTTAGAAACTAAGAATAGCAAATGATAGTCAACATGTTTACATACAAGAGACAAAAGCGGTTGGTGACCACTGTAGGATGTACATCTGAAAGTGTAACAAGACTTGAGATTGTATTGCGCATGTTTTTGTAACGTGCAATAGTACATTACAACATGCAAATGCTTGGCAAATGTGCTCAAGCACATGGTTTGGTCTTCAGCATGCAACAGCTGCATTTGTAAACAGCTGCCGGCACTGGTAAGCTTCAGCCACACACATTCCAGTGTCTCAGCCCCATCAATAGACACAGAGCCTTGAACACATGCTGCCTGCCAGCACATTGCTCAAAGGACCCAAGACTGCTAAATATAGAGTCAGTGAGGGCTGCCTGCACTGTGCCTGTCTTTTCTGAGAGGTGCTTTGAAGAAACAAGCAGACAAGCAAATTCATGGGACAGCCACACCATGCTTCTGCTTATTCTGTTTTTTTTTTACATTGATGACAGCTTACTACTGATATTGTCTATTACTTTGACAGTAACATGCTGTCAGTGCATGTGCATCCTAAGTAACAATTCAAAATCCTGATAAAATATAACTATAAGTTATAGTTAAGTTATACATTAATAGTAAAAAAGTGTGTGTATACTGTCCTGGCTGAAAGTTATTTGTTATTTGCAGTGGTCTCTCTCTCTCTCTCTCTCTCTCTCTCTCTCTCTCTGAATGATCCCACCAGCCCTGAGCTCCATGTTCAATACAATTACACTGCAAACTGCTGAGGGCAGCAGACACAGGGCTGCTCCATTTTGTTCACCAGACATTTTTAGTGCTTAGTGTGTGTGTATTTTGGGGGGAGGGCTATGAGGAGCAGAAAGAGAGAGAGACAGATCATAATGCATTACAATAGGTGACAGGTCCCTCACAGTTTCATATGCTATGAATTTGATTAAAAGTATTTTGAAAAAACGGACAAACCTTAAACCTGATATTCATGTTTCCGTCACATGACTTTTCCAGACGTGTATATATTTCATCCACATTGTGGATGAAATATAAATAAATGTCTATGAATGTTAGGGTCAGTGATACTTTGAGAATGTTTTCTTAGACCTGAGATGGATCAAATCCAATGGTCAGTGCTTTTCTTGATATTTTTGTTCATGTGTTTTTGTATCCTACACCAATACTTTGCCCTGCTGATGGTTAAATATGGCAGACGAGTGGAAAAAGTTACATGATTGTGCTTTGCTATACCATCAGTTCATACCAGTAATGAAATACATTTAGCTTAAACGCTAACTGATTTTGTGTATTTGAGTCGATGTGATCCTATCACCTTAAAATTGAACTGTCCTGTAATTATTAGATTACTGCTAGATCTACTAGCATTAGCATAGGCTCAGCTAAAAAGCCTCAAGCTTGTTTGAGGTGGTTTTTGAGTATCTCAAAATGCTCACTAAACGCACACTATTAAATATATTAGGAATGAATAATTCAGAGACTTATGTTGGACATGTCTTAATCCTAACTGTTTGTCATTTAAGTGCTGAGCAAGAGAGCAGAGATGACTTTTGTCTCATGTTTTTGTGGTATTAGCGGAGAGAGCTTTGGACACAATGAACTTCGATGTGGTCAAAGGAAAGCCGATCAGAATCATGTGGTCACAAAGAGATCCATCGCTTAGGAAATCCGGGGTTGGAAACGTCTTCATCAAAAATCTGGACAAGTCCATTGACAACAAGGCCCTGTATGATACCTTCTCTGCTTTCGGAAACATCCTGTCCTGCAAGGTGAGGAGTGACTTTTATGTCTTTGAAAGCTGTAAAAAGTAATTGATACATTAAAGGTACACTATGCAACTTTTGGCCCTCTAGTAATTTAAAAACAAAACTGCATGCACTTTGCGGAAGAACATAGTTTTGGTTGCACTTCGGCTCTGCGTGACTGTGCGGATGAATATGGTTATTTCTCAGAACTAAAAAGTAAGAGAGAGAGATTAACCAACTGCTCAACTGCATACAAAGACACAGTAATTACATGATTATTCAAAATTAAGTTGTGATCAAAATCAGGTCTCTTAAAGGGATAGTTCACCAAAAAATGGAAATGATTTACTCTCCCTCAAGCCATCCAAGGTATACAGTATATGACTGTATATTCTTTCAGACGAACTCAATCGGAATTATATAAAAAAATATTCTGGCTCTTCCGGGCTTTATTATGCTTAATTTTGAAGACCAAAAAAGTGCATCCATGCATCATAAAAGTAATCCATATGGCTCCAGGGGGTTAATAAGGCCTTCTGAAGCAAAGAAGAAAGTCATGTACACCTAGGATGGTTTGAGGATGAGTAATTTCAGTTTTGGGTGAACTGTCCCTTTAAGACCTGTTCAAGAATTATATCTATAAAGATGGCTATAATGATAACCATATTAGCATCCTAGTTGAAAATTATTGTAATTTATTGGCTTTGGAAATCCAACAGATTTTAACACACATTTCAGATGAGTGAAGCTGTGTAGATCAGCTGTATAAGAAAAGACTCTCTGTAATCTGATTCTCTGTTTAACAGGTGGTGTGCGACGAGAACGGCTCTAAGGGCTACGCCTTTGTGCATTTTGAAACTCAGGATGCAGCTGACCGTGCCATCGAGAAGATGAATGGCATGCTGCTGAACGACCGCAAGGTGTGAGTGTCTGAGTATGAGACATGTGACAGGAAGGATGGCCATTGGTTTGTAGATTGACCATGACGGTGTGTAGTTTTCAATTACTAATGTTTCAGAGAAGAACTCTGGGTGAAAGTTTGAAGACCAATCAATCGTTGAGTCAAAGGATCAGAATCATTTACTCACCTTCATGTTTTTCTAAAACTGTATGCCCTTGTAGAAACAAAAAGAAGATCATTTGAATTTGAATGGGCAAAAATAAAAGTTTTTCAAAATATCTTCTGTTAGTCTTCTAGAATTTTAGTCTTTATTCATCAGATTTGTCCCTGCTGCAGCTGTTTTGTGTCTATGATTGGTCTGCAGCTGTCGGTCTGAGTCTGTATTGCATTTCTGTATCAGTCATGTTTCTGTCTCCATTGTTTTTTGTAGGTTTGTGGGCCGTTTCAAGTCCAGGAAGGAGAGGGAAGCAGAGATGGGTGCCAAAGCCAAAGAGTTCACCAATGTTTACATCAAGAACTTCGGCGAGGATATGGATGATCCGAGACTAAAGGAGCTCTTTGATAAATATGGTGAGATTGATCTTAAGAGATTGAGTATAAATGGGCTGTGATGGTGGTTGTCTTGTGGTCAAGAATTTTTCTCTGAAGATTTTGTTTCTACCTACAGGTAAAACACTGAGCGTGAAGGTCATGACCGACCCCACAGGGAAATCGCGCGGATTTGGCTTTGTTAGCTACGAGAAGCATGAGGATGCTAACAAGGTAAACTGAAAAAAAAAAATGTTTAGTCAGTTCAACTTGTACTTCATGTGGTATCATCTACAATCTTGTTTTGTTTTAAATTAAATAAATGATTTAAGATTACTGATTATAACTGAATTCAACCAACCTGAAAAAAACTGTTTGCTGAAGCATAACAGTAGTGTCAGATCAGATGAAATCTACATGTCAGAAATATCAAATCCTGGACGCCGGATCTTGTCTAAAGATATCCGTTTGTCTAGTGTGTGCAACCCAGCAAACCTGTAAACAGAAATTCTTGTCTGGTGCTTCAAGACTTAACAGTCTTCTATAAGCCTAAGAGTTTGACTGAGAAAGCCAGAGTTGAGCAGAAGCAGGAGACAAAGGGATGGTAATAAAAAGAGCAGAGTTTACTGAATAATCTTATTTGCGCATGTTTCAATGCTCAGAGTCTGTCTAGATGTTACAGTACTCAATGCTCAGACTTCGTCTGACCAGTACAATTCCAGCAAGTGTTGTTATACCAAGAGAAAAAGAATGGAAAATTTCGGCTTCACAACATCGACCAGTGACGTCAACAACCTTGAAATGGAGACATTCTCTCATCTCCTACTCGTGAAGACAAACATCCCTTCACACCACAATCATTAGATTAAACAACAACAGCAAGTATTGCTAGAGCAAGGAAATAAGTATAATAAGTAATATAAAATATAAAATTACAAATGAATAATAAAATATTTAAAAGAACAATGATGTAAATCAAAAAATAATTATACTACATAAATGACTAATGATTATAAATGATTATGAAATTAACATAAAAACAAAGAAAATAAAACAACACCAATGTATTGTTGCTTTCTTAAAACACATTAAGTTCTTAGTTAGCTGTTATTTAAACCCTCAGATCCTTCATTCCCACCTCTTAATCATATATGAAAACACTTGATTACCTAGATTGATTAAATGCAAGCAAACCTTCGTGATCATTATCAAAACATACTTTGAAAAGTGTGGGTGATCAGGCCGTACTCTTCCCTTCTACATGCTCTTTTAAAGAACAGGTTAGGGGAATGTGTCTCTGACTGTTGTTTTACAAGAGTTAAGTGATCAAACAAATACTCTTATTATGATGTGGAGTAAGATGCTAAACACTCCTGAAACTGCTGTTAAGAATGTTTCAAATGCTTCAATGATCTTGAGTTTAGCTACCTGTTCATGCAGAACTTTAGCCACATTGTGGACTGCTCTTCCTGTGTTGTCTGGGATGTATCAACAACACTTGCATGTTCCTCCCTGGGAGGCTAACAGTATATCAAGAGCCATTAGATTTTGTATAACGGACTTCCTTATTACATCCTCTTTCTCTGACATGTTAGCAATAGAACTTAGTGTAGTGTTTGCTGTGGCGTCAAATGCCTCATGTCATATCTGTAATTCATTCTTTAAATCGATATCTTGTAAAAAAAAAATGGTAAAAACCTTCCTAACTATTTTTTAGTTACAGAGATTGAACTCTTGGTCACAATTATAAGTCAAGATTAAATGAAGTTTCACAAAATCCTATCCTCTCACACTACTCTTATTGCTGGAAGAAGATACGTCACATAACATCAACCTTTCTTATAAGGTACAAGCTTTGTCACCACAAAGTATATGTTGTTAGGAGCAATGAGTGTTTCATTTGTCATGATTAGAATAGCTTTGTCACATCTGGAATTATTCCCTTAAATGACAAAATCCCTTATTCCCTTCAGATTTCACATTAAGAGCAAACTGATCAGTTAGAATCAATACTCTTGTATGTAGGCAAAAGCCATGAAATATAATGTTAATGATAAATGACAATTTCTTACTGACATATACTCCTCATGTTTGTTGTTCGAGGAGTAACACTACCTTTAAGACTCATCTGTTAGGATTTGATATTGTCAATGGTTAGTCATTGTCCATTTGGCACCCTTTATTTTGGAACTAGAACAGGAATTTTCAAAAGTTCACCTCATATTCCCTGTGCTTTTACCTTTTCCAACTTTAACACTTTTGGCCAATTGTTGTCGTAACATTTCTTTGTTGTCTCAACATTAGATCATATAATACCCTAAACAAGTTGCCTGACAGGTTTATAATTTTGATACTATAATCGTCAGTTGGATGCACCATTCAGATTGCACAAATCTTTCAATGCATTTCCCGAAAGCATTGTCAGCCAACTATGGTCACAAGTTCCTTCATTATCAGCATAGTTCAACAAGCTGATGTTCAATAAAATCTATATATACAAATTTGTCTTTTAGTTTGTAAAAAGATTAAAATTGCCGTTTTTGGGAGCGCATATTGATACATGCTCTAGTTTGTAAGAAGTCTATGATTGACTTTGAGAATAAAGATAAATCTCAAAGCAGGCTGTCCAGTTAATTCTGGCCATGTTACTTGTCCAGTTATAGAAAAAAAATCAGATAGTGGTAACGGATATAAAGTGGCCATAATATAGATGACTGAGGGAAATATTAACACACCCAGCAATTGGATATATTGAGCATACATATGCGCTAAAGACAATACTGTATTAACAACACCATTGTGAGGTTCCAACTATATAATCAATCAGTAAGGAACCAACACAGTAACATATCATTGCAATATATTAGCTTGGTGCCACCATTCAGTATGATATAAAATTATCTATAAACCTGACTTTAATCTAGATTAACGCTTAAACCCTGTATAACAACTACATGATTTGAACTTCGGTACCCCTTTATGTATGTGGATTGAAAGCAAAAAAACAAATGCTGGGTGAACATAGTTAGAGTCTAACTTCTCCAGGGTGGTTTGCCCATGAATCAACCTAAAGAGATGTAAAGCCCATTACGTATATAGCTCCCCTTACGAAAAGAAAATATATTTCCCTATATATATGAAGGATCATTATATTAAATGACTTAATGGTATATTTGAAAATACACAGAATATTTTTTTGTGCCAATATATTACAATATATTTAATAATACATAAGGAATTGCCATTTTCATGTATTGAAAAATACATGTCAATATATTTTTACAAATATGTGATCAGATATGGTACTGCATGTGCATAAATGTTGCAGATATATTTACTTGTGTAGTATAAACACACATATATAGAAAAATATAAAAGGTAATATATTTCATTTATAATTATTTATATTATACATGTTAATATTTTCAAGCTAGTAACAAAAGCACAACTGCATGTACCAAAGGATTTGGCAAAGAGACCATCCCTGTGCTGAAGAGAGCACAGCCAGTACTTTTTAAATAAAGTAATTATGGACATTATGGTGTTTGGCCAATCGTCAACCTAACCACAGGCTGTACTCTTCAGCACAGTAATCCCAAAAACTCACTCATAGCCAGAAAACCTTTTAAATTCCAAAATGATAGAACATTAAAAACTAACAGATCTCCTCCTATAATAATATTGAGCAAAACATATGAAATAACACTTAATTTTAACATTTACTCTCCTTTAACAGTCTGCTGAGACTCATTCTGTGAATTTGTGTATATATGTGTGTACATACATTCACATTTATATGGGAACATGTATGTGCAATATATATACACAATAAAAGATAAAACTTTTGACTGTTCCTTCAGAAGAACCATCTTGTCTCTGGCTGAAGCTCCTGTTGTTCTGTTGGCCAGTGTTGTTACCACAGAGTGTCCTCGGTATGATAGGCTTGAACTCTCTCAGCGAACTTCTTGAAGGCCGCCAACATCGATCTGCAAAAACAATTACAAGTGAATGGAAAACAGTCTGCTGTTTTTGAAAAACAAGTTTGTTTAAACTTTGTTGGAAATGTTTTGACTCCCGTATAGAGATATAGACAGCAATCTTAGAGACCACGTGGTGACTAAACTGCAGGTGCTGTAAGCTACCCATTAGCCCCCACCCGCCATATCTTCATCATGGTTGACCCCCAAGTAGCTAAAAGACAAGGTTCTTCCCATGACTCCATCCTGCAGCATTTCGCCTCAATTAATTCATGTAAGAACTTTAGCTACATTGTGGACTGCTCTTCCTGTGTTGTCTGGGATGTATCAACAACACTTGCATGTTCCTCCCTGGGAGGCTAACAGTATATCAAGAGCCATTAGATTTTGTATAACAGACTTCCTTATTACATCCTCTTTCTCTGACATGTTAGCAATAGAACTTAGTGTAGTGTTTGCTGTGGCGTCACCCTGCTGAGAGCATTTCGCCTCAATTAATTCATGTAAGGTTTGGGAGTATGCGCTAATTTACAATGACTAATATGTATCTATTTAGTGTTGCCTAAAAATCCCACAGCTTTTACAGCTGAAGGGGTGACTAAAGCAACATCTTGGTTTAAACTTGAACGCTGCAATTTCTTGACGTGAAGTATTTTCCCCGGCACAATACTATCTCCATGTCCCCCCTCTGGAGACAATTTCCATGCATCCTGATCTTGATTTTGTGTCTTTTGTTTTGCTTCAGTCAAAACCACACAATCCTTCAATGACATTAAATTGACATCTGCCTCAGCAAGATCTGGAGTGCCTGCCAAATCCACAGATTTTACGATTTGGCTTTATCTGTGAGCTGTGAGTGAGGTGTTTCAAAGTTCAAATGACATGCCTGAGCAGTGAAGATTTCTGCCGTTCATGCGGCGACAACTACAGCATCCTGGTCAGCAAGGGTTCTGCCAACCTGCTTCTAAGTCCTAAACAACTCACCAAAGGCAAAACGAAAGTCTATATAAATGTTAGCTGGTTTGTAGTTGCCAACCATATCAGTCTGAAACTAAGACTTCTTGGTCTGTGCTGCTCAACCTGCCTTGCATTCTCCATTCTCCACAAAAGATAAACAGCGTAAAAAATCAAATTAGAATTTAGTGTCAAATTGTATTTTTACCCTTAAAAATCGTATTTTTGCACCGTCTTAACCTTCTGGAATTAGTTCACATAATATTTTATAATTTCCCAATAAATGTTTTGCCAATTGTTGTACTGTGGACAACTTGAAAGTGTCAAATGTCCTGCTGCTTTATTGACAATAATGCAATGCAATGTATTTATAAAGTGTATATATCTATCTATATATATATATAGATAGATAGATAGATAGATAGATAGATAGATAGATAGATAGATAGATAGATAGATAGATAGATAGATAGATAGATAGATAGATAGATAGATAGATAGATATAGATAGGTGTTTCATATACAACCCTGTCAATGTTGAATCAACATCTTTCATTTTTATTTTTTCAAAGACTGATTTCTATAAAATTAGTTAAATTATTAAACCACCTGTAGAAATTTTGTTTAAAAAACAACATGAAATAACAAACAGATCACACTCACACTGCCTAGTTGCAGTTAGTGAAAGGAAGACTCCTGCAGGGAGGGTTTTAAGCTTCGTCCTCAC
The DNA here is from genome assembly GCA_037194245.1 of Opsariichthys bidens. Taxonomy (NCBI): domain Eukaryota; kingdom Metazoa; phylum Chordata; class Actinopteri; order Cypriniformes; family Xenocyprididae; genus Opsariichthys; species Opsariichthys bidens. Next base: position 17,943,437 of record CM074286.1, on the reverse strand, counting down.
ATCAGTGGCCCCGAGTCTGTAGTCCAAATGGCCTGGAGTCATTCCTGACTGTGCGAGAGAAAATCCCAACTCCGACTCTTTGATGGAGATAACAGTTGCTTTGTTATTCCATACTGCCGACTACGCCGACATGTATCTCCATGTCAGAAATATCAAATCCAGCCCCGTATGCCGGATCTTGTCAAAAGATATTCGTTTGTCAAACCTGTCAACAGAAAGCAGAGTTTATTGAAAAATCTTATTTGCGCATGTTTCAATGCTCAGAGTCTGTCTAGATGTTACAGTACTCAATGCTCAGACTTCGTCTGACCAGTACAATTCCAGCAAGTGTTGTTATACCAAGAGAAAAAGAATGGAAAATTTCGGCTTCACAACATCGACCAGTGACGTCAACAACCTTGAAATGGAGACATTCTCTCATCTCCTACTCGTGAAGACAAACATCCCTTCACACCACAATCATAAGACTAAACAACAACAGCAAGTATTGCTAGAGCAAGGAAATAAGTATAATAAGTAATATAAAACATAAAAACATAAAATTACAAATGAATAATAATAAAATGATTAAACAATAAATTATGTAAATCATATAATACTTAAAATTTTAATAAATCATGAATCAAATGACAACTACATAAATGACTAATAATTAAATTAATATTAAAACAAAGAAAATAAAACAACACCAATGTATGGTTGCTTTCTTATAAAACACGGGTGTTTCTTTATTGTTTATTTATTTATTATTTATTGAAAACACTTAGATCCTTTAGTAGATATAACCTGATTTCTCCAGCAAATTAAAGTTATTTAATAAGTTTGACCTTTTTTGTTTTATATGATGAAAGTCCTTTTCCGCCTTGATGTAAATACACTCAAAAATGTATTACACACAACGTAACGTAGTTTATTCAAAATAAATCAGTTTAGTTGAGTCAACAATGTTGTTCATCATTATGTAAATCGCATATAATGAACCACTAAGAAAGACACAGAGCTTTGAGTGCCCATAGCCTCAGCACAACTCTTCTCTTCTGCACAATGCTAACCGCAAAATACAGTAACAGAAACTCCTCATGTCCAACATAACTGAACATTAAATATTAACATAAACTACCAAAATCTTTTCCTTTACTGAAAAACATAAAATGACACTTAATCGCTAAATTTACTCTCCTAATGCAGTCCTTTGCAAAGCATGCTGGGAACTACAGCCCAGGGCTGTGTTTCCCAAAAGCATTGTAAGCCTAAATAGATCATAGAGCCTTTGCCACCAATGGTCTCTATGATCAACTTAGCTCACGATGCTTTTGGGAAATGCAGCCCTAGGCAGTGGATCTGTAGTTCCCAGCATGCTTTGTGCACATACACTAAATGGCGTCTAATACAGCTGTTTTAAAGTTAAGGTACAGCTTAAGGTATAACTTAAGAGCGACGTAGCTTTAAGAAGGTTTCGGGAAATCCAGCCCTGTAAGGTGATTGATTGTGATGGTGTTTCTGTCTCAGGCTGTTGAAGAGATGAACGGTACAGAGCTTAATGGCAAGACAGTGTTTGTTGGCCGAGCACAGAAAAAGATGGAGAGACAAGCAGAACTCAAGAGGAAGTTTGAACAGCTCAAACAGGAAAGAATCAGCAGATATCAGGTAAATGAATTGCTGTTTGTGTGCTTGTGTGTTTAGTAAAGAAAAGCAATTCATTTTGATCAACTTGTGTGTATATTTGTGTTTACAGGGTGTAAATTTGTATATCAAGAATCTTGATGACACCATCGATGATGAGAAACTTCGTAAAGAGTTCTCTCCTTTCGGCTCCATTACCAGTGCCAAGGTGGGCCAAAGGGTGTCTGTTTACAGTCTATTTCTGTTAGAACACTTTGGGGCGTAATCCGAACAACATTTTTGCACTGAAGCACGCAGTTCGGAGCCCCGGACATGACATGCAGGAAAAAAAATAGCAGGCTAAATCGTGTGCACGATTTATAAATCGAGGTAATGAAATAGTAAATCGTGTGCTCGTTTTAGTAAATTGAGGGAACGAATTAGTAAATCGCGGGAAAGAATTAGTAAATCGTGCGCATGATTTAGTAAATCGATTTAATTTTTTTTCTTGCATGTCATGTCCGGGACTCCGAACTCTTTTTGCTGTCTATGATAATGTGAATCTAGGTGGTGCATTTTCACAATTAATGAATTTAATTTAGGCAAGTTAGGTGAACTATCCCTTTATGTGACGGAGATTTATCAATTCAGTAAATATTTTTTTTTCTGGCAGCAAAGGATAGGATATACAAATTCCTACTAGCAGATGTAGCAAGTCTGTTAGGTAAATTGAACACCAATAAGACTGGGTCAAAATTAATTATTAACTAATTATTAAAAATCTTTTCCATTTTCCCCCAAAAGCAAATACCAATACCTCTGTAGTTTATTTACATGACCTCAAACAATGTGTTAAAGTACCTACTTTAGTTTTAAATTTTAGACACTGAGGCAATAGTGTCTTAAATTTTTGGTCTAAAAAAACCCCAAAAAATTAGTGTCTAATATTTTTGATTTCAACTGATCTCTGATGTTGATGCAATCTTATAAAATGTACATGTTGCTGTAGGTGATGTTGGAGGATGGCAGGTCCAAAGGTTTTGGGTTTGTGTGTTTCTCCTCACCTGAAGAGGCCACAAAGGCAGTGACAGAGATGAACGGGCGTATTGTGGGCTCCAAACCACTGTACGTGGCCCTGGCGCAACGTAAAGAAGAACGCAAAGCTCATCTGACCAACCAGTACATGCAGCGCATCGCTGGCATGAGGGCCATGCCTGCCAATGCCATCATTAACCAGTTCCAGCCTGCCGGCGGTTACTTCATGCCAGCTGTGCCACAGGTGGGTGATTGAGACAAGAAGAATATCTGGGATTTAAATTCCATTTAAATCTGGAAACATTAAATAGTTTAGAAAAAAGTTCAATTTAATTTAGAAAATAGGTCATTTAGATATTTTAATCAGTTTTACATGACCTCACTGTATATTATGGAATGCAAATTTCCGCCAAATAAGAAAAAATAATCATGCTTTGATAAATCGTAATTGTGAAGTTTGTGACTTTTTTATTTTTTGTAAATAAAAATCTAAATTATGAGATAAAATGTCCAATTTATGAGATAAAAAGTCAAAATTATGACTTGAAAATGATGAATAATTTTTGATGTATTATTATGATGTAGCATATCATAATTTTGAATTTTATCATAATTTTTCGACACATAGGTTATAATTATGATTCACCAAAGCATATTTTTTGTGTCTGAAATGGACTTCCGTAACATATCCATAGTATTTGAGTACATATACAAATAATAAATGAATAAATTTATATCTTTTCTTTTTTTTTCAACTGTATCAAATGAATTCTATCATGCTTCACAGGCCCAGAACAGAACAACATACTATGCACCAAACCAGCTAACCCAGATGCGTCCGAACCCTCGCTGGCAGCAGCAGGGAGGCAGAGGTCAGGGTGGCTTCCAGGGCATGCCCAGCTCCTTGCGCCAGCCAGGTCCCCGTGCCAACATACGCCACCTGGCACCTAATGCGTCCACCCAAGGCCCACGCGGGATTCCCACAGGTGCACAGAGAGTGGGTGAGAAAACCCACCCACTAATGACGTGATGCCCTGTAATGACAAACTTTGACCTGTTTTACAGACCCAGAGGCCTGAAAATTTTCACTGTCATCTCAGATTAGATTTTTAAGGGTTGTATAGTTGGTTGAATGTGTAAAAGAGATCATTCAGGTTTTAGTTCATTTTAATGTTTCATAATAATAATAATAATAATAATAAATATATATTGGTTCTAGTTCATGTTTAACTGATCATTATGTAATTCTATTGAATTACACCACAAACTACACGTAATAATTACAAGTATGTTTGGTGCTCATTCTGTTCCGATCATAGCTTTAATACTTGTTTCTTCTTCCCACCACTAGGAGGCACTGGCCAACCAATGGGTCCTCGCCCCTCCATGGGGGTGACGACCCCACGTGCTATGCCCCCATACAAGTATGCCACCACCATACGAAACACTCAGCCTCAGGTAGTGCAGCCCATTACACTTCAACAGGTAATATGTGCTGATAGATTACACGTAAATAAAAACTATACCTTTGACTCCGATTAAATATTCACAAATGCAAAGAATTCTAGATGTCCAGTATCTTATGGATTGTTTAATTAATTTAATTTAATTAGACATAAGAAAGAATACTTTTTTTGTTATAATACATTGCCATGTAAAGTACAGTCATATGGTTTAGGGTGTTGTAGAAATTTCCTTTTAAAATAAATAAATAAATAAAATAAATAAATAAATTCCTTTTCAATAAAAATCACGGTCAGAGGCAGAGTCTTTTAATATTTTATTCTTACAAGAAAGTCAGACAAACAGCAGTGACCTCTGCCATGTGTGTGACAGAAAATAGGCAGTTTGCCTTTGTTTTTATTCCCTTTTGGCTATTATTTTTAATAACTGTCTCCCTAATATGGACAGAGAAAATGTGATAAGGACTTGATACGTTCAGTCCTAAACAGAATCCACGTGTTCCCAAACAAGCAGACGCAAGCTGAAAGTGAGCAAGTCATTATGACCTCTCCTCATCCTCAGGCAAAATTAGGCCTTAAAGGCCTCAAACATATACACTCATATAACAGAATAGGAAATATTGCAGTAAATATATGTAGAGTAACTATTAATGAAGAATATGAATGAAATGGAAATTTCCTTCACAGGGGTCAAAGTTAGGTTAGAGATCATGGCTAATGAATTGACTCTCTGGTGCTGCTCATGTGATGGTGTGATGTTTATTCAACTAAATGAATGTACAATATTTTAGTTGGATACTGCTATTTAATATTTTGTACTTTTAGGTGATTTTGTGGTACTAAATTATATTTATGGAATAGTTTTTATTACCCGTTAATCACTGTTTGAGCATAGACATGAACATGAAATTTCCAACTTCAGCTGCGCACAGACCTAAGTTTGGTCTCTTTTTAAAGAAGACACTTGGCAGATTTTTGCTGGGAAAAAAAAAAGAAACTTAAAAAGTTTATGTTTATTAATATAGAGTTGAAGTTTATGTTTATTATTTGTCATGAATTACTGCTCTGAGTCTTGTCAGAAAATCCAAATGCAGGTTAATTGAAGGTAATCCAAAGAGTTGTCAAAAGCAGGTAAAGTTCCAAACAAACAAATCAAGAAAATACAATTCATGATAAAATATAAAACAACTAAGCAGAGGAACACCACACAGACTCCAGGAAAGAAATACAGGAGCTCAGACACGCAATAGTAGCAAGCAAGCAAGACTACAAAAAAATGCATGGAAAGACACCACTTAAATAACCTGGATTAAACAAGGGAACAATCCACAGGTGCGCTGAATGAAACCATAACGTGTACAGGCAAAGGATTGTGGGGAATGAAGTCCATAACTGAATGGCAACGACTGTTGCCTGTGACTGTGACAATTATTATCTAAGAAAAATGCATTAAAAATACTAAATGAAATATATATTTTCCAAAACATGTTTTACTCTAAAAGAAACAAGAAACAAGTTGTGTTTCAAATTTGAGGTTGATATATCAAAAATGATCTTTCAGTAAGATTTTGTTTGGGCACAGTACCAAATATTTCCACTAGATGAAATTTGCTTCCCATTTGTTTCCATTACGGTAGTTTTTGACTGTGAAGTGTGAATATTTTTTTCAGGACCATTTACCCTTACGAATCATGTCCATCATTTTTTTTTCATGTGTGTTCACATAGCAAGCGCTAAAACCTTTACCAAGTTTCATACCGTTTCTAAAAAACCAAACGTTTTTCAGTCAAAAATGATCGAACCGCACCAGAGGGTTCAGTAGGAAGCAGGGTTGCTTAAGTAGGGTTATATACAATATATATATATATATATATATATATATATATATATATATATATATATATATACCTTTGCCATCATCTAATGCTCACTTAAAGTTAAATCTCACAACTAATTTTTCATATTTTTTCCAGTTTTTTCACAATATACATTGTGATGTTGTACTTCACAATTGTTATTGGCCAGACCATGAAGATTATCATTGGCTTAGACAAACGATAAAATGTCATGGTTTATTGTCTTGCGCAGGCTCAGCCAGCCGTTCATGTGCAGGGTCAGGAGCCTCTGACTGCCTCCATGTTAGCTGCCGCCCCTCCTCAGGAACAGAAACAGATGCTTGGTGAGATGAGAAGGCTGTAAGCATGTTCAGCCTTTCTAAACATATCCTTAAATTCTCAAAGACAATTTTGTGCATAAACAGCCTAATGAGTGTTAATTACTTGCTTATTTTACTCTTCCCTGAAACCATATCGAACTGTTTATCGTCTGTCTTGCGTCTTTATCGTCAGGTGAGCGATTGTTCCCTCTCATCCAGGCAATGCACCCCAGTCTAGCCGGGAAGATCACAGGAATGCTGCTTGAGATCGACAACTCTGAGCTGCTGCACATGCTGGAGTCCCATGAGTCTCTGCGCTCCAAGGTGACAGTCGTTAACTATGATTAAAGCCTTCAGAAACAGGCACTGGCTTTGCAGTTATGTGCAATAAATGGAAAAGTAACAAGCTTTTAACAATGCAAAGCCTATTGACTGAACCAGGGACATAATATGCATCCATTTATTAAGATTTATGCTTTGCCCAGCACAGACGAGAGATGTAATCTATATGATGAGGGCATTTTATCAGATAACCATGTGCTTATTAGAGCCATGAATCTCTGTGGTTAAGATGGGTGTTGCAGGACTGATGATTTGTTTTGCTGTCAGGTGGAGGAGGCTGTTGCAGTGCTTCAGGCTCATCAGGCCAAGAAAGACGCCACACAGAAAGTGGGAGTCACTGCTGTGACCGCAGCCGCAACATCTTGACCAGTAACTTTTATTATTATCAGTAGTACTATATGGTTGCTGTGGTTATAATGTGTTTGTTTAAATTATTCTGATGTTTTCATTTGAAATCATTTTCTGTAGGGTGAAGCTGAAAGACTGAAGAGCGATCACCACTGTGGTGTCGTCTGGTGGCAACCAATAGGAACACAAAAAATAAAACATGGAAAAAAAAAAAGGAAAAATACAAAATGATACTTGAACATAAAGAATGCAATTTTGTTGCAGGGTTTATATTTTTAACTCTGTAATGATTTTTATCACCTAAACCTAATTTAAAAGAAAAAAGAGTCAATTCTGTGAGGGAAGAGCCTCTGTATTGTGGCCAGGACTGACTTTTTCTATGAGGAAGTGGAAACTTGGTTCTTCTGTGAGATGTGTGTTTGCTGCTTTGATTGGACCTCACTTGTCCCATGACAATAACCTGAGTGGTGTGGCACTCTAAATAAAGGGATGACTATTTAAAATGAACTATGCTGTGTTCTTCTTTTTTATTTACGTAGCAAAGACAAAGGTCATGTTACATACACGTTTTATCCAAAGTGACTTGTGGTTCAGAAACACTCCCTTTAGAGGTTAAATGTTCAGCTCAAGGACCCAATAGTGACAGAAATGCAAATAACATTCCATTGCACCTTTACCTGGGATACTCACATGGCCAAAGCCATTTAATTCTAGCTTTTCTTCTGAAAGTTGATGTATGTCAACCTACCATATCTAATGAGTTTATTATTAATACATGATCAAGATCACGATCACAAATTTTAGAGTTTTCTTACATAAAATAAAACTGGTTTCCCACCATTTACAATAGTGACAGGAAATGGATATATTTTTTAAAAGTAATAAGTTTACTTTTAAATAGAAAGGTATGTAGCTTATTTCACTGGGCTATCCAATGTGTAAAATACATGTTTTAAGTTAACTTGGAAAACTCAACTCACTACCTAAGTAACTAAAAACTGTACAGCTGTTAATCCGGAGCTGAATAATGGACACTTGTGTTTACTAGAGCAGAGAGGATTGATGACTAACATACAAAGTGGATTTCGAAAAGTAGATTCCATAACAGATGCTTTAGTAAGAGTAAGTAATGAGGTGGAAAAGGCATTGAAAATGAAGGAGCTAATGACAATAGTATATTTTGACTTCGAGAGGCTTACGATACCATGTGGAGGGAAGGACTGCTTATTAAGCTAGGTAGAAAGGGTTTAGGAGGAAGAATATATAATTGGATTATGGATTTTCAAACAAATAGGAAAATTAGAGTGAAAGTTGGATCAGTTGTATCCATGGAGTTTCATGTCAATAATGGTATTCCCCAGGGGAGTGCAATCAGTCCTGTATTGTTTGACATTATGATAAATTACATGTTTTTAAATTTAGACAAAAACATAGAATCAGCGTTATATGCGGATGTTGGGGCCATATGGATGAGAGGAAGGAATGTGGCATAAGGAAAGCAGTAGGAAAAGTAGAGAAGTGGTCATATGAATGGGGGTTTAAGATATCAACAAGCAAATCCTGTTACATGATGTTTACGCAAGTGTCATGTTGAAAAGATGACATTATATCAGCAGCCAATGGAAAAAGTAAATGAATTTAAGTATTTGGATTTGTGGTTTGATAGTAAGTATACATGGAAAAGACAATCCGGAAAAGTTGGGACGTTTTTTAAATTTGAATAAAATGAAAACTAAAAGGCTTTCAAATCACAAGAGCCAATATTTTATTCACAATAGAACATAGATAACATAACAAACGTTTAAATAGAGAAATTTTACACTTTTATCCACTAAATGAGCTCATTTCAAATTTGATGCCTGCTACAGGTCTCAAAAAAGTCGGGACGTGGGCAAGAAATGGCTGAAAAAGCAAGACATTTTGAAAAGATTCAGCTGGGAGAACATCTAGCAACTAATTAAGTTAACTGATATCAGGTCTGTAACATGATTAGCTATAAAAGGGATGTCTTAGAGCGGCAGAGTCTCTCCAATCTGTGAAAGAGTGCGTAAAAAGATTGTGGAATACTTTAAAAACCAAGTTCCTCAACGTCAAATTGCAAAGGCATTGCAAATCTCATCATCTACAGTGCAAAACATCATCAAAAGATTCAGAGAAACTGGAGAAATCTCTGTGCGAAATGGACAAGGCTGAAAACCTTTATTGGATGCCTGTGGTCTTCGGGCCCTCAGGCGACACTGCATCACTAATTGGCATGATTGTCAATGACATTTCTAAATGGGCCCAGGAATACTTCCAGAAACCACTGTCAATAAACACAATCCACCGTGCCATCTGCAGATGCCAACTAAAGCTCTATCGTGCTAAAAGGAAGTCATACATGAATATGGTGCAGAAGCGTCGTTGTGTCCTGTGGGCCAAGGCTCATTTAAAATGGACTGTTTCAAAGTGGAAAAGTGTTCTATGGTCAGACGAGTCCAAATTTGACATTCTTGTTGGAAATCACGGACGCCATGTGCTCTGGGCTAAAGAGAAGGGAGACCTTCCAGCGTGTTATCAGCATCTCTGATGGTATGGGGGTGCATAAGTGCATACGGTATGGGCAGCTTGCATGTTTTGGAAGGCACTGTGAAGGCAGAAAGGTGAGTGTGTGTATATAAAGGTTTTAGAGAAACATATGCTTCCCTCCAGACGACGTCTATTTAAGGGAAGGCCTTGTATATTTCAGTAGGACAACCACATTCTGCAGCTGTAACAATAACATGGCTTCGTCGTAGAAGAGTCCGTGTGCTGAATTGGCCAGCCTGCAATCCAGATCTTTCACCTATATAGAACATTTGGCGGATCATTAAACGGAAAATACGTCAAAGACGACCTCAAACTCTTCAGCAGCTGGAACACTTCCAACACCAAAAACTCATAACATCGATGTCCAGACGTCTTCAAACTGTTTTGAAAAGGGCAGATGCTACACCGTCGTAAACATGTCCCCGTCCCAACTATTTTGAGACCTGTAGCAGGCATCAAGTTTGAGATGAGATCATTTTGTGCATAAAAGTGTAAAATCTCTCAGTTTAAACATTTCATTTATGTTGTATTGTGAATAAAATATTGGCTCATGTGATAGTCTTGGTTTTCATTTTATTCCAATTTAAAAAACGTCCCAACTTTTCTGGAATTCGGGTTGTAAAATACTTAGCTAAATTTTAAAAAGTTATTAATCTACTGAGAGCTGTGGCCGGATGTGACTGCGGTCCAGATAAACATTCACTATAGGGCGTGCATGAGATCATCAATAGACTATGGCTGTATAGTTTATGATGCAGCAGCAAAAACATCATTAGAAAGAATGAATAGATTACAGTATAGAGCATTACGTGTATGCACTGGAACTATTAAATCAACACCCGTTAATGCAGTACAGGAGAGACTCCTGAAGTTAAGAAGGGAAAATCTTGCACTAGGATATTTATTCCAAGTTTCAGGGGCATGGGTTTGAGAGAGTGAGGGAAAATGGAATGGAAGACTTGGGTTTTACCATGCTTACCTCAGTTAGTAATATTCCACCATGGTTTTTTCCAGAGGTAAAGACCGACTTTGCTATCCTGGAAAAGAATGGAGAATGGAGGAAGTGGGAGTTCCTTAAAAAGAAAAAGAGTTCAAGCGTTTATCTAAAAAGCAGTTATTACAATTATCTGATCCAAGAACAAACAGGAATGTGTGGGAGTTGGAATAATTATCCCAGAATTCAAAATTAATATATCAAAAAGATTATAAGACCAGTTCTCTGTACATACAGCAGAAATCGTGGCAGCCATCATTGCGTTACAGTGCGCTGAAGAGGTCAGACACGATAGAGTTGTATAAGCACAGACTCCTTGTCATAAAAAGCGTACAGTCGATGGCATCTGTCAGAGAAGACCTATACTTAAAGAACTTCATTGCAGTTTGTGAAGAGGACATCAGATCACAACCAGCACATGAGCGAGTGAAAGCAAATGAGAATGCAGACAATCTAGCAAAAGAGGCTTTACAAAAAGAAACAGCAGTTCCAATTCCTATTTCCTATCCAATTCCTATATGAGATAGAAGGAGGCAGGGCGGGAATGGAATCCGATGCTGAAACTGTGCACAGAAGGAGAGGAAGAAGGGATAAGAATGACCAGGAAGGCACTATTTAAATTTTTTTAAAGACACAGGGTTGATGAGCAGAATATGAGAACACCTCAAATGATGACAAGATATTACACACTCCTGTGCAGTAGTTGGCGATGCACCTTAAAGTTGCTTACAATCCGCCAATAACCAAGAGAAGAGGAAGAAGAAGACGCTTGCGTTTTCCAGTGACGTTATTTGTCCTCCGCATCGCTAGAGGGACACCAACCCACAGTGGCGAAGAAAACAGTCAGAAGCCAAAGGTTACGAGCAACATGGCGGCGAGCAAACGTGTTCTTTATGTCGGTAAGAAAAGCATCAAAAACTGTAATCATAATAAACTCTTCGCTCTCACACTGCGCTAGTTTAATCCTACAGCCAGGTGCATATGTAGTAATGCGTTTCCGGTTGTCTCCTGTAGCCGGGAGAGCGCCAAAAGAGGAAATATGAACTTCAATAAACGTTCGGTGAGCTTTAAAATGAAATATTGAAATATTTGTTTTTCTCAGGAGGTCTCGCGGAGGAGGTGGATGAGAAAGTGCTGCACGCGGCGTTCATTCCCTTCGGTGACATCACGGATATTCAGATCCCATTGGATTATGAGACGGGTAACAAACACACAAACCAAAATACACTCCTGTTGTCATTATAACTCATCACATACAGTGGCCAAACATCATGCTTGACTCCGTTTGTCCACAGAGACACACAGGGGCTTTGCATTCATCGAGTTTGAGATGGCAGAGGTGAATACTTGCCAAGTCTGTCTTCAACTAATGTATCATCTACTCATTTGAAATGAGTTGGAACATATTAACCACTAGAATCACTTGTATCTTTTATCATTCATTACTTCTAGTTCACTTCTGCAATGTTGCTTTTCATTATAGTTTGCACAAGCCACCTATAGGTGACTGTTCTGTCTGCTTTTCCCCAGGATGCAGCTGCTGCCATTGATAATATGGTGAGTTAATGAACCTCTCACTTCTGTAGTCTCCAACATTGTCACAGTGTTGTCGGTCTTCCTCAGAGATATGGTTAATATCTATTCATGTCTGTGTTTTGCAGAATGAGTCGGAGCTGTTCGGCAGAACCATCAGGGTGAACATCGCCAAACCATGAGAATTAAGGAGGGCTCCTCTCGACCGGGTGAGTTAATTGCTTGATAAACTTACTGATTAACCTATTTCAGTCTCTTATTTGCATGTCCGTGAAACTAATCTTTTTGGTTGCTGCTCCGCTCATAGTGTGGTCTGAAGATGACTGGCTGAAGAAGTTCTCAGGGAAGACCATTGAGGAGAGTGAGGAGGCGGAGTCAACTGCAGAATCAGCCAGTACAAACACTCAGGAGGTGGGAATGTTGTAATGTAAATGATTTTAGTATGAAATATTAAAATCTTGACACGTTGTTGTGTTAGTATAGCAGTTTATAGATATTTTTGCTGATGTCTGATTATTTTTTTTTTTTTTTTTTTTATAAATATAAATATTGTGATTTATCATTTATACTCTCCGATTGGTATTTTGTGTTTCTGAACAGGGAGAGCCTCCAGCGAAAAAGGGCAGAACTAACCCTCAGGTCTACATGGACATCAAGATTGGCAACAAACCGGCAGGTCGGCTGCGCTTCCTTCTGCGAGCAGACGTTGTGCCTATGACTGCAGGTCAGACTATCTTCAGAGGTTCCTATTTCTTTACTGCATGTTTAAAATTGACTTGAAGTGAAAGGGTGAATTATTTTCTAAATGCATTGTGAACAAATCAGAATTCAAATCTCAATTTTTTGGTCTGATAATCAATTTAAAAATGAAACGACAGACATATACCAAACTTCTGGTAAAGACATTTGTCATTATGAGGACCCACAAATATTCTCCCATTGCATTATTATACATTACTCTGTACTCTGTATACTAAAACTCTGTGCACTTGAATTTTTTTCTCACACAGTAATATTAATTTTGGGTGAACTATACACCACTCATTATCCATGATATGATATTGTTGTATTGCGATACATTGTGACACGGTATATTGTAGCACCCCTAAAAAAACGTGACTCTCATTAATGAACAACAAACGCATCACTCTTTTACTTTCATTTTCAACAACACCGTAAAGAATAAAAAATGTAATTGAGTTTGTATCTCACAATTCTGACTTTTTTTTTTTTTTTTCCTCTCGCAAATCCCAGTTTATATCTTAGAAGGCAAAGCAGAATTTCGAGAGACTTGTTATTTTGTCTTTTTTTCTCAGAATTGCAAATTTATGTCCCACAATTCTGACTTTTTCCCCCCTCAGAATTGATGTTATGAACTCACAATTGTGAGTTGTAAAGTCTGAACTGGGATACATAAATGTACAAATGCAAGAAAAAAAGTCAGGATTGTTAGATAATGTTATAGGCTATGGATGCTTAAGTTATCTATGTAAAATGTTACAGGTTTAAAAATGATTTCATGGTGTAATTGGCATGCATCCCATGCGTCCCCTATGAACTGTATATGTGAATATTATGTAGACTTACTGTTTACATCAAATTAATGCTTTAATGACTAATCATTGCAGGTTTCATCAGCCCAGTCTGTAACTTGCAACAAAAACTTCTGTGTTTCGCGTCAAAAGATGTCTGACTCTTTAACGACGGTATACTATAAAAATGTAGACTACTTTTTCTTTTGCATTCCGATTCTGGCGTCCAAGGCCACAACAAAATATTTTCCTCTTATTCTGTGGATTTGCCAGTTTTCTTCCATTAATTTTTTCCTGCCACCACTATGCAAGTGACCTAACTGTGACATTTGCTCCAAATTGGTCTGTACCTCTTCAGGGAAAATCAATCAAGAAAAACTTATATGCTTAGAGCACCTCCTAGTGGTCGTACAAAACACAAAGGCAAAAACCTACATGAGAAGCTTAACAGAATTTATTCTGATGAGTGTTTTCCAACGGAATGATGGAATGAACAGAATGATGTTTAAAGCATTAGAGGCTAAACAGATCCGAGGGAAAATTCAAAAAGGAGAATACATTAAAAAAAATTTTAGTGAAAGAGTTAACCAGGACTAATCAAGTGCTGAGTATGTGATGTACAACGCCTGTGGGAAAAAAGTCCATATCCAGCCTTTGCTTGGGCTGAATGGATTCAGTTTCTTGCGTTTTTTCGGGAACTAGCAGTGACTGAAACGGTGACATTCCAATTTAAGTTTGGAAGGTAGTAAAGCCTGTGTGTAGGCTATTAAGGAAATCTAATTTTGCTGAAGAAAAACTAGAACAATTGAACAATTAATTAATTAATTAGAACAATTGCATTGTGGTGATTGGGTGCGGGTCATGTGCAGATGTCTAAATCAGAGAAGATCATAGGTTTTGGTGAATGATTTATTTTTAACAGTGGATTTGGGTGACGTTGGAGCTAATCCACTCATCTCTAGCACATTATGCCGATTTAAATGTTTGGTGCTTGCTGAAAAGAGGGCTTCTGTTTTGTTTGTTCTGCAGAAAATTTTCGTTGTCTGTGCACACATGAGAAGGGCTTTGGATTCAAGGGCAGCAGCTTCCACAGAATCATCCCTCAGTTTATGTGCCAGGGTGGAGATTTCACCAATCACAATGGCACAGGGGGGAAATCCATATATGGAGGCAAGTTTGAGGATGAGAACTTTGTCCTCAAACACACTGAACCAGGTAAGATGAGTCTTCCGCTTGAAAGAAGTTAGATATGTTTTTCCGCATCAGCCTTTGAGAACTAATGCCTGTTTCACACATACGCTGTTTGCAAGTTAATAGGTTAGAGCATTCACATTGCAGGATTGGCGCTGTCCATCAGTTCAGTGATATTTTCCGCAGTTTTTGTGTTTTGTCACAAGACTTTTCAGAAAAAGATTTAAACCTGAAAAAAGGCATATGAGGCAATTTCATCGGCTGTTGGTGTGGATTAAATGTAATGGTGTAAAAATGGCTGTTGGTGTAAGCTTAAAATATGACCGTGTGCTGCTACTGCAATGCATATGTACTACAATTTACAATATGTAATGCGTACGTACTGCAAACAGATCATGTGTGAAACCTGTGTAAATGTTCAGGATCAGTAATTATATTTGTTGATGTTGACCTCATGTTCTTTTTCTATGCGCTCATAGGTCAGCTGTCGATGGCAAACTCTGGTCCCAATACTAACGGCTCTCAGTTCTTCATAACTGTTGATAAGACTGACTGGCTGGATGGCAAACATGTGGTTTTCGGTGAACTTGTAGAGGGCATGGATGTACTTCGGGCCATGGAGGTAAGAAGCTGACTGAGGGAGATTTGTAATCACTTGTGTCTTATGACCATTCAGAAGTTGGTGGTGGGTTAGATTTTTAAATGTTTTTGAAAGATTCTTTTCTTATGCTTATGTTTCTATGGACATTAAAAACTTAATGTTGTGGAATATTAGTTTAAAATAACTGTTTTCTATTTTAAAATGTAATTTATTCCTGTGATGCAAAGTTGAATGTTCAGCATCATTACTCCAGTCTTCAGTGTCACATGATCGCTCATAAATCTAATATACTCATTTGCTGTTCAAGAAACATTTATCAATGCTGGAAACATGTTTTTTTTCAGGATTCTTTGACATAAAAGTTTAAAAAGAACAGAATTTATTCAAAATCTTTTGTAACATAAGTTCTTCACTGTCACTTTTGATCAGTTTATTCATCATCCTTGCTTAAAACTTTTACCTAAAACAAAAATAATCTTACTGACAACAGACTTTAAATTGGTAGTATACAATTGTTTTATATGATTATGTAATTTAAAGTAATCACTTATTTTTGTTCTGTTTTCTAATGGCTTTGTATTTGTACTGTTTCCTCAGGCTCAGGGAACAAAAGATGGCAAACCCAAACAGAAAGTAATCATCTCTAATTGTGGAGAGTATGTGTGAGACCATACTGTGTCTCTGTTTGTGAGAGAGTGTAAAGAAAATCTGTTTTTTTTTTTTTTGGTAGTATTTTGTAAATATCTAAATAAAACTTTTATACATATCCTTGTTTTTTTCTCCTGATAAATAGTCACCTGTATTTAAAGGGTTGGTTCACCCAAAAATGAAAATTATTTATTTACTACCCCCTCATGTCGTTCCACACCCGTAAGATTTTCATTCATCTTCAGAACACACATGAAGATATTTTTGATGAAATATCAGAGCTTTCTGTCCCTCCATTGACAGCTAGGCAACTAACACTTAAATGCTTCAAAAAGTTCATAGAGATCTTAAAACTAATCCATATGAATTTTGAGGTGTAGTCCAAATTTTCCAACACAGCCTAAATTAAATCTGTTAATCATAAAAAGCGATTTGTACTCTCATATAAACTTTGATCACCGAACATACACAGAAGCTCAACCAAACCTGAATGATGCATGAGAACCTGGAAGCTCAAATGTGCTGCGTAACACGAAAATAAACCTCAGATTCTCACGAGAGTCAAGCAAACATGCTTGAGCTTCTGTTTTACAACTATGAGTTGATGAATGTTTACATGTGAATTTAAGTGTAAATTCAAACTGTTCATCATCAAGTAGTTGCGCTGACTGTCTATGGAGGTACAGAAAGCTCTCAGATTTTATCAGAAAGATCTTCATTTGTGTTCTGAAGATGAACTAAAGTTAAATGTGACAATGATATACTGTAATCATTATTTTAGTAAAGGTCTTCAAGACTTACATTATTTGGATTTAAATTCAAAGCATCTGGTTCTCATGGTAAATGTGAACCTCTTGGCAATTTGAGAGTTTCATTTCTTAAAAGTATAATGCATTACTGAGTCCATCCTCTAGATGGTATCAGTACTCCGGGAAAACCTCTGCAGCCATGTCACACCCAACAATGCAGATATCCTACAAAAAGAGCAGTGTTAACTGGATGATCAGATATAAACATCAGAAAGAATGTTTAATTCTAATTATTATTATTAGCTTGATGAATGATGGTTGAGGACCTGAGCCATTAACGCTAAGTTTGTGGGTTTGGTCCTGGCAAGTCCTGACTCTTCTTTCCATCCACCAGCATGGTGCCCCTGAGTCAGGCACTCAACCTCAGGCCAGTGCTTTCCACAAAGTGTAATAGCTGAATTGTACATGTTCTGCTTCCTCAAATCCCAGAACTGCATTTGTTGTTTTTGAAACTTGGTGAAAAATTCAAATGGCTAAAATAATGAACCAGGAAACCAAAGATCTTTTATTGTAAACACAGAAACATTAGTTTGTGAGATGTTAAACTGACATAGAGCCACTGAAAAAGCCATCAAGCTATTTGTTTTAAAAGCACATTAGCTTTATACACATCAGCAAGCAATGCCCCACCCACACAAGCCCATATGACCCATGTCACAGATAGCATCTCAATTTCAGCTGAATGTCTGAAGAGTTTTCCAGTTACATAGTAAAACAAAAACAAAAAAATTCTAAATCTAGATCAGGGGTTAACTCAGGACACTCAAGCTCCACTTTCTTGCAGTTCCAACCTTGATCAAATCCACCGATTTAACTGTTAGTAATCCTGAAGACCTTGATTAGCTTGTTCTGGTGTGTTTCATTAGGGTTGGAGCAAAACTCTGCAGGAAAGTGGCCCTTGAAGGCCAGAGTTGAGAACCTAATTTAGATGTTACCATTTTATGGCTGCTTCTGAAAACAGAAAAATGATGCCTTCAGAGGACACATCTGAATCCAAAGTTAGCTTTACGTCCTGTCTCCTGAGATGCCTTCATCTGATTGATTTTTGAAGGCTGCATGGCTGTATCCTTTGCTGCCTTTGATATCCCACAATCCTGTGCTTTCCATTTTGTGACAGTTGAGGTAAATATAAAGATGGCGTCAGAAAGTTGTGGTCGGTTGTCAGTATGTGTAAATGTACATTTTTGACCACTGTTTTCCACCTTTGATGTCATTTCTAGCGAGAAATTGTATTAAATATTTAAGTTATCACCAAAGCTCGATCTCTATTTTTTTTCTCGATCATTAAACCGTTAGGGTGCCTCAGAAGTCTGTCTAGTTTCGCAAGATACCTTTGTGTGCAAATGCTGCCTGCAGAGTCATTGGCTGATAGGGCTGATAGCTAGCCAACAAGTCAGCTGCCTAAGTTTTCGGATGCAGCCAGTTCTTTTAAAACGAACCATTGGAGGTGATTTATGGGTAATTTGTCAGTGAACTTGAGATGTTTACTGCAATGGTGTTGTCTTTATTTATTCAGCTTTGTTAAAAGCGATTAAAGCACATGGGTTGAGTCAAAAAGATAACATCAGCAAAGCATTCACATTCATAATTTGTTCATAATCATACCAACATTCATGCTCCTATTCAAATTCCCTTGCGTTTATTTCGACAGAATTACACTAAAGAAACATTTATAAAATCCACATCCTCCAGAAATGTCTAGGGGAATACTGAAGCGTGAACAATTATATCTCAGTAAAATACTCCTAGATGTTGAATATCACAATGTGTCTACACAGAATGCAACATCTAAGTTATAAATTACACAATGATGCCTCATTACATGCTATGGACACAATATGAATGTTTTGAGTTTTGTGACGGTGTCGGTCACTTTCATAAATTCAGCCTGAATTCATGAAAGACAACACAAGACAATATTTTTTCCCTTCGGCTCAAGCTCAAGATTTCTCAGATGTCTGAGGATCTGATAACCAAGTGTGTTTCTTAGGGATGAATGTTGATGTATTGTAAATGTAGTCTTCATTAGCAGAAGGCTTAAATGCACTATGATTATAAGGCCAGGTTTCACAGACAGGGTTTAGATTAAGCCAGGATTAGGCCTTAGTTCAATTAGGACATTTAAGTGGCTTTTATAAACATGCCTTAGAAAAAAAAAAAACATTACTGGTGTGAATCTTCTTGATAGAAAACAATGGCACCTACATATTAAGTTGCTTTCAGTTAAACATGCATTTTAGCCTAGGACTAGGCTTAAGCCTTGTCTGTGAAACTGGCTGTAAATCTTAAAACATTAATGATTTATACATATTGCATACAGAAAATGTATTGCTTGTGAGAATGTAATTTATCTTAATATTAGTCTGCCTGCTAAATCTCAACTGTTATCTTTGGTAATGATTCAGAAATCAGGAACAGAGACTCATTTTTACTTTGCCTTCTGGACTTTCCTTAATGAAAGTGCCAGAATATCACCCAGAAGGGTCACAGGTGTAAAGAGCCATTGAGTGTGCTGTAATGCAGATGCACAGGGTTGAATTTTACACCTGTGTGGTCCAGTATTATCTGAGTAGCAGCAGTTACAGAAGTCAAGTGCTTTGTGCTCTTAATGTTTCCCTAATGTTACTCTAATGTTAGTAAATGTTATGGCTTCTCCTTCAGCTGCTTTAGGATTTTTTGTTTATTAACCCTGGCTGTAGCAAAGTTCTAGAATTAAGAGCTTTTTTTATGTGGTTCAAAAAATGTTTTTCATATTAACTTCAAAATCTATTTGCATAGAATCTGTTGGTAGGAAACGGTCGCATTATTACACCATGTGCTTCAGTTGTTCATTTGTGCTCTTCATTGCCATTTTAAAGCTAAATCACACTATACAACAGATGCCGAACAGCAGCAACAGAAATTGTTGGTTTTAGCTGGATCAGTGCATTAGCCCTGTCATCGCCCGGACATTTAACTGGAGTATGTCGGGTTATGGAATGTCCGCGTTGGTCGGCATCTGATGGTGCAGTGTGAACTTGCCTTCATACAAATGGATGTTTTAGTTTTTTGCAAATTTCTGAGACAAAGTTCAATCTAAATTACTATCCGATACAAAATGCACAAAACAAATGAAGTATAAGACTGCACAAATGACCTATAAATGTATGACTTCATCTCCCAAAGTTGGAGTGGGGCTGTGATTTTATGGCACCAAATATACATTTGTTTTTCTTACCATGCAAAGAAACATTCCAGTTTCAAGCACTACGTGCTGGCTCCTTGAACTTCTCTGGAAACAATGTTTAATCTATAAATATTGACCAGGCATTCTCTTTCTCAAGGTCTAGAGCGACTCTGAAGGGTCATCCGAGAGATGAAATATCCTACTCATGCAATTCTTCCACCTCTCTCAGGCAAACTGAGAACGAAAGGGAATAAGATCCCTTTAGCCTCCACAGGTGCTTTTAGAGTCTCGTCTTTGAATCGACCTCCATCCTCTTCTACAACAAACTGAAGAGTCTGAGATTTATTCACACAGTAGATGCAATTATCAATGACAGCGCATCGAAATGGCAGAGTGCAGCCCTGCTGTTGGGAGGCACAATCATGCCACATCTTCACGATGGTGTTGTATTTAAAGACGCTGATTCCCTGTTCACGGTTAACGTCGAATCGGTAGATGAAGCTCTTGAGAGCCACCATGTCTGTGGATTTTTTCCTGCTGTTGTTGTACGGACACTCCTGCCATTCGTCTCTCTTGGGGTCATATTTCAGCAAACGATAGAACAGAGACCCTCCCGAAACGTACAGCTCGCCGTTACACGTAGTGGCTTCGTGAGCCACCGCAAATGCCCCTTTAGGTAGAGGAGCCACCGGCGTCCAGCGGTCCATTCGAGGGTCGTACTTCTCCACCGTGAAAAGACATTCACCGCCAATGGCGTACAGGTTCCCATCCATGGAAACAAGCTTGAGTTGCGATCGTGCTTGGTTCATGGGTCGGACTTCGCTCCAGCGGTCCGTGATGGGGTTGTAGCAGAACACTTTATCCGAGACTTTGCTTTTCTCCCCAGTTCCCCTGATCCCGCCGGCGACAAACAAGTAGTTGTACATGGTACAGATACCACAGCCCCTGGTATTAATGTCGTCTGGCATGATGGTCAGGGTGTGCCAGTCCTTACTGCTCTTGTTATAGTAGTAGATCATGTGATTGTCCTCAAAAGACGTGATGGAGAGGGGACTCTGGGGACGGCTGCTGTTTCTGCTGGGCGGTCTACTTCCAACACGTTCAAACACATCGTTAATTTCCGCCACCATCAAACACTTGCGGCTGCGGCTCTCATCCGTTTGCGCAGGATCAGATCTCTCTCGGAGCCTGTGAGGCGCCCGTAGACCGCTGGATCTCTCAAAACTTGGAGATAGTTGTCGCTCATGAATCGATAGGCAGTTTCTTTCAGTTCATTTAGTCGCTGCTTTTTGGCGATCGTTAGGATTTCGTAGCAGTTCTCAGGTGTGATCTGTGCGGATATGGTATCAATAGCAGCCTGTACTGCACAGGGCATCTGCAGGATCTTTGCCCCTGTGATGACATCCACAACATTGTCTTTGCTTACGTTCATCTGGGAGGAGTAAACATAATCTACAAGCACAGATAAGGTCTTGTAGCTCATACCTTTTACCTTCAGGATGTCTCTAGAAAGCCTGGCTTTAAAATAATCACTTTTCTCAGCTAATACTGATTTGTGTGCTTGTATTTTCTGGCCGCCCACCTCAATGACTAAATTCGGCTCTTCTTTTGCCGAGAGAGCTTCTCTCACTGCAGCTCCACTTTGCTTTAGCCCTTGGCTTGATTCCAGCCCAGTCTGTCCAAACGATGTTCTGTAGCGAGTCTGATCTGCTCCTTCAGAGGAACTTATAAAGCATCCCAGGGTTTTTTCAAGTGACATTGTTTCCTGGGAGCTTGAACAGGAATGATTTCTGTCTTCTGGGGAGTAGACATTTTTAATGTCAAACTGACTCCGAACAACCTCGCCATCTCTTAAGGCATTGGATAATTTGACAATTTCCTCCTTGTTCGCTGGTTTGAAGCTCAGAGAGGGTGCCAAACTGCAAGATACTTTTGTTCCATTTGTTTCTTCTCTAATGTTCACGTGACTTGAAGCTTCACTCATATTTCTCAAACTGAGGTCCAGATTTTGTGCTCTAGTTGAGTCCAGAGGTTGAATGTGCTCTTGAAATCCACTGTCGCTAGATTCAGCGTCTTGTGCGTACTCTGCGCCTGTTACAGCACCATAGTGTCCCAAACTCCTATTGTCAGTCAAACCTCCTGATTCTGACGTATTCCACGTACCCTGGAGATCCTGCAGTATTTCCATGTTGGGGATGCCTGTTTTCCCCATAGCTGGGACATTGTTGTTGTTCCCTTCAGCGGGGATAGGCGATTCTGGAGAGTCAGGGTTTGCGGCGTGAAATATAACGTCTGCTTGTACTGTGAACATGTTTCTGTCTTGCAGAGTGTTGTTCATCTTTCTGTTATTGTGACACACAGTCACTCATTTAGTGCTTTCAGAGCAATAAGAACAACTTAATTTTTCAGAAGTTTCTCCTTTGCCGGCTGTTAAATTAATCCCAGTGAGCCTCATGAATGGCTGGCAGATCCTAATTATTGGGGTAATGATAGTTCAGAGACAGCATTGCCAGGAATGTCCTAGCAAGACAATGTTTTATGTTTGTTCCATCAGACTACATTTCACCCAGGCAAAGAAGAAAAACAAACAAAATTTTCCTATATCAAGAGAAGATTGTGCTCTCAGCTCTGGGTCCAAACCTTCCAAGAAAAGAAGAACATGTTATTCATTTACATAATCACAAACATATAACCCAAATTTCTATTCCTCAAAGAAACAAACAATCTTGTAATGCACAACCTTCCAACAAAGCAAATAATCTGTCTTCTGCAACTGAAGTAATATATGTCATAAGTGTGACATGAGCTACAGTTCAAATCCTCTCACTGACCAACACTGACACGCTAAGACTATATAATGCGCACGCGCACTATTCACAAACCAACTGACAGCTTTAAGGATTAA
The DNA here is from genome assembly GCA_037194245.1 of Opsariichthys bidens. Lineage (NCBI taxonomy): Eukaryota > Metazoa > Chordata > Actinopteri > Cypriniformes > Xenocyprididae > Opsariichthys > Opsariichthys bidens. The sequence goes on along the minus strand of CM074286.1, from coordinate 17,920,545 downwards.
ACCCTAAAGACGTCGAGAAACACAGATTTATTCGTGCCTTCACTTGATATTCTATCATTATAGTCGTTACATTACCCGTTTTATAGATCCGATAAACAAATGTACAAAGGCAAATAGAGAAATTGTTGAGGAAAAGATGAGGCAGTTTCAGACAAAGTAGTTTTTGAAATAATAATATTAAATGCATTATAAATTATTAAATGTAAAAACCTCTAGTACTTACACGATAAATGGCAGCATTTATTTGAGTAATTCCCTACACAAAGCGCTCTTATGCAAGTCATTGACAGTCTATCTGCAGGGAGTCTACACGTTTGTCTGAGACAGTCTTGGGTTTTAACAAATGTAGACCACTTACCCATTCACGTGAATGTACTATCCGTCCCATATTGTAAAAAAACGGCAGTTCACTAAGAACTTCTCTTCCTCCTCCTCATCCTCGACCAACTGTATGCGTCTGAAAGCCTCGGCTGGAGAATCGGCGTCCACAAAATGTCATTATCTCAATGAAGCAGATGAAACGAAATCTATTCCTCAGAAGCGATCCTGTGCTCCGGATCTGATCGACGCCACCTCTGCCCTCGGAGGGCTTTGCAGTATTTCGGATTTTACTGTAAGCTGAGGTAGTTATTGATCTAAACCACACCCCCGTTTGTGTTCACTCTCTACACATCAGCTGCTGATCAAATCCGCGGCAAGCGCGCGACGTTCCTGTAGTGTACATTCGACGCGCGCGAGACGCACAGCGCGCGGCCAAATGAAGGATGTTGCGCAACGGTCTACGGGAACTCCCAGCGCGAAGAGCATTCAAACGTTTATTCAATAATAAAAAAAATACTTAATGTCGAGCTAAAGCGTTTTAGGAGTTCCATTTACCATTTTAAAATCATTATGCTGCAATAAAATGATTTTCTAAAGCACAGTTAACTGGCTCAATCAAGACACTAAATTTTTTTTTTTTTTAAATGTATAAACATAAAGGAAATAATGTTACTATTCTATATAAAAAGGAAAAACAAAGCAGGAACGTTTGTCATTTCAGGCTTTACCCAAAGAAAAAAAAAAAAAAAAAGCCTGAAAAAATTGTCAAGAGCAGAATGACTTCATGGCCTTCTCAAATGTGGTGAGGTTTTATGAGCGCTTTAAAGAAGACCATTACTCTCCATCCTGATATTATGGGCTGGACCACTCTTCAAGAGTTACTAGGGCAACCACTCTATTTCATAGAGCAACACCTCATAGTTGAGGCTGTGTCAGTCTGACAGCACATGGTCAGATCAAGATGTCACTGTTAGCCCTCTAAATACACACATCAGCTGTTCAGTCTGAGGGGACTCGCAAAGATTCATGAGCCTGCAAAGACTGAAAGCATCACTCTCACTCTCTCTCTCACACACACACACACACAAAAATATACAAGTGTGGCATTCTGTGAGGGAGGAATCGGAGGAACAGCCTCCTGCAGAACAACTACATCTCACCCTCATTTTTGGAGGACGAAGTCCAATGCTTTTATAGCACTTTGAGGACTTTATATCGCAAACATAAGTTTCGCAAAGTATTAATTATGACAAGCCAATATCAGATCAAAGATCTGAAATATCAGAAATTTTCCTTTCTGTAAAAAACTGCAAATACATTATTTATAAAAACGAATTTACTTAGGCGTTTTGCAAAATGATTATTTCTAGCAGTGTTTGATTCACTGATTGATTTTTTTTTTTTCATTGTGCAAAAATATGCTTCATAAATGTTAATATTCTCCCCCAGTACAGAAATCGAAGAATATTTAAGCATCCAACAGTTAAGTAATCAACCATCACAGTCAAGGGATATTATATTACCTTTTTAATTTCCCTTTTAGGCAGACACCTTGCAAAATGAATATTTGAGGACCATACATTTTCATTTTTTTCTTTTTTAAATCAAGTTATTTCCTTCCTTTCATGTCTAGGTCAATTTTCGCATAAGCTCTAAAATCAGTGTTGCGGTTGGTAAAGTGCAAGTCACAGAAATCCATTCAACCTCAAATTCAGTTTTCTTCTCGGGTCGTTCCCTTATATGAGCTGGCAGTTATAGTCCATCAAAAAGAAAAAGGAGATTAAAAAATAAAATAAAAAATACAAACATGATTATCTAGTACACTTGCAAAGATATGCAAAGAATGTTGGTTAAAACAATGGTATATATTTGTTAATACACAAGTCAGAAACACATAATCACAATGAGTCAATATTAAGCTTTTTCCATAACTTTAAATATCAATAAGCATCAACCTTAAATTAGAATCATGGAGGAATGCCATTTATCTTTCAACCGGTAACAGTCGACACCAACTTCACTTTAGGACCCAAAAGAATCTCTGGCCCGCCAGAGAAACCCAGTCATTCAGTCACAGGTTTTAGGCAATCACAGAGGCCAACCTGAAGGCCATGAAACCTCAGGCAATGTTTGAAGACCTCTTTAACAAACACCATTCCTTGAGGCAAAAGTTGAGATGCCTTTTCACAAAATGTCTTCAAGAAAAACAGCTGAAATTAAATGAAGAGCTGAACAGAGTGTTTAAAATGTGACAAATGACACAAAGATTTCTGCTGTTATACTAAAGCATGGATAGAAGTTCTGTTTTTTTCCCTTCTTCTTTTAATTATCTAACAGTAAGACCCGAATACTATCACACTGCAGTGGTGCTGACATACTTTCATGAATGTATCTTTTAATATACCCGGATACGCCAAGTGGTAAAACACATTTCTCTGATGCCGAGTACTTGGTAGTTCAGCTCATTCCTGGAACACAATCTTTTTCCCTTCATTCATGAATCTTTTTTCCCTGTCAGCACACGACTGAGAGAGAGCAAGGTCAGTCTATGGAACTGCTCTCTTTTGCAATGCCCTGGAAGGAAGACGCACAGTAAAAGCATCGTAAGACGAGTGAACGAAAGAAAAGATTGATGGATACTGGTGTTTGTGCAGCTTCATCCAAGCTAAACCCTGATCCTCACCATTCTCGGTATACCTCCATCTTTCTCCCTCACAGGTTGGGCAGTGGTATTTGCCACACCATAACGGTGGACACCATCTCCTCGTGCTTAGACTGTTTTGTTTTTCTGTTGATTCTGCGGTGTCCCAGACCTCCAGACACCACCAACAATGAGCTCACATTCGCTCTCTCAGTCTGCTTGGACTTCTGGAATTGCGCCGGCTCATTCAGCAGGTCATATATCGCCCCGTCCTCTGGCCCGTGCTCTAAAGAGCCCTGAGACAGAGCCAGAGACCCACACGAGGAGGACAGAGAGTCCTGGAGAACTGGAGCATGTGAGGGAGAGCTCGCAGTGCTGTGCTCCAGCCCAGAGCAGTTTTCGTCGAGTTGGGTCCCCTCCACCTCCTGGGCCCCAGGCTGGCATTGGCTGGGTGTGTTGGAGGTGAGAGTTGCCATGGTTGCTTGGGAGACATTACACACTGCTGTTGCCATGGTGAGGAACTTGACTGGACCATGGTGAGCGTGAAAAGAGACCATTCCTCGACCTGGAGCAAGACAACCAGAGAGATTCAAACGGGATGAATGAGTTAAAAAAGGTCTTCTCAAGCAGAATAATATATATATATATATATATATACAGAATTATGTATTAAAAATGAAATGCCAGAACACAGTAATAAATAAAATGTAATAAATAAATAAATGTCTCTTTATAAAAACAAAATAAGAAAAAAGCCTATAACAAAATTACAAAAACTTAAAATATTAATACTAATTTACAATATTATAAATAATATAAAAATAGAATAGAAATAATACTAAATTAACATTAAAAACGTTACATTTGCATAATAGATTTTTAGTAATGACATAATATACTTGAATGTAAATGTTTATATTATTTTTTTAAACTATTTCTATTTAGCTTTCATTTAATTTATTTCTAACTAACTGAAGTAAAATAGTTTTCCCCATACAATATGTACATTTAATTTCAGCTTCATTTAAATAAATGAAAACTATTTTTAATAGTTTTAGTTAACAATAACAACACTGGTCATTTACAGTCTGGAAAAATGGAAGTGGTTTTTAAAAGCTGAGGCAGAAGGCAAGATCATTGTTGGGTGTGGTTTGTTCCTGAACTTGTGCTAAGTTACAGTATTCAGAGCCCCTATAGTGGTACAGACTTACAAAATTACCCACAAGGCACTGCACAGCAAACAAACATCTGCTGTTAACAATTCCATAGCAATATGTGTTAAAAACCATTTTAATGAATTTCTAAATGGTCGAATCAGAGTGTTACCATGTTGGCATCTGTCACAGCTCGTTTTCACCAATTGAACATGCCGAATCAGCACTTGTCATGGAATGTCTGAGAAATGATGTACTGTAATCTGGCGATTGTCGGCGTTTGTCAACGTCTGTTGGTGCGTGCGGTGTGATTTGCCCTTAAAGGGATAGTTCAACCTAAAATGAAATGTTGTTCTAATGTCATATGCCCTTCATTCTTTTATGGACCAGAAAAGGAGCATTTTTAAAAATGTCCCGCTCACGCTCGTCCATATAATGGCAGTGAATAGCAACCAGCATCAAGCTTTTTAAAAAAAAGACACAAAAGTATCACAGAATGATCCCATGCGACATGTGCCGTACAATCCAAGAGTTCTGGGGGTGTATGGGAGTTTAGTGAAAAACAAACCTAAATATTATTTAATTAATTCATATTTATAAGACTATTAGCGTCACAATTCACCACACATCAAGAAATCAAGAGGAATAAAACTTTTCTTTTTGTGTGCAAAAACAAAACAAAATAAAATTAATGACTTCATTCAACAATTTCTTCTTCTCGTCCCTGTCATTCTTCTACGCCGTTTACGTTACATACATAACATTAAGGTTGAACCACTGTAGTCATAGACAATATTAACAATGGCTTTAGTACCTTTATGGACCTTGAAAGTGGTAATTAAATTGCGGTCTCTGGCGGGGTAAGAAAGCTCTCGGATTTCATCGAAAATATCTTAATTTATGTTCTCAAGATGACCGAAGGTCTTATAGGTTTGGAACGACATGAGGGCGAGTAATTAATAACAGAATTTTCATTTTTGAGTGAACTAACCCTTTAATTTACATTTTAGGGTGAACTATCCTACACATGGCAGAATGGATTATACCCACCTGTAACTTTTGGGATGCCCTGTAGTCTGGGCACAGACAGGGCGACTGTGACCCCGAGATTTGTCCCCACCAACAGCAGACCATGACACACTAACAGACTGCTCACAGAGACTCTCTGCTGTCCTGTAGGTGGAAACACAAATGTGTTTAAGAATTATATCAATACTTGCACTGCAAACATACCACTAAACACTTGTGGCAAGCATTCATGACTAGAGGTACTTGGTGAAATATTCACCCAGTGGAATAATAACATCATCCACACATGGTAGCCTGTGTGGGTTGGAACACGACAGCATGTGTGGGTAGGTTACTATGGGGATGATGCTGAACAGCAGTTGGTTTCCGAGGAAACCTGACATGATGCGCTCTTAGAACTGAGAGAAAGGTCTCATTAAAAAGAAGAATGCCAAATGTTCAAACAATTCTAAATCTGTCAAATACAATGAACATATACATGAACTGGAATCATTTCAATTAAACAAAAATGATCAAACGTTCAATTTTCCATTAAATAGCTGCTGAAGCCCAGTCTAGTCACAATCCGGTGAATATTAAATCTATTTCAAAATTATTTGGCGATTAAATAAAAGCAACTCACTATTTAAACACTTTTATTGTCTTTCAACCATTTTTGACCCATTATTGGTAAAGAACATGAAATAAATTGACACCTAGAAGAACATCTAAACAATTACCATAAAACAGCATAAAAGCTCATTTATAATTATTTTAATTATAATTAAATAAATATTATCATTAAATTATTATAAAAAAATAGTTTTTAACATTTCTTCTTACTCAAATTATGTTATGCCATCAATTATATGATAATATATATAAACTCTGGGGCCTGTTGAATCCATGGAAGTTGTGAGGGACAATTAAAGGATTAAAGGGTTTGTTCACCCAAAAAATAAAATTATCATGTAATTTACTCACCCTCAAGCCATCCTAGGTCTATATGTCTTTCTGCTTTCAGCCAAACACACTCTGAGTTTTATTAAAAAATATCCTGGCTCTTCCAAGCTTTATAATGGGAATGAATGGTACCGTTCTTTTTGAAGCCCAAAAAAGCGGATCCATCCATCATAAAATAAATCCTTATGGCTCAATGGGGTTAATAAAGGGCTTCTGAAGAAAAATAAAAAAAAGAACTTTCTAATGGCTGGCTTCCAGTAACAGCCGTACTTGAATTTAGTTCCGGCGGAAGAGTGACCTCTGACCTGAAGCATGACTTATTGACGAACGCGGAAGCAGAGGAAAAACATAACAAAACACAGATCTGAATTAGAGAGTTGAATAAGAGATTTTTTACAGAGAAATGTCAGAGGAGCTTCAGTTTGTTGCCCGGCCCTATTTGTTTGAACCATGAGAGGCACCTATTCTCACCTATTCTCACGCTACACTTACGTCATATGCCAGAACTCGACTCTCTCATGAACTTGAGGGTGGCCGTTATTAGAAGATAGTGATAAGTTCATAAAGTTATAATTATGGATATTTTCTTACAAAAATACATTACTTCGCTTCAGAAGGCCTTTATGAACCCCCTGGAGCCATAAGGATTACTTTTATGATGATGGATTGCTTTTTTGAAAAAAAAAAAGAAGAAGAAGAAAAAACAAGGAACCATTCACAAGCCAGAATATGTTTTTTTAATTCAACTCCATACTAGGATGGCTTGAGGATGAAACAATTTTGGGATAATTTTCAGTTTTGGGTGAACTATCCCTTTAAGTGATTTTATACACTAGACTTTTTAATCTAAACAAAAAATAATAATAATGTGCTTGTGAATTTCCAATTGTGTGACTAAGAAAGAAAGAATGGCATTGGGCACAGATGTGATCTTTCGTCACTTAGTTCAAACATGAGCAAATGGAACTGCAGGTAAAAAAGGAACAACACATAACTTGACCCTGACTCTCACACTCATCTACAGGTTAATAACACCCTTCAAACATCTGATTGGTCAGAACCAGACTGCAGGTTTGAAGTGACAGAGAACAATGTCCTATTCAGCTGTTCCAGTGCTCGCGGACTCATTAGGAAAGGGTTGGCTCATATTTTGGAGCATCGCAGACCATTACATTAGTCATGGAAACTGCTCTAATAGGGGGCCGTTACTAAACAATTGAGGAATGAGTTGGCAAAAACATTACTCGGCACAGTTTTGAAGTTTTTTTTACCACAAGTCCTGAATATTACTAGGCCAAATCTGTCACAAATAACCTTTTCAAGGGCCACTTTGTCAACAACTGTTCAGTCCACCTAATGGCTGATGCTAAATACACTTTGTCGATATGCATAACAGAAACCAGCTTTATCTGTGACCTTGCTTAAGTTTTTGCAAACTACAAAAAGAGTGGGTCCTTTTTGTTTATTACAAAAAAAGAGCCAGTGGTGCATTCCTCTCAACTGGCGGCTGTGGTGTAGCTGAACATCTCCAACATCCGAGAATAGATTTAGCTGTGGGCTGCTTGTGTATGCGTGTCTCTAGTCTGACCTTCTGAAGAGGGACAGAAAGACATCTACATGGCATTGAGATATTTAAAATATATCATCCTATGATGTTTTTCTAATATAAATGACTGTAGCTGTCTCAAAGTTAAATCTAAGCCAAGCTGTTGTGGGTTAATCACCTGCTGGCTGAGTGATATTGTAGCTGATGTCTTTGTATCACCATCAAAAGACTGACACACTTTATTACAAATCATGACAAGAAGATTTGTCAATGATCAGTTCAGAAAACTATGTGCTGGTGTGTGTGTGTGTGTGTGTGTGTGTGGCAATTGATCTGATAAGCAACATGAAACTAAAAGCACTCTCTGTAACTCTTTTTCATGATATTTAAACAAATGAAATCATAAACAGCATCAATATGCCAGAATTTACAGTAATGAGCACTAAAGCTGGTCTAACAGGATGGCGGACAATCTGAATTTGCACAATTTTTCTGACACCAAAGCATTAATAAAGCAGCTTTCCAAATGTTAAGCACTAACTGATCTAAAAGAGTTTCTAAACCAAAATTCTGTCAATTAAAAAAAAAATTAAACATATCATCCATGAAGATCTATTTGAACCCCAAGAGTCAATGCAGCTGTTTTTGTGGTGGCTGCTTTGTTTGTGCCATTACTGCACACATGAGTGAGTATTTAGGTCACAAGAGACAAAGCCATCAGAGACAAAGACCACTATCTGTATCTTCACACACAAACACACACTGATATCGGTCTCATTATTTTTCACGAATGCCATAATATGCATTTCAAGACTCACTCCACACTTGATAGAGGATGATTGTTCTGTATCTCAGACTAAAGAGGTTGATCATATTAGGATGAAAACAAAGAGCTTTGGTACATTTGTAACATAAACACCAGCACATTTGGAATGTAAACAACAAATCTTTTACCGGTCGCAATATCCATTACCAAACGAAGGGATCATGATCATGTCTGCCAGCCATTTCAGCAAATGTTACATAAGACCGCATAATACAGCCAAAGTGACATGTGACAGTCTCTATCACTTCAAGGTCAGGACACAACAACAACAAAGCCCTCATCCTAAAATCTGCTCGTGCATTACTGAACACAAATCGAACTAAAAAGGTTTTTATGTTCCCTGTCTGAGGTGACTGCTAGCCATGCAAAACGGCAGCATTCAGCTGTACTGAAGTGAAGCTCAGCAACTACAGATACATGATACATCGGATTTTCTTCCTTTGGAGTGAAAAAATTCTTTAGGTAAAAAATGCTTTACAAGTCACAACCTTGCAAAATAAACGTTTAACAGCAAGGTGTTTTTTCAGTTTGAGGGTTATGACTTCACTATAAGTGGTAGTTTCACTGAGAAGCAATAGATGTTTTTGTCTTTTAAGGTGATTCAAACTTCACCTCATTTCATTTAAGAGGCACTAAACTGCAAACAGAATGACAGAAAATATCCTAAAATCTCAAGGAACACCTCAGAAACAAGTAAAGACACAACACGGCACAGAAGACAACCAGCAGTGCCTTTCATAAACGAAATCCTGCCCTGACAAATAAGCCCCAGAGCTTATGGAACAGCCGGGCATGATCCAACACACTCAGCACAACCAAGCTGAAGGATTCTGGTGCTGGAACTTAAGAGAAAAGATCCTGTATTTTAGATACTCAGCCAGTACCATTAAAAAAAAAAAAGAGTCACTTGAGTTGAGTCAAATTCTTCCATTCAAAACCCAGTCTGATGTATTCAATGATGCTTATGTCATTACAATCAATGCTTCTTTGTGTATAACTTGAATAAAATGGTTTTAAAAAGTAAATAAATGAAGCTTGATGGATAGTTTGTAGGCTTTTCCAATAAACAATAATTAAACCGTAATCTGGCAGCTCCGGATCCTTCCAGGTGTTCAAATGAGCCTTTCAAAGCCAGCTGAGTAGGTACCAATTACCCTATTACCTGTTAGTCACCAAATCTAGGACATTTTCTTTGTAACAATAGTAGGTAAGGAGATATGCCAACACATCCCTGAGATCAGACCAATCAGAACCAGGGAAACTTCAGCAGGACTCATCTTGTTCAGAGTGTTGCGTTATAAAGTATGTATGAAAAGATAAGAATCAGGAAGTGTGAATTCACACACTGATATTTATACTAAATGCTCAAATAACCTTTATTTTATTTTATTGAACTATTAAGCAGTTATAATTAAAAATCTTATCCTCTTAAACTAAAATATTAAGGGTCCTAATTATCACTTCGATAAAACCTGAGTTTTCTTTGAAGCACAGCAGTGAATCAGTTTCAGGGAACTACAGCTGCGGTCAGAGACACACCCTGATTCTCTCACACAGGAAGTCCTTCTTGAAGCCGATGTCTCCATGCAGACAGTTTCCTGTGTGGCAAACTGCTGCATGAGTTCATGGTCAGGGACTCCTGAACTCTACTCAACTTAACCACATTTTCCTTCAAACATTTGATCTTAGGGGAAAACCCCCCTCCCAATCCAAACAGATAGAGCTGATAAAGCAGTTTCCTCTTCTAATGAAGGTCAGGGGGAATATTATTAGCATTGGCTGTTTCAAACAAATCTTGATGTATGATGTAGTGGATAAGAAAAACATTGTTCTACAGCTGTCCAAGAGCATGACATCTAAACAAGAGCAGTGTCCGAAACCGCTCCCTATCCACTATATAGTGCACTACATCGGGTGTCGGCTATTTTGTAGTGCTGTCCGAATTCTGAGTGAACGACTGCATTCCCTACATTCGTTCACTACTTTTACCCACAATCCTCTCTGATTTAGGGTGTACATTCGATGTACACTCGTTAAAGCGCCGTTACCCCAAAATCCAACGTGATAAGACGATCGAGCGCAAAAGAAAAATAAATATGGCGGACGGCAATACGGGAAGAGGCAACTTCTACAAAGTTAATGTAAGTGTAAGTTTTTATTAATTAGAACATCTTTGTAAAGATATTTAGATGCGAAATGATACAGGTTTATATCATAATATATATACTTATTATCGTATGATAATTTGGTCGAATTTACTAAATAGCATGACACAGGTATTTTTATTCTTTCTTTATTCTCAATAAACATGACAAATAAACAGTAATATACAATTCGTTAAGCTAAACAGGACATATTACAGATGGGTATAGGAAATGTTAATGACGAAATTGTCTGCGCTGCATTTTCGTTCACTCTTTGCAGATATAGTACGCTCAACTGCCATGCACTATATAGGGGTTAGTGAATGAGTGAACGAGTGGGCGGTTTCGGTCACAGCTAAGGCCTTTTGCAATGTTCCCTACTTCCTAATGAACATACAATAAGGAGTGGGGATCATCATTATTATTATTATTATTATTATTATATCACTATTTTAATTATTATCACTAGTAAATAAATAGTAAACAACATAAAAATATTACTATTGTATTTCCTTGTAAAATAACAACAACAAAAATCAAGTATAAGAAAAATAACTATATATGATGTTGAATATAATGAATAATAATGCAATGGGGGAATATTTGTGGGTCCTGATAATGGAAAATGTCTTAAGTTACCAGTAAAAAGTGGCCTACATTATTTTTAATATATGTGCAAGCATATTCCTATTTTTTGGTATTTTCAGCTTCAGAATCGTGAATATTTTTATTCTGGTATCAACATTGTCGGGTTACCAGCAACAAGTCCAAGCCTATTCATTTCCACCCCAAATGTAATGCCAAATTTAGCATTTTAATCAACAGTTAATTTTTTGTTTACCTTTTACCATATGTTTTGAAGTTTTGCAGTAACAGCTGGTTTCCAAATTGCCTAAAATCACTGAAAGCTTTGCATGATGAACTGATCGAAATGTATTATATGTTGATCTAAAAAATTGTTTCCTTTTTTTGATGAACTCAAAGCACAAAAGACATTAATCATTAACGTTCAGTCAACTACCCTGGTGACAAACTCCGCCATTCAATTTGCATATAAATAAAAGGCAGCTCATGAATTTCACACAAAATTTCTATAAATGACACCAAAGTAACATATATATGAATAATGATTCTATCAATTTCCATGTCTAGAACAGCGTACAGACTTTAGACATGAATAAAGAACGAGATACAACATATTTAATGAGGAACCCTCGACACACAGGCAGAGCGTGCCTGGACTCTCCTGTCACTATGGAGATTTAAATAAAGCTCCTTTATTCAGCTCTCATTAACAGAGCACGCACTGAGTGACTCAAACCCTATCTATGCATCCAACGCTTCTGATTCATTTAACAGACAAGCTTTCATAGAAAAACAATCCTCTACAACTCTCAATTCTAATTAGATAGAAGATAAAGTCAGAAATACCACAAAATCACTACAGTGTGCCATAAAATGAGCCTAAAATTCCATTGTCTACTAATATGTTGGATATTTTAGACAAACCTGACCCCTACATTTTTACATAAAATGATATAAGATGCAATATGGACCTAACCTAATGCCGTTTAATCAAAGTCTGCAAGAACAAGTTCCCTTCGACTGCATTTTACTAATCACTCGAGAGAAGAAATTTCAACAGAGATTACGATTCAAACAGATTACAGCTTCAGTTCTAAAACCAGTTCTAAGCCACCATGCCTGCTGCCTCACCGACATGCGAATGACACTGGTGGTTATTTTGGGAATATTTAGTGAGGATTTTTAGAGGCCGATTTGGGCTTTTTATTCACTGAGATCTGACCATTCGGACATAACCACACACACACACACACACACACATGCATGCATAAAAGCATTATTATGAAACGACCATAAAAACCAGAAAGTCGAAGAAAAAAAGAGCATTACTGAGGTCATTTCTAGCGTACTGCTCTTTGAATGGCTTCCTGAACACATTGGCTTGTGTTGAGCTACACAAACGGCCCATTCAGAACAACTAATGAAATTGAAACAAAACCAAATGCTGGAAGAGATCCAAACTACACAACGAATAGAAATGTGAATTACTGCCACACTAAGGAGACTCTAACCCTGATTTTCCCTAAAAAGCCTATTTGCAAATAAGGTGTAAAATCTACATGCTTTATTCTTATTTCGCTCAAAGGGAAAACAAAAGCAGATCAACATGAGCGAACAAAATCTGATTTTAAAATGTTATACAAGAGATTATGTGACTCTGTGATTCTAGAGGAGATGCTGTAATTGTCCTCCACATGAAAGAAATCACATGAGAAAGAGTCACACCCTCTTATGATGTCATGTCATTATGTAAACACAGAGCAGTAAATCAGCAGAGACACCTGTAATCTGCCTCTATCTGAGGACTACAAATGACAGGGAGCCGCCTCGGAGGGCTTATCTTTGAGAATCACAGTGCAAAAGGGAATCATTTGAAACTGATACCATTTGAATTTGCAGTTGAGGAAACAAGAAATGAAGCAATGAATGGGCATTTTTACTATTTGTCCTTAAAGGGATAGTTTATCCAAAAATGTACATTTTCATAATTTTCTCACCTCATGTTGTTCCAAACCTTTGTTCATCTTCGGAACACAAATGAAGGTATTTCTGGACCTCTGTTGAAATTCTATTTACACAAAACCTTAAAGCTATAATGCAAACCCTTTTTGCAAAATTCACTTTTATATGGCGTTTGAACACAGATGTGTCCACAGTGTGTGTAAATAACCTGCCTACACTGGTAAAAATCCATTCCTTTTTTTTTATTATAATCCCCATAAATCATAAATGGTCTCTCCAAATGAGCGGTTCCAGATTTCCCACTTTTGTTGCATAAGAGTAAGGGGAAGCCCCGCCCATGACTGGCTACGGAATCTGCCCTATTAGCAGCTCATTCGCATTTAAAGATACATGTAAGAAAACAGCATGTTTTTCCTTCCACTCAAAAATGGGCATTTACAACATTGTATAATGAATGATCTGTGCGGTATTTTGAGCTGAAACTCAACACAGACACATTCTGGGGACACGTGACTTATTTTACATCTTGTTAAAAGGGGAACAATAGGTCCCCTTTAAAATGTTCATAAAGAGATCGTAAATTAAATCCATATGAATTGAGCGGTTTAATCAAAGTCTTCTGAAGAGACATGATTGTGTTATATGATGAACAAAATGAATTTAAGGCACTGTTGTGGCAGATTTAGTTAATGATTGTTTTGAGGAGTTAGGGTTATATGTGAATAGACTTTAAGTGGAAGGACAGAAATCTGTCTTTTTTGAAAAATACTTTCATTCATGTGCTGAAGATAAAAGAAAGTCTTATGGCAGAATGTTCATTTTTGGGTGAACTATCCTTTAGGACCTTGTGTAACCCCTCTGGCTCTACTCACACTGCACAGAGCAAAATTTGCACAAAGATCCACATCATTGTTTCCGGCATGGGAGGCGGGCATGCTAACAAGGACACTTAAGACTGCAGCCTCCAGCGCGCCTCTTGAGGCCAGGGGAGTGAGGATTACCTGCACAACTCTTACTAGCTGGTCCCCGTTAACACTTGGAAAATGTATAGGTGAGTATTTACAGCACCACCTGTTATGGGTGAGTTCATGTGTTGACATATCGTACTGTACCTGGGAGTATGTTGTTGACTGCTGTGGCAATGTTGATGTCTTGCAGGTGGTCGAGAGTTTCGGTGTGAAAGAGTCGGAGGGTGGAGCCACTGCTGAAGGATATCCAGATCCCCACACCGGCCACCACCATATGAGACACGATCATTCCCTCTTCTTGATGGGCTTCAAACTGACGCTGCCAACACACAAACATTATAAACACACAAGCATCTAAACTCAAACATACTGAAACTTTTATACATCAGATTCAGGGCTGGAAAACACTAGTCTGATTTTGCTTGGCTTCATTTTTGGAAAAGTCTGCCTGTGTAATCTACTGATCTGAGGAATGAGGTAACCCAAAAGATGGTCCAGAGAAGGAAATGCAAATTCTGATCTGACCCACTTCACTCAGAGAGGGAGAGGAAGACATTTTGATTCTCATATACTACAGACTGACGTATTTGCTGGAGCGAACAAAATAAAAGGGAACTGCAATGGGAAATTTAACAGGGCTTGAGGAATGTGAATCCCACAAGCACATCAGAACCACAACATTATTAGACTGGAAAAAGAGAAACAATCTGGCAGTCTGCACATTAAAATCTATGTTTTTCAACTCATTAAAGACTATCTGAATTTTCACTTTCTATTTGAATCACTGATTCATATTTCATTCCAGCACACCCTCACATTCATCCCTCACTCTCTTCCTCTTCAGCCAATCAGTAAGCAGAGCTGTTGAACGGTAATGAGCTCAGTGATGTTGGCTGGATAACAGGTCAGTGTGTCAGTGTCTGTGTGTAGGAGAGAGAAGACATGGCTTTAATATTCTGAGATCACAGCAGGCCTCTCTGTCCCCATGTACTGTGAGAGTGAAGGAAGAAAGAGAGAGAGTTTTCTCTCTTCTCTGAAAATTGCATAGCTGTTACCTTTAGGTTATAAAAATATAGACCCACACATATCTTTAAAGATGCAAATAATGCAGAATCCTTTTCAGTGTATTCTGACCATTTTTTTTGCAACAAACCTTTGAAGATGAGATGAGATTAGATGGGAGAAAACACACGCTTTCTTTTTTGTTTGATGGAGACTTCCCCTAGACCTAATTATTTTTATTCTGTATTATTTTATCCCCTACCCCTAACAGAAAACTTTCTGCATTTTTACATTTTCAAAAAACATTTAGTATGATTCATAAACTGTGCTCATGGGGACCAAAAATTACTGGTATGACTTTCCTGATACCAGCCACCACACACACACACACACACATTTATATACTGACTTTTTTGACTAGTTTCTCCTGTAAAATATTCCTAAAATAACGAAGTTTGGCAGATATTTAGATTTTATAGTAAGAAAGGGATTCTGGTAGACTGTACCACTGTTTGCTGAACTGAAACCTGGTCATTTCAGTTTCAACACTGATCAAAACAGGTATGCAGAAATGTGTGTGAAAAGTGCTGTACTACCTCCACAGTGTGTGTCTGTGTGCTGATGATGAAGATCTGCCCTCCCGATGAGGCCCAGACGTGTTCACCCACCACCAGCAGGGCTTTAACGGGCAACACCCCCAGCTTCAGCACACGGGCCCCTGACTCGACCCAGGAGCCGTCTGTGAGGGAGAGAAAAGACAGGAAGACAATCTGAATCTCAGATATCAATGTTTATAAACGCACAGAGAACATAAGAGCTTGTGAATATTGAGTGTGTGAGATTTTGTGTGAGAGAAATCAGGTTAAAGGTTACAGTGATGTTGTCACACAAAGGGTAGGGTAGATACTACATCCTGTGCTCCTCACCCACACTGTGTGTGTGGGTTTCCTGCAGAAATATAGTGACCTCACAGCATTCAGAGAGCAGAATGGAGGTGTGTCGAGTGTTTAATTAACAAAGGCACTACTGAAGAGAGACCTGACAATCATTGAGGTGAAAGAACTCACACAGTGGAAATACTAGTGCCACTTTTCCACCAAAATTTGTACTTTTTTTGGAGCTGGTATTTTATTTTGAGAATACATTCTGACATCCAAAGTAAGTTTATTCGGCAGCACATGCGGGATACATATACAATTGATAAAATCAACAGGATATTTATAAGTTAAATAATTTTATTAAAGACAAGAAAAATTTGTGGAATATTATTAGAGCTTAAAATAATCGTTTACTATTTTAAAATGTAATTTATTCCTGTGCATTTTCAGCATCATTACACCAGTCTTCAGTGTCACATGATCCTTCAGAAATCATTCTAATATGCTGATTTGCTGCTCAAGAAACATTTCTTAATATTATCAACGTGAATGACAAAGAGCTGTACTGCGTAATATTTTGATAGTTATAAAGAACAGCATTTATTTGAAATGTAAACATGTTTATTATGTTTCAGAAGTTTTGTCACTTTTGATAAATTAAATGCATTAATTGAACGTGTCTTGTATTCAAACACGTTTCTTAACATTTAAAATGACCCACAATAATCTCCACAAATCACTGATAGCCAGCATCTGTTTCTGCTTGTATCATCCCACCCTCCAGCGTAATTGAGTGGATCTTTATTCAGCTTGTCTGCCTCAAGAGAGTTACATAACACCAGCGCCTACACAGCATTCCGGTTCTGTCTCTTGCTCCGATTTAAATAGACTTGTGATGAGAAGGACATACATTTTACTGATTAAATGCCAATATTTACATTGGCACTAAAATCGTTCTTTATTCAGCTGAATAAGTAAAATGTAAATGAGGATTCAAAACACAAGGTTCATAATCTGATAAAGGTACGGTGAGATCTTTTTGTGTTGATGTATCTGGAACTGTTCACTATTTCCAAAATATCTCATTCGGTGAGTATTACTAAAGTAATGCATTATGTGAATGTTAAAGAGCACACTGAAAAGGATATATGCTGATTTGGTGCTCAAGAAATGTTTCTTCTTATCATCAATGGTGAAAACAGTTGTGGAACTGACTTTTTTTTTTTACATTCTTTGATGAATATAAGTTCAAAGGAAAAGAAATATTCTGAAATATATATTTTTTAACATTATAAATGTCTTTCCCATCACTTTTGATCCCTTTACTGTAATGTGACTTTGAGGAATCAAAGGTAAAACTGACATACTTTAGAATGTTATAAAGTGTAATAATATGTGTTCCAACAGTGTTAACTTCATTTGTAGCTGTTTATACTGGTGAAGCAAAAATAGAACAAATGGGCAATAGTGTAAATTTGACATAGATTTTATAATACATGTAGTAAATATAATCTATTTAATTATAAATTTAATTTATAATTTTAACGTTTAGATATGGTAATATTCATGTAATAATCATAATATATAATCATATCTATTTATGCATTTACTTTATATAATTCTAAAACAATAGTGTCATTAGCAAGTCTCAGGCAGCAAAAAGCTGGAGTGAGAGTAAAATGGAATATGAGCTTTCCAGAGAGAAAAACAGCTGTGGAAAGAATTAATGAGAGATGGGGAAAAATATTTTTAAACGTCTCGCTTTCCTTGAGCACTTTCCAGAGCACTCCCTGCTGACACTAACTTAGACCAGCATGAATTCTGAAGGCAGGTTTATTTTTTCTTTCTGGTTATTTAGTGTCATAGCCATGCTGTTAACCAGCAAAACTTAGCTTTGGCTGGTTGATCAAGAAAGGCTTGCTGGTTAACCTAGTCAAGCAGCAGGGAGGGATGGATTACTTTTCCAAATACCAAAAAACAAACTAACAATCAAAGCATTCAACCAAATTACCAAGATTCACAAAGCAATCACAGCAGAAAGAAGCTCCTTACCATCAGCCCTGGAGTAGACGACCAGAGAACCGCTCACCAGGCCTGCATAGAGACACCCACTCTTATGCACCAGACATGTGACACTGGACTTATCAGGGGAGAAGAAGTGCTGCAGACGAACCTTCTTAGAGCGTTGGCTGCTCTTATACACAGATATACTGAAAAAGAAAATCATGTTAATAGACTTAGCATCACCAGACTAACAAATAAAGGGCATCACGCCTCCTGTTCATCAATATGGTGTTTGTGGATGTTTTAGGCGATGTACACACCTGCCTTCCTCCATGCCCAGGCACACAGTCGGGGTGTCATTGGCTTTCCTATCCTCAGGCTTTCCCTCGCTGTTTTCCAAGGGCTCGTCCAGAGGCACGTATGTCATACAGAGGATACGAGACTCCACATTAAAACACTCTGTCACTTTGGGATTTGAGTTCTGCAATGCCACAATTGAGACCTGACCCATGTGATTGGTGCAGCTGGCCACCTGAAAAGGAAGAAAAGATGATTTCAGAATCTACACACCAATAAAAACTACTCATTGCCCTTCTGAAGTGCTAAACAAAACTCAGTGGAGTACTAAAGTCTGAGGCTTTTTCCAGAGGCGAAGTGAATCTTTTTTTCCTCAGATTGATGGGACACTTAAAAGGAGTGCAACTCATCACTGCAGGCTCTCACACTTTTCGGAGAAGGGAATGTTTTACAACCTTCTATATAGTAAATACAGCATAAAAGCCTTTAATGCAACCTTACGCTCACTTCCCACACAGAACAGCATTTAATGATGCTTTTAGACTTCAAAAGTGCATTAAAAATGATTAAAAAAAACTGTTTCAGGGCAAGTACAATTTGGCAACAAACATGCACACACCTGACAGATGACAGATTTGTCCCATTGGTGAACTCTAATAAGGAAGCTGAACAGATTTAATATACAAATATCTAATGTTTAGGCTATAAATTGTCTCTAGACTTACCCACACACATCCATGACCCATAACAGGCAGATCTGCAGTGGTGTCAGTGTTCACATGAGGCTCTGGGTTATGAACTGCACACTCCACCTAACACAAATACACATTGGTATAATAACATCAATGGTTTAAATTATAAGCAATAATAATGGGGATGTATACGTTGCCTTTGTCACCTTGAACTCCTGTAGTTTGGACATGACCACAGCCATCTGCTTGAGTAAGAGAGGATGGTTCTGCTTTCTCATTTGATTACCATCATCTTCAGCACAAAACCAGCCTTGAATGTTGTCTTCGTCTATACAAAAAAAAAAAACCCATTACATTAGTGAAGCATTCCTCAGATTCTACAAACCAATGATATTCCCATATGTGTCCTCCAGTTGCCAGTATTATAATCCATTTGTCTGCACTGAACTTTCAGTTCTGGCTCGCCTGAGCGATGATTCACACCTAAACAATATGAATCCAGATGGCACAATTTTTAAACGTATTACAAAAATGTTTATTTAGAAAACACGTTAGGAACATCATATTAAGATATATGTTTAAATGTATCTTCAGACATTTTTCAAGCAGTTTTTAAGCCCTAGATCTCTAATTATAGAAGAATAATAGACAAAAGAAAGGATATGGAGACAGGAGCACAGGAAATGACACATACGTAGAGCCAATTTAGCCATCTGCAGACTACTGATCCAAGCTTGCTTGATGGATGGACTGAAAGTGTTAAAGACCGCAGTGAAGAACGTGGGTCTACCGTACCTGAAAAGTGAAAAATCACAAAGAAAGTTCAACTTTTTCACAATAGAAACAATACATGTTTGTCTAAATTCACTGGACACGTATCTGGCGGTATACAATCTCTTGGGCAGTCTAAATATCTCAACACGGATTCAGCTGGTCTGGCAACTTGTCAGACAGCTGGAGAAACAGACATGGTCCCTTCCTGTTTATAAAGTGACAATGCAGGATATGATTTAACAATTGTCCAGTTTCAATACCAAATCAACAGAACAGAAAATATAACTTTTCCTTATTTTTTAATTTTGGCAATGAAGTTATATTTCCGTTTTTTCCTTGGAGTCTCTTTAACGGTCTACACAGCTTCAATGTGTAGAAATAATAGATAAAGACCAGAAGCATAATAGTGAGGTCATGGAATTCAGACAACTCCCACCACAAGCTCAAAGAAGTCAACAGCATACATTTTCCAGCAGTCACAGTGTGTAAGAGATTTATGTTATCAGACGGATTAGTTTGACAGCTGGGAGTCTAAAGATACTCCTATAATCCAGACACTAAAATCCAAGAATACATTCACAAATAATTGGTGTGTGCATATGTTTGTGACAACTGCACACTCCAAAGCCTCTGATCCACAGGAGGAGGATAATAACAGCACACCAGATTTCTTCGGGGTCTGATTAGGGACTTAAGGTCATTCTTAAAGTACTGAGTCACATAAACACAGAGACATGGCAGTTTGATCATTTAAAAGCCAGAGTTCCACAGTTTTAAGACGTTCAGGAAGACCAAATAAATGTATGTTAAGGAATATTTGTGTACCCCAATTAAAATGGCCATCGAAATGAACATATGCACATATTAATGCACACAATTAAAATATTAATATGGTTCATTTTTGTTTTACATGCATATATTCAGCAATGCAGAAACCAATAAATACTAAATAAATATAATAAAATTGACACATTAACCACAAAAAAAGAGAAAAAAGATTAATTCCCATTAAATATATTATCCAACTTATAGCCTAAACAAACTTTCATATACACTACAGTTTGGGGTCAGTAAGAATGATACTTTTATTCAAGAAGGTTGAGCAAAAGTGACAGCAAAGACATTTGTAATATAACAAAAGCTTTCTAATTTCAAACAAATGCTGTTCTTTTGAACTTTCAACTCATTGATGAATCGTGAAAAAAAAAAACGCATTACAGTTTCCACAAAAATATTAAGCAGCACAACAATGTTAATAATAAGAAATGATTTCTGAAGGATCATGTGACACTGATAACTAGAGTAATGGATGCTGAAAAATCACCTTTGCCATCACAAGAATAAATTACATTATAAAAATATATTAAAATAGAAAACGGTTATTTTAAAATTGAATAATGTTACACCGTATTACTGTTTTTACTGTATTTTTAATCAAGTAAATGCAGCCTTGGAGAAGATAAGAGTCTTCTTTCATGAACATTAAAAAAAATAAAAAATAAATCTTACTGACCACAAACGTTTGAGTGGTACTGCTTGTCTTATTTAGCAAAGTGCAAACAACAGTTAAGGGTCAAGTTGAGGTAACATACTTGTCTTGCTTCCCTGGTAACTGTAGTTGTATCCTACAGCGATCAGCTGCACGAATCTCCTCCTCTTTCTTTAAAATGAGTCGCTGGAGACCTGAAACCCAGTCCTGAGCAACTGTCCCATTAACATTCTGGAGAGATAGCGATAGAGAGAGATAGAGATAGAGAGAGAGAGAGAGAGAGAGAGAGAGAGAGAGAGAGAGAGAGAGAGAGAGAGGAGAGTGCTAATTGGACTTTGAGTGGCAAGAACTATGTGTATCCTGCTTTAAATATCGATCCACCCGTACTGTTTCAGCAAACCCGTGAGATGAACACCTCACCTGATAATTCCCCTTCAGACTGCTGATCATAGTGGAGATCTGGTTCACCAAACCCAGGTCATGGATCAGGTTTTGTAGGTCCTGGTACAGCTGCCCTGGACCCATGTACAATTTATCTGCAAATAAGACACAACCGACTGAAGTTAAAAGTCCAAGCAGTATTCATCATCATCTGAGGATTTTATACAGCTTATAAAATATCAGCATCAAAGTGCTATTTGTTTAGCCAGGCTCCATCCTCTTCTTCAATAGCTATGAGCAGCTGAAACTGAATCATATTATACAGTGAATCATTAAACACTTGTTCAAATGAGAGCCTTTAAGTATGTCCTGTGTGTTCTGACTGTCTCCCAAAATACTGTCCCATACAATAGACTGCTTTGTGCTGCTCTGCTCTTTCAAGAGAGAGAGAGAGAGAAAATTTGGATATAGAGTGAAAGGGAACAGGAGATAAAGAGAAAAAGAGAGAAAGAATGCATTTCCTTTTAGCTAAAGCTGAAGTGAAATTGGAGTCTCACAGACACACACCTCTATTTCCTAATGCAAATTAAAAACATTTATAAGCATTTTAAAGTACCTGTAATGACATGTTTGCTAATGCATACATCAAAAATAATGCTGCTGTTAGACAGGGAGTCCAATAATGTCTGGCAGTACTGTACATCAGCATACTGTAGGACAAACATGAGCAAGTTTTTTGCTTTCACATGGATGCACTAAAGAAACATGGCAAACATGAGGCTCGGGAGACTGGGTCAGCTATAGACTATGTGTCAATATAAGAACACACACAGTCTGTATTTGGCTGCGTTTGTGTGTTTATTCTTGATCAGCAGTGTCAGGTTCTGGGAGTATACAACATTTGTAAATGTTGTGTGGTAAAAAAAAGTCTTATAACAGAGGACAAAACAAACTCATTGTGCTTAAAACCGTACAATAACACTGACAAAGACTAAGGCAGTACTTCAGCACTTAATTCAGTCTTGCTTACTAAACAACTTAACTGAAAAACTAGAACATTTAAACCGTCTCAATTTGAATAAAGTGTCTGCAAAATGAATGCATGTAAAATGGTGCTCTGGAAATTCTCCGGAACTTTTTCACAGCACCCCCAACAGTGACATCACCTTCCCTCCTGGTAGCTTTATTCTTCATGGTTAATTAGAATGGGAAAAGTAAAACGAGAGAGAACAAAGAAAGAAAGGGGCTGGGAATTCAAGAGCTTTTGATTCAGCAGCTCCTTCACACAGACTGTGTTTCCAGTAACCATAGAGACAACGCTGAAAAGTGATTTTTCTACCTTCCAACATTAGGGGAATGGCACAGAGAGTTCAGTGCGTTTCATCTCTCAAAACTGTACAAGTTAAACAAGCATTCAAATGAGACTTACAGTGTTGTACAGTACTTCAACAGTGTGGGTTTTTGCATAATGTCTTGTAAAATCCCACCGGAGTCCCTTCTTTTGCCACCTCAGCTGTGCTGAATAGAGCAGACGCAATGAAACAGGAAAAACAGTCTTTCCTCTTTTGTTCAGCTTCATGAGTCAGTGTGACCCGTTCTCTTCAAACCACAAAGCAGAGCAGACTGCCTCCGAGGAGAGACAAGATGTCTTCAACGGCAGATGATTTTGAAAAGAAATGTTGTGTCATTAGGGGTCAAGCAGTGAAGGGGCGTTTTATTACTATTCTGTTTTATTCTGCTGCTAGAACTGAAAAATGCAAAAAATACATCTCTGTCAGTCAGGACAACATCATGAATATTCATTATGCATTACATTATAACCCATATTTGCAGATGCACTGGAACAGCAGGAGGCGAGACAATAGACATTTTTAAAACAACCCTCAGACCAAAATCCCTGAGGAAACACACAATCCGCTTGAACAGATGACTTTTAGCTGACTAGCACAGCAATAGCGCTCAGAGAACACTGCACAGCATCCTGTTTTGCTTTAAATAATGAGGAGAAATGTATAACTTCCCTTCTTTAAGCAGAAAGTTTTTGAGTTCTCTCTATTATGTTTTCATCTCGGTCTTTCCAGTTCTCCTGACATGTTTCCATTAATAATTCATTTTTAAGACGTCACATTAAAAGTCAGACTTCAATCACGATTTTGTCAGATGTGTCAAACTGTCTGGGACACAGGAAAGCACAGTGAATAATGTCTGAAGCCAGGATTTTCAGTGTCATATTTTCCATGGAAAACATGGAATAATCTATGACATCTTTATCTGGATGTGTCAGAAATCTGACCATGAATTTTTCTGTGAGCGTTTTAAATGTCACATCTGTGCTCACATTTAAAAATAACATGAGTATATTGTTGCTTAAGGGTGGTGCAGAATGGATCCCTCTCTAAACACTTCCTCTTGTTGCTACAATCACTTGGCTATGTTAAGTTTATTTTTTAATCGAGCAGACATTTATATCCAAAACAACTTCCAGCACACTCCAGAACACTCAAGGACACAGTGATGGTTGGTGGGGATCTCTGTGGTAGATGGACCATGAGTTCTGATGTTTATGTTTCAGTCAGTGCTTGAATGTGAAACCTTTTTGAGTTTTCAACCCAGAACCCGAACCACCATTTGACCTTGACCTCCAGTAATCTCTGAAAATGACTCTTTGCAGATTTAGCCAGATTTTTAGTTAACTATGCCAATCTGTTACAGAGTCAATGTTTTTACATAAAGATTTTTGCGTGTATAACAGGAACTTACTAGGCTTGGCATTGATGACGACTTTATCTCCTGAGTGCAAGGGGGGAAATCGGGAGTCTCCCATCTCTTCGCTGGAGCCAAACTCCACAACCTCCACCAAACTCAAAGGCACACTCCACTTGAGCAGGAAGCGCTGTCCTGAGGGAATGCCTTCACCTCCAGCTCCTACACTCACACCATCCTGAGAAGGGCTGGAGGAGAGAAACACTAGTTTACTCAGATGGAGGAGGGATTTGTGTGGAGGAAGAAGGTTTAACTATAAATATCCAGGATTAAATGTTTTTTTCTGAGTGATTCTGTGCTAAACTGTTTGTTAGAGATAACTATTATAGATGACGTGTAATGGTCATACCGCTGGTTGGGGGTGGCACACATGAGCACATCATTCAGAAGAAAGACTCTGCGTTCTTTAGTCTTAATGATCTCCCCACGATCATTATAAACGGTTTCCACCATGTCATCAGAACGAATCAGATAACGACTGCCGCTGCTTAGCAGCTAAGAGAGAGAGAGATGAATGGAGAGAAGCAGAAACAGCGATAAAAGGGTTGAGCTGGGCATTAAATATTTAAGGGTTTTACTTTGTCACAGTCGCTCGTCATCAGTTGACCCTGATCACAGACACGTTTGTCCAATATGGTCTGCTGGATGATTTGAGGGAAAAAATGGACAGTAAAATACGCAAAAAAAACATCTACTTATTACATCATTATGAAATATTCATAATATTCTATTATTAGCTAAAACAGGCCGCAGAATTATTTAAATCTGTTTGCAACAGAACCTTACCGTTTTCTACTAGGAATTTTAATGAATTCATGCTTAGCTTAAGGAAAAATATAAGAGTAAAAATAACATTTTACAACTGTTTCCAGCCTCCACTGCATGGTTATTAGATATGATACATCAATACAGATTCAGAGGTGTCAGAATTGAACTAAGAAGCAACTTTCATCATGTTTGGTTTCAAATGACAATATTGAAGCCAAAATTATTCAGTAATGAGAGATAAATGGTTTCAGTTTTATTGTTCGATTAATATTTATTATTTACCAATTTCATACACGACTATTGAAAAGTTTGAGGTTGGTGATTATTTTCTATTGTTTTTGAATGAGGCATTTTATGGCTGCATTTATTTGACCAAAATGACAGTAAAAACTGTCCATCCCCAAGAAAGAGCAAGCAAAATATATCAGAGCCTCAGACGGTGTGAACTGTTCAAGCTGGTTCTGTTTACTGCATTGGCTCAGTACTGACTTCATGTCAGTGACAGCAGGGCTCAGACACACTCTTTTAACCGTGCTGTGTGAAATTTCAAATGTCATTTGATCAAGCACCCACACGCATATACTGTACGTTCATATAACAGGTCTGTACTACATGCAATCAATCAGAAAACAGTTTCTCACACCAGGTCTCGGAGCAGAGGGGCTGCAGTACCTTGTTGAGGTAATGTTCATTCACAGCCTTAGCTATGTGTCTGATCTCACAGCGCTGGTCAGCCTCTCTTTTCCTCTCGTTTAATTTTTCGGCAAGTGTTTCCAGTTCAGTGAGAGCCATTTGAAGCGGAAGACGGTCAGGATGACCCACTGGAGTGTTTTTTAACATGTCCTACAAAGAGATGCAGAAGACAGTGGATATTAAAGCAGCCTGTGAAAATTACAACAAAAGAAAAACAGAATGAATGAAACCCTAATAGTCTATGAACGTTTTGTATTTTATCTGAGTTCATGAACTACATGAAAGTGACGCTTGATGCAATGTGGATGAGAAAGAAAGAGGCGCCCTCTTCAGGAGATGTCAAGATTTTTTTTAGCAACTGGAGCACATGTATTTTCTTAATTAAACAGAACTGAAAGAGCATGTGAGGTAATACGCACTTGCAGCAGCAGAATAAACTGAGGGAACCGTTGAATGGGCTTCATCATCAGTCCATAGAGGGTCAGACGGTCTTTACTAGCCTCCTGACGGTGCTGTGAACATAACATAAACAGCATGAAGAATCTCGAAGCCTCTCATGCTTACCAAAGCTCCATTTATTTGATCACAAATCTACCTTTTCAAGATTATACACATCAAAAGAATCTTGAAAAAAAAAAAAAGATCGAAAATCTAAAAAATTAATCATTATTGATTAAGGAACTATCTGTTTTGCTTATATATACAGTACTGTGCAAAAGTTTTAGGCAGGTGTGAAAAAATGCTGTAAAGTAAGAATGCTTTCAAAAATAGACATGTTAATAGTTTATATTTATCAATTAACAAAATGCAAAGTGAGTGAACAGAAGAAAAATCTACATCAAATCAATATTTGGTGTGACCACCCTTTGCCTTCAAAACAGCATCAATTCTTCTAGGTACACTTGCACACAGTTTTTGAAGGAACTCGGCAGGTAGGTTGGCCCAAACATCTTGGAGAACTAACCACAGTTCCTCTGTGGATTTAGGCAGCCTCAGTTGCTTCTCTCTCTTCATGTAATCCCAGACAGACTCGATGATGTTGAGATCAGGGCTCTGTGGGGGCCATACCATCACTTCCAGGACTCCTTGTTCTTCTTTACACTGAAGATAGTTCTTAATGACTTTCGCTGTATGTTTGGGGTCGTTGTCATGCTGCAGAATAAATTTGGGGCCAATCAGATGCCTCCCTGATGGTATTGCATGATGGATAAGTATCTGCCTGTACTTCTCAGCATTGAGGATACCATTAATTCTGACCAAATCCCCAACTCCATTTGCAGAAATGCAGCCCCAAACTTGCAAGGAACCTCCACCATGCTTCACTGTTGCCTGCAGACACTCATTCGTGTACCGCTCTCCAGCCCTTCGGCGAACAAACTGCCTTCTGCTACAGCCAAATATTTCAAATTTTGACTCATCAGTCCAGAGCACCTGCTGCCATTTTTCTGCACCCCAGTTCCTGTGTTTTCGTGCATAGTTGAGTCGCTTGGCCTTGTTTCCACGTCGGAGGTATGGCTTTTTGGCCGCAAGTCTTCCATGAAGGCCACTTCTGACCAGACTTCTCCAGACAGTAGATGGGTGTACCAGGGTCCCACTGTTTTCTGCCAATTGTGAGCTAATGGCACTGCTCGACATCTTCCGATTGCGAAGGGAAGTAAGCATGATGTGTCTTTCATCTGCTGCAGTAAGTTTCCTTGGCCGACCACTGCGTCTACGGTCCTCAACGTTGCCTGTTTCTTTGTGCTTCTTCAAAAGAGCTTGGACAGCACATCTGGAAACCCCTGTCTGCCTTGAAATTTCTGCCTGGGAGAGACCTTGCTGATGCAGTATAACTACCTTGTGTCTTGTTGCTGTGCTCAGTCTTGCCATGGTGTATGACTTTTGACAGTAAACTGTCTTCAGCAACCTCACCTTGTTAGCTGAGTTTGGCTGTTCCTCACCCAGTTTTATTCCTCCTACACAGCTGTTTCTGTTTCAGTTAATGATTGTGTTTCAACCTACATATTGAATTGATGATCATTAGCACCTGTTTGGTATAATTGTTTAATCATACACCTAACTATATGCCTACAAAATCCCTGACTTTGTGCAAGTGTACCTTGAAGAATTGATGCTGTTTTGAAGGTAAAGGGTGGTCACACCAAATATGGATTTGATTTAGATTTTTCTTCTGTTCACTCACTTTGCATTTTGTTAATTGATAAATATAATCTATTACCAAGTTTCTTTTTGAAAGCATTCTTACTTTACAGCATTTTTTCACACCTGCCTAAAACTTTTGCACAGTACTGTATATATATATATATATATATATATATATATATATTTTTTTTTTTTTTTTTTTTTTTTATTCACATTTATTATTGATACACTGACTGGATTGCAAAAATAACAACTACTCAAACACTGCCGGCACTCACTTTTGATTTGACCTGGAAGTGAAAAATTCTACCTGTCTTAGGATTTAGATGATCATCTAAATGAGGTTTAAGGTTTTATTTTTGTGAATTACATAACAGTAAAAGGGCAAAACTGGTTGACATGTAACTACAACGCCACATGAACATTCTGGACTCTTTCTGGATGTCTAACCTTGAGGAAGTCGAGGAAACAGGGCTTAGTTGCACACGCCTTCCGCACCACTCCCATGGCCAAGCTGAAGTTATTCACATACTCACTGTAAGCGTCCAACACCATGGACTTAGAAAACTGCAGAAGAGACAGAGGTGAGGGCACAAATATAAGAGTGGAAACTGGGGATAATTTCTCTAACGAACTATAGGTTTTTTACTGTTGAAGATTCATTTGAGACACACATAACCTCACAACAGACAGTGAAGGGTGGAGGTTTGTACATGTAGAAACTTAGATGTGTGTTGGGTGTGGTGTGTGATTAAAACAAAAAAATTTAGGAGTTCAGATGGGGCTTTAGAGGCATGATATTCATACAGTTGTTTTTTGCTTAGAAATAGACATGCATTAAAACTCTTATTTAAAAAAAATGTTAATTGAATCTTCAAGATGATCAGTGCTGTGTGTGCCCACAAATCAGAGATTCCACAACAAATCAATTAAATAATGAAATCTGATATCTCACCGACGCTACAAACACATCTCCGATCATCTCCAGCTCATCCCAGTCAGACACACGACTGGCCAGCGCCATCTGGAACAGGGCGTGGCATTGCAAGATCTCCCGAATCCGATAAAACACCACCTTACACTTGCGGTCGCTCAGTAACCGAGGCTCAATCTCTGCCAGTGGTTTCTCATATTGCTGTTATGCGCAAAGCATGCAAAAATAATTTACATTATAGGAGGATGAATATGTGCAGACAGTGAAATAATAAAGGTTTTAAAATAGAATGCATTTAAAAACAAATTCTCCACAGCAGTGTAAAGCAGAACAGGTAAAACAGACAAAAATAGTAAAAACCTCTAAAATTCTCTTCAGAGCTTCCAAATAGTTCTTCTCACTCTCTAGAATCATCTCCAGAATGCATCTCCTCATCACCTGTTCATGTATGAATGTATGAAAATGCATGAAAGTCTCCACATTAGATAAAAAAAAAATAAAACCAACTGGCTTTTATAAAGAAATTTTGCACAAACACACTTAAGCAAAACCTGAACTGAACTTTTTTTAATGTTTTTGAAAAAAAGTATCTTATACTCACCAAGGCTACATTTATTTAATAGCTAAATACAGCAATAATACTGTGAAATATTATTACAATTTAAAATAACTGTTTTATATGTTATACATTTTAAAATGTAATTTACTCCTGTGATGGAAAAGCCATATTATCAGCATCATTAGTCTTCAGTTTCACGTGATCTTTTAGAAATCATTCTAATATGTTGATTTGATGCTCAAGAAACATTATCATCATGGTTGATAATGTTGAAACAGATGTGCAGCTAAATATTTTCACTGTCACTTTTAATTAATTAAATGCATCCTTGCTGAATGCAAGTATTAATTAAAAAAACCTTACTGACTACAAACTTTTATGTGTGCATACTATACATACACACACAAAAATCCCATTCACTGAATTAGTGCTAGAGAAAAAGCTGTGTGACAGCACCTGGTGTTGAGAAAGCCCGTCAGGTGCCGGTCTCAGCACCGGGTCAACATTAAAACACTCCACCTCAATGAACAGATCTGATTCCTCATCAAAGCAGCTGGGTTTCTTCTCTGAGGAAAGAATGATGGATTCATCAAAAGAAGAGGCATATTAATCAAGTTGACAATCATTTGTGAATGCATTACATTGAAGGTAGTCCTAATTGTGCTCTTACCATGACAGAGAGATCTGGTGCGGATGAAAGACCGTCCTTTTCTCACCGCGGCTTTGGTTTTTTGCAGACCATCTTTAGTTCCATCTTTAGCTGCTTTTACAAGCCGTTGCATCTGTGGCACATGCAACATTGTTTAGGAGTTAGCCCACAAAATCTGTGCTGAAAGTTGTACGCAGTGAAATTCTTGATTCATTTCAGCAAAGCTTGCTTCGAGTTAAACTGGATTGCGGATGTTTATTGAATAAGATGCAGCTTTTGTGCAAGAAAAATCGAACACAAAAGAATGCAACTCTTTAGTGAATTTGTCATATCAGCTTAATAAGCGTTAACAAGATGAACCCATCACCATGAAGAAGAACTTGAACATAGGATCTCAAAAAACATGCATCCTAACTAAATTACGAACAAACAATGAAAAGATCGACACAGACACCACATGGTTAAAATGAGGGACGGGGGAACATGAAGCCTGATGGATAAATAAGAGAAATAGCAACTGCAACTGCAGCTCCGCAACTGCAAATCTGTGCATACAGAACTTGACAGATTTTTCTGATTAATAGTCCCATTATTCAAATATTAAATAAATATTGTGCCCTGCTGTGGCAGTCACTGATGGGGGGGAAAAAAAAGCATATACCAACAATGTTTTCAAACACAGAATGATATGCGAAGCCACACATGAAGTGAGGATGAATGAGAAGTAAAAATGTGTACAGCATTCACGGTCCAC
This sequence comes from Opsariichthys bidens, assembly GCA_037194245.1. Taxonomy (NCBI): domain Eukaryota; kingdom Metazoa; phylum Chordata; class Actinopteri; order Cypriniformes; family Xenocyprididae; genus Opsariichthys; species Opsariichthys bidens. The sequence continues at coordinate 17,889,648 of CM074286.1, read as the reverse complement.
AGATGACAACAGCTATATCTATGGAGACGCAAACAGATATTTAGCGGGGATGACGGAGTCAGAAGAAGCCCACCACCAGCACAACTAGCACAGAGAAGAAAGAGGACCTCCAGAGACGAGGAGCTGTCCGTCAGGCTGACACACATACTCTTGTTCTTTTACCTTCTGCTCGTGTTTGTGTTTGAGCTGCTGTAGCTCTACTGTTCCCACTGTGTTTGCCATGAGATCTCGCATCTTTCTCTCATAGTGCTCTTTCAAACGCGCCAGATCTTCAGACAGCTGAACAGGGGGCAGAGAACGAGTTACTGCACACAGCCGCCATAACTCCGCCATTGCCTTATTTTATAGCACACTCCAGTAATATTCCTAATGTCTATGTGTTATCTAGCTGTTATTTACCATACAAAATAACAGGGGTACGCTGGCAAAACAATTCCATTTATTTCAATAATAATGATTTGATGATTATTTCTATTAGAAATTATTTTATCATTCTTTTCCAGTTATGGCCAATGACTGACATTAAAAATACTATTAAAATCAGTACTATAAATGTATATAAATAAACAAAAATAAAAAAAGAATCAAATTAATTCTGAAATAAATGACTATGTATTTTAAATAACATCAGGTAGAAATGAGACAAAATTGTTGGCTGCAAACAATGGCATGCCAGACATATGATTCATAAATATTACATATGACTTTAAATATTAAAATCTTTGAATATTCCTTTAACGCATTTCATTTTAGGCACTTCCTAACCAATAAATCTTAGACCTTACACACACGCACACACATATACACACTCGTAAACTCTCACAAATCCCTCTCTCAACAAAGGCTTCAAATTATTGGACTCGAAATTTGTTCGAAAATAAACCAATTCCCTGGGCAGATTTTGAAATAAACACGCACAAAATCAAAGTATTCACTCAAATAAACCTCATCCACTAAATCAGCGCCTACACATACAAACAAAACCAAAACCATAATGGGCAAATCAAAGACTTTTCTCACAAATCTTGTTTTTAAATATTAGTGTGGGCAAATGTGTAAATGTAAAAAATAAAAATAAATAAATAATAAAAATCCAGACATCAGATCTGACTACACTGACACACTGTTCACGCCAAGGAAACAACTGCATGTCATACAGCAGAGAAAACAAAGAAGAGAGAAAGAATGAGAGCAAGACAGTGTTAGTGTAAATACACACATGTGTTTTCTTGCCGGGTGCCCGGCCTCTGACGAAGGCATCTGGGAAGCCGTTCTCTCCATGTCCGTTCTCTGTGTCACTGGCTTCCTCATAGCTCTCAAACTCACTGGAGCTCCAGCCGTTGTCCAGCGAGCTGCTGCCGCCCTCCTCCCCGAACTCAACATCATCGTAGATCATCTCATCTGGGTCTGACATGCACACAGTTTTCACATTTTACAAAAAACACTCCAATTCATTCCCTCACGAGTCATGACTGTCATCGGCCACAACAGCATAACCGTCAGTCACATGAGAGTCTTATTGCTGAGAGGGCAAATTTTACTCTCAGTTTTCATTTCTCCCACATTTTCAAAGACAGGCTGCAGGGGTGGAGGATTTACAGATACAATTTTGGATATATCAACTCATTTGAATTGGAATATAATTATTAATATCTGTAGTTATTAAAATGCTATGAGGGCCAAAACAGATACAAACATGTGCTATGTGGTGTGGAACCACAACATGAACTTATTATACATTACTGTTAACTGTAGTAGCAATGTAATAAAAGTATAAATTTTATTTTACATTACTGAAACCCCTTCAATATATATATTATACACATACATATACACACATATATATATATATATATATATACACACACACACATATATATATATATATATATACACACATACATATATATATATATATATATATATACATATACACACACACACACACACACACATACATAAAATGACCCCTATAAGGCTGTACATATACTGCATTATTGCTGTTAGCTGAAAGGTTAATAAATATCCTAATAGATAAAATTGCATCACAAAGTAAGTTAAGATAAAGAAAAAGACCAGATTCTACACCTGTAGTAGATCCAGAGTTTTCTCTTGGTACATCATCATAAATCACTTCATCTGGACCTGCAAACAAACACACATGGCTCACAATTTCATATGTGCAACCAAAGCAGCGCAGTGGGCATTAATATGAGTTAACGAATCCTCTGAAAGACGCCGAGCAGTTCTTCAGCGAGAAGGAAGGAAATGTCTGAGATTCTATTTGGTAACAGGAAACACAGCTGAACAAGTCTTCATACATATATTCACAATTTAAATCCAAGCATTTTATCAGCCTAGCAAAATGCTAAGTACTTACTCTCCATCCAGGCTGTGTTTGCTGGGTCTGATACCCACTTAGTAAGAGCATCTTCCTCTCTGATGACTGGACACTCTTCACTAAAAACACTGGACAAAACATTTGGAATGGGTATGCATACACACTTCCCTTTTACTATCTATATTTGCTTGTATTGAAGTATTCAGATATTATTATGAGCACATGGAAGTGATCTCAAACTATTTTGCACATGATCATGTATAAAAGTACTTCATATTGAAGATTACATACAGCATAAGGATATTATGCATTATGTTAAGGATATTACGTATATTAGTCATCATAGTAAAGCAGTAACACACATCTGTGTGGTCTCACTCACTTATCCACTGCAGTATTTCCTCCTCCCACCACAGTCACTGCAGGACACAGCAAAACAGTTCATGCATTAACAGAGAAGCACAGATAAACATTCAAACTGTCTCAGAAATGTTCCATTCGGATCAGGTTTACAGCTCAAACAGCATTACACCACAAGAGGACAGTAATGAGTTACTGAGTGTTTCCTATAAAATTCAAGCCAATACTTTTGTTTGACCCAACTTTATACCAGTCCGGACACACTTGCCTGGATGTATAATTCTCATAACGGTAAAAAGATTGCAACTAAAGGTTAAAGCTTAATTGGTTAAAATTATAATTAGAAAAATTGTGCCTACATGTGAATAACACAATTGTAATAAAACTATAACATGATGATGATGATGGGGATTAATATTACTACTATTAAAATATTATTTTATAACAGTAGTAGTAGTAGTAGTAGTGTTTCTATATTATATTTTATACTATTATTTTTATAAATTATTTTTTAATTTATTATATATTCATATGTAGACAATTTACAACATATATATTAAATGTGTTTCAAAAAGCAGCTAGTAATTATGGTGTCTGCCAAGATTGGTTTTAGTGAAATATGTGCACACTTGAGAATGCACATTTAAAAGTTTAGTTAACATTCAGGCCATTTTAGAGAAAACAGGAAACCTCATCACAGCCAAAACCACAGCTAAATTTATCCCCAACTTCCTCATGGCAAAAAAAAAAAGGCTTCAGAAAAAGAAGAGAAATAGCATGAAACAAGAAGGACAGTGAAAAGAGAGAGGATATGTATGGTGAACTCTACTCCAACCAGACCAGCAGAGAGAACAATTTGAAGAATAACAGATGGGAATAATCTCTCTTTTTACCATCTTCATCCATAGAGAAGTGTCGGATGATAACTGGGGTGGTGTAGGTTGGTGGGATCACTGGCACATTTGAGGGTGTTGCATAACCACAAGGCACTGGCACTGAATACCCAGAGGACAACCCAGGGCTACTGGGTACATCCTGAATGTCTCTTTCACTCTCATTGGCTGGGGGAGAGGAGGGAGGACCGCTCTGCTCTGACAGCAGCTGCTGGTGGATAGGGGCGATGTCAATCACAGAGTAGGGGCTGACTTTGGGCTTGGAGGTGGACGCAGAGGTGGGAACCACACCGACACCTCTGTTCTCTATTGATCAGAAAGTACATGGTTTTGTCAGGAAACTCTGAGACAGCGCGGGAAAATTTGCATTTCTCTAGAAAACTACATAGAAATCTCATGTGTTTGTTTATGTAGCTATTCTAGTGAATAATCTTTGCCTATTTATATTGTCTTATGTGGGAAGGATTCCTAATACAAATAACTCAAGATTACACATTAACAGTCAGAAAGAAAGAGAAAGACTGAAGGAAAAAAAGAGACAGATGTAACCTCGGAAACCATGCAAGAATTTACAAAAAAAGTAAATGGATGCAATAGGCTGTAACCAAAACGGCTGTAGATTTGATTTCCAGTCAGTAATACACAAAGCTATTGTCATAGAGGGCAATCGATAACTGTACACAATACATTTTTTTTGATGGTGCCATTTTCCCGACAGTCAATAATTCATTGTACAAAACTCACTGTAGTAGTCACAAACCAATGCATCAATTTTTATTTTTTTATTTTTTTTGACGGCAAGGACACCCTCTTATCATGATCCCCTGTGAGGAACCCCCTTCATAATTATATATATATATATATATATATATATTATTTGACATCTCATTGGCAAATAGTGCCTCAATCAACTTGAACTCACCCCTTTGTTTAATATTGTAATAGAAAAAAATAAAAATTAAGTAATTGTTTTGTAATGAAGTAATCTGGAACGTTTTTTGAAGCTTATCTGACATAAAACCTCACACTAAAACAAACAAACAAACAAAAAAAATGTTGTAAATAGAAAATATTTTTTTCTTAATTTTTGCGCAGTCTTTAGAAAACATAATTAACACATTTATTTTAAAAAAATTAAATGATGAAAGTCAAAAAAATTGATGAAAATCATAATTTTAGCATCCACTGTACACTCACCATCCTGCTCACTGTGAACAGCAGCTCCTGTAGCTCCCACTGGTGGTGGTGGAGGGTCTCTGTCCTGGTCTTCTGCTGCATTGTGACAAAGCTCTATGGGAGGAGGGGGTAGATCACCCTGTGGGAAGGGAGCATGAGCCAAAGGGCTGTTATTAGTGAGGCAGTTCTGAGGTGGAGGGGGCAGATCAGCCTCTGCAGTGAGTAAGTTCTCTGGGTTTGGACTTGTTCCACTCATGGGTGCGTCCCCAGCTGAGCAGGGTGGAGGCACAGAGATTCCCTCAGGTTCAGGGGGTGGCCGATCCGCCTCGGGAGCTTCATCACCACTGTCATCAAACTCAAACCTCTCACCTTCATCTTCGTCATCCAACACTATGGAGAGAGAGACAGAAATGGTTAGCGGATTTCATTGCATTTCATATCACTGAAGTAGCATATTGGTGTAAAACATTTTACACCTAGTCTAGTTAACGTTTTCTAATTTTTTTCTTACAATGTTAATATTTTTTTAAATATACATTTCTAAAAATATATTTGTATTACTCTATATAAAATAGTGATAAAAATATATATATAAACATAATTATTGTATTAATATATATTTTAATTGTTTCTTAAATATTTTTTAAACTTCTACTGGGAGAGCACCGCTCAATCAGACAAATGATAAGTTAGAAATGGCCCAAGAAAGCCTGTGAATGGAGCATTTTGTGGTTGAGGTTTGTTCCCACCCTCCTCTTTGCCCACCCACGATTCACAGAGACAGACATAATAATTTTATGTACAAGAACCCTCTGCTCAAACTGGCTCTCAAAGTCCGAGTTACACATGGCAAGTTGTAAAGGAACAGAGGAAAGAGAAAAAAAACAAAAAACAATCAAACACCAAAACTGGGCTACAGGAAACACGCTTATGCTGAAAGGAAACAGGGTCAAAACATCATACTGCTTTTTCCACAGCCTTGTGCTAAAGAGGAAACGTGTCTACTGGGACCAGAGAACATAAGAGAGAGAAAAAGAAGTAAAATTTCAATTCAATGATCAAACAGGTCTTACGGATGTGGTTTGGTTTGTACATTACAGGCTGCTATGAAAAAAAGGCTATGCTAACACTTAAGGGACTAACATTAACATCAAAGGGATAGTTCACCCAAAATGAAATTTACTCACCCTCAGGATGGTAGTTCCAAACCTGTATGAATTTCTTTCTTCTGCTATACACAAAAGATATTTGGAAGAATGTCAAGTATCCAAACAGTTCTCTCCCCTCCATTGACAACCATAGTATTTATTTTTCCTACTATGGTACTAAATGCGGGGCGAGATCTGTTTGGTTACTCACATTCTTCCAAATATCTTCCTATGTGTTCAGCGGAAGAAAGAAATGCATACAGGTTTTGAACTACTTGAGGGTGAAACAGAATTTTTATTTTTGGGTGAAGGTGAACTATCCTTCTAAGCTTCTAAAACTTTCATCTTTAGTTAACGGTTAACACTAGAATTCTTCCTTTTGTGTAAGATGAAAAAGTCACATAGGATTGGACCAACATGGAGCAGAGTAAAATTCTGTGTGTACTGTCTCTTTAAGGAAACAGAATTTGTCTTTAATGATCCTACATCAGCAAAAAATAAATAAAATGAATGGCAGCTTTACAGTATAGATGAAAGATGTGCGAAGGTGGAAAGAAGGGAGGGCTGATGAATAAGAGAAGAGACATTGAAGGCGCTCTTGACGGTGTGAGGCTTTTATGAAGTAAACACTTGGCAGTTCATGGATTCTCTTGACCCAATGACTCACTCTTCAAAAATGTGAGTAATGTGAGAGTACTTTTCCTCCATTCAGCTCCGGAGCCCCCTGTCCAATCGCAGCCTCCCTCATGGGGCTGACACACACAGTGAACATTATATTACACTACAGTAATTAAGCCTGTTACAGAGTTTTATAGACAGTTTATTTACAAAACAAGGCTGTATCCGGACACCAACATCTCGAAACCACTGAAATTCATTACATGAAGTCTTAAATAATGTTTGTTTTTCCTCTCACAGGGATAATGAGAGGAGTGGGAAAACTGAAAGACTCTGGACGGCTGCCCAGGAAGCCATGTTTCTGCTGACGGAAACAGTTATCGCTTAAAGTCTGTAAATCCACCGTGGCTCACTGGTACAAGTTTGCTCACTGGAATAGCAGAGATTCCAAACATACTGAAAACATTCCGTCCTCCCACTTCAGGCTGCAACATCCAAATACAACCGACAGACCAATTTCCTCTGCTGACTTCCATAAGTAAAGCATTTCTCATTCTAAGCCACCTAAAGCCAGGTGCACACGTCTCGCTTTAACGCCACCTTCTGAGAAAAACTTTGTGGAGCACGATTTGCGAATACACTGCCTTTCAATAATAATGGAAAGTTGTTATTGAACATTTCTAAAACATGGGGCGGGGGGGGGCTGGGAGAAAAAGAATTTTACATAAGTTAAAATAATTTTACATAAGAGTTTACTTTTTGACAAGGACAGTTTTCAACATTTATGGTGTTTAAAATGTTACATTATAATGTTATATTGTTGGATCCACATTGAAAAGTTTAGTTTCAATAAATTAAGAAATTACTTTTACTCAGCAAGGACAGATCAAATTGATCAAATGTGACGGTAAAGACATTTATAGTGTCAGAAAAGATTTGTATTTCAAATAAATGTCCTATTCAAAAACTCCTGATAAAAAAGGGTGTCATGCTTTGTGTTTGCACAAAAATATTAAGCAGCATAACTGTTCTTTTTTTTTTAGTTTTAGTTTTGACAAGAAAAAAAAACAGACAGACCAGGGAATGTCAGGCAAACTCGTCGTAGATAAACAGAAGTGCTCAACATCATGTAAAACAGAAAAGGGAAAGAATAAATAAATAAAAGACAATGAGCAAGTAAAGACATCTACATCTCAATATGTATTCATATAAGATATCCATTTTTCCCAGTATGCTTCACATTTCTTTCGGGCATATCTCAGAGAGAAAGTCAACTGTTCCATAATATAAATTTCCTTGATTATCTCTATCCATTCAGCAATTGTCGGGGAATCTTTACTTAACCACTTCCTAGTTATTGCTTTCTTGCAGCCTGCTAAAAGTATTTGTAACAAATATCCATCTTTCTTTCTCAACCCTGTTGGTAGGTTTCCTAAATATATAACACTGAAATTAAACTCGAGGTCTGAGCCAAGTATTTACCCGACTACCCTCACCAACTCAATCCAATACGAAGAAATATTGGGGCATTCCCAAAAGATATGAAAGTGACCAGCAGACTCATTACCACACATTCTCCAACACTGACCATGTTCAGGGTTGTTACTCTGCAGCTTAACTGTTCTAAACATTGATAATAAGACGAAATGTTTCTTGAGCACCAAATCAGCAGTATTAGAATGATTTTTGAGCAATCATGTGACATTGAAGAAAGGAGTAATTTAAAATATATTACAATTGAAAACACTTATATTAATACATTTCATAATATTACATTTTTTTGTGTATTTTTTTTATTTGCGTGTAAATGTTATCTAAAATACACATTATATATGTTATATAAAAAGTTTTGTCTGGTTTAACTCTACACAATGGCCTAAAAAAAAAAAACAATGTTGTGAAAATGCACACTGGCTTTCACTCAGGATCTCACTGGAGTCATATAGCACAATCTGACAAGCAACAATTTTAAAGGATGAAAAAAACTGTACAGTGTGAACATATCTTAAAGTAGTTTGGTTTACCACTGTTACTTGTTGACAGATGGGATGTCATCTTTATTCAGTGTGAGCTAGTAGGAGCGCCGTCCCTGCATGCTTTACAGCTACACATGACAGTCGGCATGCAAACAAAAACAACCTCCATGCACCCATCAACATGACATTCAGTAATGTGAAAGAACAATTTACAACCAAACAAACAGGAAGACCTGACTCCATGTTAAAACAGCATCGAAACTTGAACGTGTCCTAAAGTCAAACTATGACCTTTGACCCCCAAGTATCACTCATTACAGTACGACGCCGAGCACCTGGTGTGGGAGTGCAGGTCAGAGCAGGTGTGGAGAGCTCCACTGGGCCATATCATTAAATCCCTGAGATGAAAGGTCAAAAGGTTAAGAGTTTAGGAAAGGGGGAGGGGCTTCCGATGAGTAAGCTTTCTTTGAACTTAAAGGGTTAGTTCACCCAAAAATAAAAATTCATTCATTAATTACTGATGAAAGCTCTCAGATTTCCTCAAAAAGATCTTCATTTGTGTTCTGAACATAAACGCAAGTCTTACAGGTTTGGAATGATATGAGGAGGAGTAATTAATGACAGAATTGTCATTTTTGGGTGAATTAACCCTTTAACTGTGTGATGGGAAAGAGTCAATGAGGCATGAACAGAGTGGCTTTATCAGCTCTCAGTGTTAATGAATGGAGTAAGAGAGAGATAAGGCATGAGGGAGTTTTCGTATCACCGTGAAAATGACTGACCGTGAATATTCAAGCAGTAAGAGCTTGAAAATAATGTGGAATGTGCAGTTTTAGTTTAAACTAATAGCTTAATGACTCAAATGGACTTTTTCCTTTTGATGCGGATTCTTCATCAGCTGATTTGGCAAAGATCTCAGAATTTAGAGTGTAGAACTGAATTCTACCAATTTGCTGACTAAAATTATGGAATTGCAATTTATGGAAATGTGGTTTTAAACTGTTATACTGAATAGTGGCAGACTAATTTATCACACTTTTGCAGATATATTTGGCATTCTTAATTGTCCAATAAGTTTTTCTGTTTAGCCAATAAGACTCAAGACTTTTATTTTGAAAGAGCTGAGAATACCAACGCCGGAGCTTAGACACACAGGACCTCCATTCTCTTTCTATAAATTTAGACAAAACTTTAAGAAAAGAAAGTAAACAATTATAGCATTTCTATTCTAGTAATATTCTATTATTAGTAATAGAAATGCTATAATTCTTTCTGTCAGCATTTAAAATGTATGCATTTTTTTCAATTAAACAAGATCTAATGAGAGCAGAACTTTAATTATGGCACTACTAATGAGTTAAACTAATCTTTCATTCTCTCTGCATCAAGACAGAGTCTGTTTTCTGGCTGCTTTTTTCACCTCCCCTGCATTCATTCTGGCGTTCCTCTGCTCTTCAACCCACACGCTTCTTAGTGGCCGAGCCATGGAATGTGTTTACACAGTTCATTCTCTTCTCCTCTCTATCCCTCAGGCTCCTATGTCATGATATTCCTGTGCATTCGACACGGTGAGAGTGAAAATGACCATGACACACTTCAGTAAATCCCATTGCTTTCAAATGCTTTGACAAAAATGAACATCCCAGAAAGTTTTGTGCCAGAAACTTTGAACCAACATCTGCATTACACACTCTCTGCTGTCAAAGTAAACATAGTCTGTGTGCTGAAAGCTGCGAGAGGACGGATCTGCTTACGGTCAGGTGGAGGAGGGGGAAAATCCTCCACGTCCATGCTGAACAAGCTCTTCTGAGACACACACACTGATGATCAAGGAGAGATCCTTCACCAACTCTAACAAACCTACAGGAGCAGAGGGACAGCGGTTAGCCACAGAGACGCACACAAGAATGACCTCATAACTTAAAGAAATAACTCATCCAAAATGACAATTATGCTATTATTTACTCATGTTGTTTCAAGCCCATAAGATGTTGTACTTTCCAGGAACACAAAAGAAGAAAATGCTAAAATAATCGTTACACAGCTCTTTGCATACCATGACAGTTCAAAGTGATGATCAGGGGCCATCAAACTCCAAAAGGATCAAAAAAAGCACCAGAAAAATGGTCTATATGATTTCTCCAAATATATAAAATTTATACATTACTTTAGTGTACTCACAATACTGGAATTTCCAACTTTCGGTATGATACCATGAAAAATATCAATATTAAATACCCTTTTTCAATACTACGGGGAAAACTGCCATGTATACCACCACACAGATCATCTGTTATTATTTTGTTGGGGTGATTTTGTTGTAATGGCTTTATTTGAATCATTGAACTACACTTACTAAAAAAGACAAAGAAACACTCAGTAATAAAATAAGAACAAATAAACAAATTGGAAACAATAGCACAAATAAATAGAGACAAATGAAATAAACGTCTTCAAATTTTTCAGTTGGGTCTCAAAATGCAAGAAAGAAATACTGCAGAAATGAAAGTTGTCACATAAAATATTTTTCATTGTGAAAAAAGAACGCAGACTAACAATTAAAGTTAAAAAAGTTACTCAGTCAAGAGCAGTGAGTGATTTTCTCTGTCTTTTGTTCTTTGATTAACTTGACAGATAGCAGCAGGTTTATTAGGCTGCTGTCACTTTAAGAGCTTACGCATGGATCCAAAATACTGTTACACAACATTTACATTTAGTGACAACATGCGTTTTCTCTCAACCATTTAAGTTCCAAAACTGATTGTGGTCACCTGAATCGTCCCCAAGATGACAAATAATATATGTATTTGGCCGTTTAAGTGCAATAAGCCACGAAAAAGTCAATTTGGTACTTGCAAGCGGATTTATGAGAGTGCCACTTATTATAGATCAGTGGTGCACACACTTTTGATGTGAGCGCGAAACCTGTGGGAATAACTCAGTTATGCGCAATACAAGCACTAGTCAACTGGAGTGAATGATTTTTTTTTAAAGAAATGAGCCAAGACAAATAATCACTGACCTCGACACACAGCTGGGTTCACACTGCGATTTCACATATTCGACAGCCGATGAATGACTGTTGTGATTTCTGATGAAATTCTGGCAGTGTCAGAAGATTTGACGCACAATCCTGTAGTGTGGCTTCTACTAAAACCAATAGGAGCGCAGAAACTGATGACGCAATTAGTGATGACAACAAACCACCACTTGCTCCACACACATCTTCTTAGTTTTTTTACATTTTTATTTTCAAGACAAGCCACGATCAAAAATTAACGCTTGAGATAGTTTTTGTTTGCTAGTAGCCACCATGTAATCCCATGTGTAATGTAGCTCAGTGTAATGCTACATTTGTAGCAATAGCCAACAATACATTGTAAGGCTCAAAATGATCAATTTTTCTTTCATGCCAAAAATCATTGGGTTATTAAGTAAAGATCATGTTCAATGAAGATCGTTGCTATGAACATCATTTGGACAACTTTAAGGGCGATTTTCTCAATATTTTGATTTTTTTGCACCCTCAGATTCCAGATTTTCAAATAGTTGTATCTTGGCCCAAACATTGTCCTTTCCCAATAAACCTTATATTGATAGAAACTTATTTATTCAGCTTTCAGATGATGTATAAATCTCAATTTTTAAAAAAAAACGACCGTTATGACTAGTTTTGTGGTTCAGGGTCACATTTTAATATTTGAATTTGATCTGAACTGTGCTGAAAACTCAGAGCAAATCATCTCATTCTCTTCACCAAACCATCACATCTGCTCAGACTTACCTGAGGCCTATTCAACCCTGATGACTCTCATAATCTCACACACTCCTTCAGTCCACAATCACTCAGAATCTGGCCTCTGTTTGTTGTACTGATATGGACTTGTAATCACTGCAGAAAACTAAGCTACCAGAACATGGGCTAAAAATTCCTCCCCACCCAGTCAGCAAGCTTCACAGTATGTCAAAGTCAGATATGTAATCAAGTGTCATGTGACATTGGAGTGGCAGTTCATCACTGTTGGCCCACTTATTACATCCAAACTCGAAACGCACGCACATGTACAGACATGAGCGACTCCGGACTATCTGTGACAGAGAAGGATAGAAAAACCCTTTATCTTTTTCTGCATCTCTCTTTCACACACACACACACACACACATGCAACAGCGCTTTCCTCTCAGCTGTGTTTCCAGACGAGGGTCAGTGGAACAGTGAAGTCATTTTGTGGAATAGAGGAGTTTCTCATGAGGCCCCTGAGGGTCAGCGAGAGACGAGGCGGACTGACTGACGCACGACTGTATTGTCACACAATAAGATCCTGGCACAGACACGCAAGCTGTTTTCTCATTATCACAGAACTCAGTACATTGTACACACAATGACTCACAAGTCACTAACTAATATGATGAGAAGAAAATTTGCTGTCAGTCATTGTAATTGTTTGGAATGACACAGAAAAACTGTAAGTGACTTGCAAAATTGTTTAGCAGCATTGGTTCCAGGAGTATTGTTCACCCCTTTTATACTGTACAAACTGTATTGTCTTTCCCCGACACTAAACCTACACCTAAACCTACCCAACATGGAAATCTCTCTGCATTTTTACATTTTTAATAAAACCTTGTTTATTATGTTTAAGCCATTTTAATTTCGAGGACTCAAGAAATGTCCTTATAAACCATGTGTAATACCTGTGCAATACCCATGTCATTATACAAATTTGTGTCCTCATGAGTAATACACTGTAACACACACCAACACACACGGGCACTTGTGGCTTTAATACAGTAGCATATTCCATGTATTAATGTATTAAACACTGTAACTGAAGTTTATGAAAATAATTTTGGATGAATGACAATTTTACTTCCAGAACTTGATTGTTGTGCATTATAACAGCAGATTCTCATAACACAGTCTGTCAATGAGCTAAAAAAAAAAAAAAGACAGGATGCTGACTACTTGTTTAGACTGCACACTCTTTGAAGCTTATCTTTCTTTCTCTCACCCCACAGACTCCATATGCCATAACAACGAAGAAAAGAGATATGTAAGAGATACAAACAGATGTCTCCCTAATTTTGGGTGGAAAAACCAGACAATAAATAAATAAATAAATAAATAATTCCAGGTTTCAAATATTCTCCCATTTTAACTATTTCAAGTCAACCATCTAGGAGTTTGCTAAAAACTCAAACTTGTCCCCTGAAGTCAAATACTTAGTTCTGAAAAAAAAAAAAATGTCTGTATAGACATTTGGGAATGTTCTCTTGGCAAATGATTTATAAATAAGGAAAAACAATTCAACTAAAACTACAGAAATATATATATATCCCCCATTTTGATTCCATAAAAGTGTGTGATTTAATTCCTGATCAAGTGTACTTTGAGAGAAGAGAGCAAACACACACACATTCGCACAGAGGTTTGTTTTGCTCTCTTAGAGAGGACATTGCATAGACTTACAGTGATTTTATATCAGGTCAATGATATTTTCTCTCACCTAACCCAACCCCTACTCCTAAACCTACCATCACAGAAACATGTGACCGTCACTAGATTTAAATAAAAACCTCTTTTGGTTGATTTATAAGCCGTTTTATCTAGTGAGGACCAGTCAATGTCTCACTAGTGGGTTGAGAAAGTATTTCACAATATAAGTGAGGAAATTTGGTGCTCACAAGTATAGACAAAACAAGTGTACACACACACACACGTTTCATGGGGAATTTCTATCAACAATTCATTAATACTGTACAAACTGTATATTTTATTCCCTTAACCTAAATACAACCCTCACAGAAAACGTTATGCATTTTTACATTAAATTAATAATAATTTGTTATTATTATTATTACGCATTTCTTTTCCTCAAGTGTAGTAAAACATTTACCAAGGTCAAAAATTTCAGGTATTACTCCCCACACTGGAGGGTTTACCCGGACCACGCACACACAGACACATCAACAGGAAACAGAGCTGTGACAGAATGTGTGAAACTTGAAATAACAACACACCTGTGCAGAACAACACAAAAATCAGAGGCGTATTTGCAGAAACGCTAATTTTTCTGGATCAGCGTTACCGCAGCACATTTGCCTTCAGAGCATTATGACAACATGACAATAGATCACTCAAATGACAGGTAGTTAACAAGACGGAGCTTTAAATGACAAGTTTCAGAGGTCTGTGGCTTAGGAAAAGGCCGCAATGGGAGATAAATTCCTTCCTACATGACAGTCTCAAGCTTTCTTTCTCTATTCTGATAAAACAACAGACTGTAAATTTTTGCAGAGCATATCACAAATATCACATCTTAGGGATATTTTAAGTACGATTATATTACGGTCTTCATTTTTACTGTAAATATGACCCTGAGAATGAAATAGGTTATTTTTTATGAAACGCATAAGAAAATGAGTTGTGTTTACAGTTCTTGTGCAATGTGCATGAAACATCCAGAGAGTTAGGAACAGATTTGTTAGTACACGTGTGAGTGTCAGCATCGACCGCGATCAGCTGATCAATGTTTAGTTTCAGCTTGACTTCTGGGAGTGCAATTGTGCAGGGCGAGGAAAAAAAAACCTGCTGTTGAAATGTGGCTGCAGGGCTTCTACCAGTCTGCCGCTTCCTGTATCACTCCAGACACGTCTGAGAGAATGAAGTCAGTTTATCAGTGTAACACACATGCCTCACTGCGCACATTTACATTCATTTTTAATAAAAAAATCTATGGAATGCGTGAGATCATCAGAATTCATCTTATCATGCCACACAAATTTCATTCATACAGAGTAAACAACAATTCTTCATGGCTAAAGAGGACAGTAAATAAACGAAGGGCTATTATTCAACAGTTCAGTAGTAAGCACACGTGACAGAGCGAAATTTAAGTCATTGTTCACGGATAACCTTCTCTTACTCATTATAATCAGTTATGCGGTCTAGTCTATATTGGATGCGGCATGACGCAATGCCCCATTCAATTTCTGATATACTCCAAACGCTTGCATTACTTCAGAAGGGAAGGACAAATAAATTTGCAATCGTGTCCTGGGACACTGTAATGGGAATGAGAGACACAAATGAGAGAAATGAATTTGTGAACTAATGATTCAAAACTGAGATAAGACCAGAAAAAAAAAAAAAACTTTTTTTTTTTTTTTTTTCACGCTTTGACTAACCAGAGTTTAAGTTCTGGCTAGAGATATTTTCCCCAAACATGTTCCACCCTATCCCCTTCCTTCCTGTCTCCTCTACACTGCTCTATCAAATAAAAGCAAAAGACCCAATAATATATATATATATATATATATTGATGATGATCAATCAGCTTGATCAGCTTAACACTGATCAATCAACACATTATGGTAAATTTTGATGCTTTGGGCAATATTCTTATGGGAAATCTTGGGTCCTGCCATCCATGTGTTACTTTGACACGTACCACCGACCTAAGCATTGCTGCCGACCATGTACA
Organism: Opsariichthys bidens; assembly: GCA_037194245.1. Taxonomy (NCBI): domain Eukaryota; kingdom Metazoa; phylum Chordata; class Actinopteri; order Cypriniformes; family Xenocyprididae; genus Opsariichthys; species Opsariichthys bidens. Next base: position 17,873,652 of record CM074286.1, on the reverse strand, counting down.
CCCTTTCATGGAAACGGTATTCCCTGGTGGCTTTGGCCTCTTTCAGCAGGATAATGCAAAAATGGTTCAGGAATGGTTTGAGGAGCACAACAACGAGTTTGAGGTGTTGGCTTGGCCTCCAAATTCCCCAGATCTCAATCCAGTCGAGCCTCTGTGGGATGTGCTGAAAAAACAAGTCCGATCCAGACACCACATCACACCTTCAGGGGTCCAGTAGAGTCCATTCCTCAACGGGTCAGGGCTGTTTTGACAGCAAAAGGAGGTTATAATGTTATGTCTGATCGGTCTGTGTATAAACCACTGAGTCTGCAAAGATGTCTAGGGTGCTGTTCCGGGTCAAAAGTTTAATTCACAGTTAGAATTCCTGACATAAGTACACTTAACAAACCACTAAATAATGACCTGGAAGAGCAAACCATCCATCTACTTTCTCCTATAAACCAGCTTGAAATGTGTTAAATACGGACCTGTAAAGCAAACACACCCAATGAGAACACACACGCAGGCAGGTCAAAGACACTCTAAATCCTGCAGGGTTAGACATTTAAGACAGAGGATGAGGAGGTGAGAAATTAAGTTTGATGATGTACGCACTCTAACATAACAACCATGATATCCTGTTATCAGTGTCACCATGGAAACAAAAGAACAGCAAATCAGATATCAAGGCTAAATAGTGTTTAGATTCCAAGTTCCCATACATCTATCTTAAAGGGACAGTTCACCCAAAAAGAATATTCTGTCATCATTTAGGCCTACTCATCATCAAGTAATTGCAAAACTATATGATTTCTGGGGAAGAATGATATTTATTTTATTTTTTTTCAGTGTTGTTTTGGACCCCACTAACTTTCATTGTATGGGTGGAAAAAACATTCTTCAAAACAGAGAAGCCAAATTTGTAGCGCTTAACTGGGTGAACTTTAGAAAAGCTGCATCACTCCTGAGTGTTAAGGCACGTTTGGCACCTCTGGGGATTCTCAGCGGATTTCAGTAATCCTCCACAGAACACACAAGCTCATACATGGACATGGAAGCTCTAACAATTAACAAACATGGATCCCACGTGTATTGCATGACCACAGCGTTAGATCACCCAACAAAACACCATCTGCCCTGACTCTGGTAGAACAACAAAACATATGAAACAAACGAAGAGTTTTTTTTTCTCTCACTTCTGTCTCTCTCTCCTACTGTGCCAAAATCCCCCCCCCCACCCCATCATAAATTCCTTTTCCCCTGCAGATTCCTGAGGGAAATCCGTGCCACTCCGCACTGAATCACAGAAATATGATGTCATTTGTTCCTAAAGAGCTCACTTGTATATCAACGTCCGCACATGTGTAGCACTACTCAAAAACAACTCAAAGAAATGTTGGTTTGGATGTGGATTGAACAAATGGGCTTCAGGCAATGTTCAACAAGCTTGAAAAGCTTGTAATCCACAGCCTTTATTTACGGAGCAGATCACTGTGGGTGGAGAAGCCCCCTGCTCCAGTGCTGTGGCTATTTGCTAAGCAAATTGCCTGCAATCTGAGCAAATCCTGTCTTCTCCTGCGCTCTGATGCAAAGTGAGTCGGACAAGCATGGAGCCAAACAATGCAGTCGCACATGAGAGAGCTCTTCCCCCGTATCACACACACTCATCTAGGAAAAGGCCAGAGGGCCTCAGATTCCTGAAAGCACTGCAGCTCCCAGGGAAGGAAATGATGCAGTAAAACTGAGGGTGGTGGAAAAGTTTCACTAATTAAAAGAACATTCCTTAAATGTTTCCAAACATTTGATCCATGTTTAACTGGGAGGTATGACTCTCCGAACTGTGCGTGAGAGCTCAGGGAACCGTTCGGCAACCTTCTCTTCAACAGCCACGCACAGGAGCGTAACCTTCAGCTCTAGTACAGAATGCCTATATTGTGAAGGACGAAAACGAAACATATCAAGAACGAGGAGTCAATCTGAATTTATGTTTTCATACTGAAGGACAGTATAAGCATCTGTGGCATTAAAAATTATTTCCCTTTTTTTTTTGGAACACAGTAAATTGATTGTTGTATTCTTTTGTGTGGATTTTTCAATTACTTTTCTAGTTGTTTGTTATTACTGAATAAGATTTAAAAAAATAAAATAAATAATTTATTTAAAGGTGCACTTTTATGTTGAAGTTTTTGCATCCATTTGCCTGGTTCTAATTCATCCCATTAGCGTAGATGCATTTGATGGCTTGCATCAAAGCCGTGGGCTATATATTTTTTATTTTGTTTCGTTTCATCAGGATTTTCTGCGTTTCTTATGTACTGCACACATCCTTAAAATAGATATCCTTGGTTTCTAACATATTTATGCATGGTTTGTTTCATCGCTCCAGCAAGTAGTTCTTGTATGAACATTTGGACTCATTCTATTGAAATGACAAAGCATTATTTTAAAGTGAATATTTGAGGATTATGGTACTTCTGACATTCAGACAATTCCATGACTGCTGTTAAGTTAATTTATACACATGACAAACTTTAAATAAGTAAAATAGTGCACCTAACTGACGACAAAGAGCCATTTCTAGATCATAACTGGATAACTCATTTTTTAAAAATTGATTTTTTAAGAATCAATGAAGTTTTTGCACTTTTCCAGGCTTTAAAAAAAATCAATTTTTAAATTCCCTGATATTTCCAAGTTGTCTTTGAACGTGCAACACTGTTAGATTACACGAGCCTCATGCATCACATGGTTATTATGAAAGCACGGTGTTTACTAAGAGTGAACTGCACAGATTTGTATTAAAATCTTACAGTCTGTGCGCTGTTGTCATTTGCCACGTAAATCGGAATCCAACAGGAAAAGCGCAGCCGCCCCATCAGCCGAAGATGTTGAAGACCTCTCAGTTAAAAACATGTGATCAGTGCGAAAGAGCTCAGTACAGTGCAGTCTGCACAAGGCAGATTAATATCACGAGCAATATATGCGCGTTAAAAATTACACACTTACTTCACACATAATAGACTCTCAGTGCATTCTCAAGTGTTTGGAAATTTCAGACGCATGCTTTATCTACTCACCATCTTTTGGATATTTGAAGTAAATGAAGTTTAAATTCCGTCCACGGTGCCCCAACACCGGTTAGGTGCAGAAGAGACCCAACTGCACATAAAATAATCTCTGTATCATTTTTTAAGGACTGTAGGCAACTTTTCCACTGCTTTTCCCAAACGCGAGCCAACCACTCCATAGCTCCGCCCACCGCTCCGTCCTCATTGGTGGAGCGATTTGTGTCCGGGTCTTTAATTAGTTTCAAGACACGTCAATCAAATTTCCTGCGTTTCTCAGTGTGGACGGACACACGCGTTCCAATGTGTCACGTGATGTGTCCGCTGCTCCTTCTGCTTCACTCAAATCCAGAGTCTCTCATTAATTAGTGTGACTATAAAATAAATGAATACATTTGCTGGAAAAATCTTACAGTGCTTGTTATAATAAACACGTAGATTAAATAAAGGATCAACGCATTTCATTCACAGTTGTTTGTTTTCCTAGTGCCTAATACAAAAAGAGAAAGAAATCATGATTATTTTGAAGTAGGTTGTGATTAGCTATATTTAAAAAAAAAAAAAAAAAAATATATATATATATATATATATATATTTATTTATTTACACTAAAATATACACTAAATTAAAAAAAAAGACAAATACAAAAATACACTCCATACTTTAATTTAATATTTTTCTGTTATTTTGTACTAGCTACGAAGTCACACGATTTTGTTTATCATTTGTTGGTTGAATATATTTCGTGCTAGTAGATCCCTTTCACAAAAGTTTAAAGTTATATAAATACAGTCTGGCAAATGATTGAGTGTTTGTGGTTCTGTACTGCACCCTAGCGGTCACACAAACTCGTTAAACTCGTTTAAGCTTTAATGTGTAGTGCCGAATCGGGATCAGTGTTTACCATTCATACCCTTATTAATCCGTTAAAATGGCATTAAATTGCTGATACTAATTCGTTATTGTTTTTCAGAAATATTTTTTTTACACTAACGTAGTTCAGCTGTAATTTTTCCATTTCAGTTTGTTTTAGGGATTAAAGTTAATTTATTTTTCTGTATTACATGGCATTCTCTTGCAATAGAATCACAATATAATCGTTAGATGAAAAAGACTGGGAGGGACGTCACTTAGTTTTACGCAGTCCTCGTTAGTATCCGCGCCTGTCAGGTGTGCAGCGCTGCTAGCCAATAGGAACGGAGGAAATTCCAGGGAGGCGGAGCATTAAAAGTAATACACAAAATCTGAGGTTCGAATCCCGCCTCGATCACAAAACGAATTTGTAATCGTTTGTCATCTAGATACGATTAACATATAATAAACAAACTTTGTGCACAAAGATAAAATCAAGCTTGTAAGAACTTGTGTAGGATGTATAAAATGTGCAATGACCTTCGTAAACATTTAAATTAGAATGGGGTATAGTTATCTTTATTATAGAAAATATTTGAATGTGAATAATTGAAAAGAACATTTTGATCCTGTTTTAGACCTTTTTATGTTTTAGACCATTTTTTAAAAAGAGATTCACATTATATTTGTATAACTATGTACAGAAAATCCATATATGAAATATTACCAATAAATACCATAAAAAAGTAAATTTCACATTTTATTTATATAACATTAATATACATATTACATAAAACTGAAAAAGCAAATAAATACAGTACAATACTAATCAAAATATATAATAATTAAATAAACATTAAATAACAATAATTTGATTAAACAACAATAACAACTATAATTTGTGGAGTACACAGGAAAAACAGAAACTTAAAAACTTAACTTATAGTTAAGGAATACATGCTAAAAGCGCTTGCCATACACACAGCCTTCTATGTTACAAGAAATATATATATATATTTTAAATTAAACAATTATAGTTTAATAGTAACAGTTATTAACATCAAACATTAATGATCAATCTGATGGGCGGCCTCTAAGGATGTGGATATGCTGAATCCACCACACTTTAAACATTGACGGTTTAAAAAGGAAGATGTTGTTGGGATTGGCTTGCCCACAGTATCTAATACAGCCAAGTGTTTTATTGTTAAAAAGTTTTTAAACATCTTTGCTCTGTGTTTTAGCAGAAGTATCCTGCCCATTCAAATCTGTCCCCTCAGATTTTTTGACATCAGTGGGTGATTGGGACATAAGCTCAAAAGGGACAGTATAACAAATAACACAGATTTTATTTTCTCACCAAATGAGTGAAAACAGAAACTTTTGCTGAGCCCTAGCTGTGAGACTACATAATCAAAATTGAATGCCCTCATTATTGTGACATCATTTGGGGGGGGCATCTAACAGGAAGTTGACCCTGAAATGCATGAAGGAAAATGTCAACATTTTGCTAGTTAGGTCATAAAATTTCTTTCTTTCAAATATTACAAAAAATGGGTCAGATTACTTTTTTTGGGAATGATTTGTGGACCTGAACGTTTATAAAAAAAAAAAAAAAAAAACTTGGTTACACTTTTCCATGAGTTTGGGGCTTCAAGTCTTCTTTTACCTCAATTACATTTGTTGTACTGAATACATTGTGGATGAATTTATAAACATCAAGAAATAAAATTGAACAGAAACAAACATGGACTCTTAATAATGATGAATAGAAAAAGGAAATCTTCCATAATAAATGATATCAAAGTATGAACTCGTGTAATATGCTTACACTAGCCTAAATAAATAAGATGTGCTGTCCTAATAACCCAAATATTACCAAAAAAAAAGGGGGGGGGGGGGGGGGGTTGGCTCAGTTTAGGTCACACATCCTTACATTATAACATAAAATTGTTTCCTGTTCAAACGGATAGGTAACATCAACAGAAATGTATTCGGTGTTCATTTATGGCAAGAAACCTTACACAAGGCGGAAATTCAAAAACTGTCCCAATCACCCTTAATTCACCCTACTGAAATGCAATCCAAAACTATTGGTATCTTTGAATTATACGGCAGATAAAACGCTGTGGCTGAAGTCACACTCGCATATCTAAAGTTGGTAAGTGCAATCGAGTCGCACCTGCTGCACTAAACTGTAAACGGTTCAAATGGACATGACACTTCTGCATGAGAACAAAAGGTTTCTAGTGAGAAAAACAAACATTGAGGAGAAAACTTTTATTAGTTCTTTTTTTAAAATAATAAATGCTTCAACACATAAGAGCATCAACAGAAGCATAGGAAATTTAAACCTATAAAATGCATTTCAACTGAAATGTGCACGTGATCGAACACTGATTAATATTTAAAGATACAACAGATTTCCAGTCAACATGCTGGAGTCAATTGTGGAAATACAAGCAGTAGTTGTTACAGTTTACAATTGTTGAAACTTAGAATTTGAAATTAACTATGAAATGTAACTTGTAATACATAAATGTAATACAATGTAATACATATAATGATGATGACTTTGGTATGGATATTGATTCACATGAATTCCCCGTTGAAATGTACTGGGGTGGGGGTGGGGGGTCAGAGACACATTTTCTCCCTCTCAGACAGCAATGATATTTAAGTAGCTGACATTTAGTTAACCTGCTTTCCATTTGTGACACAATCCTACAATTAACACAAACTTGCACAGTGAAAGAACAGACCTAAACCTGAGTGGTAAAAGACAAAAGCAACTGAAGCCGAGGTATTTTAACAGCTGGTAATATTAGTTAAACTCTTAGTTTAACAACAGGCTCAACACTTGCTCCGCTTTGTCATTGTTATATTAAAAAGTAATTCTGCTTTAAATACATTTCTTACTATGTATATATTTCACTTGTTTCAACCTCACAAAACCCTGAGCTGTTACAGAGGTGAAGCATCGTTTATTTTCTTCATTCATATCCAGAAGTAGCATTAGCTCATGTATGTACAGTATACATGTACATAAATTTGGCACGTCATGTTTTGCATTGTCTGTTGTATTTGCTTTAAATACGCTGTATGCTGTTAAAGTGAATTTTCTGCTTTTTTGCTCTTCGACGCCTTCTAAAGAATCTAAAAACAAAACTGAGGAACTTTAGTTCAATGTCTAGCCCTCAAAATGACACACTTTATCATAAAAATTAAAAAATCTCTTTTCCTTCCCTTATGCCTCCCTGGCATACACACATACATACTCACATACACACATTCCTTCCTACAAAGATAATTCAGTCTCAGTCAGAACAAACCCTATTCATGCAGAACACAAAGAGTTTAGTCAAACATCCACAAATGCTCACTAAACAGCCTATAGCCACTGAACACCGCCAATGCACAACATCAGTGAAAGAAAAATCCTCTGTAAAAGGGAAACAAAAAAAGGTCAGATGGCTTTGAGCTGAAGTTTCCAAGGCAAATACTGAGTGACATTTAGTGAAGTAGAGAGTGGTTGAGACAACAGGTCATGATGCCGTCATGATTTTCTTTGTCGCATGACAACGAATCACTGGGAGTAACAAATACAAGCCTATTAGATCAAAAGTGAACCTATGAAGAAAAAGACTTGAATCTCACAGCTTGAGAGATGCTGTGCAGCACCAACTGCCAACGTACAAAGAGAAAAGAGACTCAATCAGCCACTCCAAAAACACCCAAACACACCCACACAGTAAAAGCTGTTTCAGGACAACCAACTCAACTCAAACAGGGAGTTGAAAGCAAGAGGCATAAAACGGATTTCATGATAGTTAGAGGCCCATTGAAGTCTCCCTGAAACAGATTTGTAATATTTTTTTATACTGTAGGCAGCTAGAATCATTTACTCACCTTACTCATATGCTGTTCCAAACCCATATGACTTTCTTTGCTCTCTAAAACACAAAATAAAACTGCCTTTTAATGGCTTTTTGGTCCATAAAATAAAAGTTCACTTGGGGCGTTGTTTTAAACCCCATTGTTTTCATCGTATCCACAGAAGAAAGCAAGTAATTCCAAACCTGAATGACATGACGTTGAGTTAAGGGTTAGTTCATCCAAGAATGAAACTTCTGTCATTAATTACTCACCCTCGAGTTGTTCCAAACCTGTAAGACCTTCGTTCATCTTTGGAACACAAATCAAGATATTTTTGATGAAATCCGGGAGGTTTTTTTTACCCCCCCATAGAAAGCAATGCAAATACCACATTCAAGACCCAGAAAGGTAGTAAAGACATCATTAAAATATTAAACGTGACTACAGCAGTTCATTCTTAATGTCATGAAGTGACGAGAATACTTTTTGAGCGCAAAAACAAAATAACAACTTTATTCAAAAATTTATTCTCTACTTTTGTTTTTGTGCACAAAAAGTATTCTTGTCCCTTCATAACAGAATGAACCGCTGCAGTCATATGAACTATTTTAATGATGTCTTTACTACCTTTCAGGAACTTGAATGTGGTATTTACGTTGCTTTCTATGGGGGATAAAAAAAAAAAAAAAACCTTCTCAGATTTCAACAAAAATATCTTAATTTGTCAGTAATCACTAGTTAATTTTTTGGGTGAACTAAACCTTTTTACTAACAGTGCAATCTCTGTGCTCAGGTTGCAGAGGTTAATGAAGTTTTAAGTAGAAGAAGTTAAACCTAAAACCCTTAAACAAACCTACAAGCAATACTCACTAAAAGCAACACAACTGCACAAAATTGCCTAATATTTCTCTTCTCCCATCTGACTTTTATAGCAGTAGCCTTCCTCACACTGTATTTCCCATAAGGCCTTGATCTAGGCGTTAATCAGCTGGCATGGGGTTTGTGTCGTGCCTGGTCTTGGATTGGTCCGTTCTCTGGTGTGGGCACGTTGTCAAAGTTCCAGTCCACAGGATTGAGAAGCTGCAGGGTTTTCTTATGTGTCCAAATGGGGTTGAGGAAGAAGGTGAGCAGGAAGAGGCCTGTGAAGAACAGCAGTCTCTGAACCAGAGGGATATGTGTGTTGATCTCCTCCCAGTGATTCCAACACACCAACCACATGTAGTATGATAGAACCATCCGGCAGTGGAACATGTGAATCATTATCCACTGGTTAGCTTTCCAGAACAGAGTCTTAGCCCAGCCAGCCTTAGTAAAGAAAAGAAGGAATGCAAGAGTTCATTTAAAACCAAGTTCTAAACAGTGTCTTATTAATTAAAATGTAGTTTACTCACAATTAGGTACACAGGGGGAATATTTGAATCTCTATTTTTTGAGCTCTAACCACAAAAAATTGACTGCAAGTGACAGAACATGCCAAAAATTGAATCAGTAGTTCACTCAAAATTAAAGTTGTCATCATTTACTCAGCCTCATGTTGTTCCAAACCTGATGTTGGAACGACGTTCTTTGTTTTGTGTAACATAAAAGAAAATGTTTTGAAGACTGTTTTCTCAGTTTTTGTCCATACAATGAGTCAATAGGGTCCAAAACAACTTCTTATTGTATGGATTATTTTTTCCCCAAATATCTTTTTTTGAACTCCACAGAAAGTCATACAAATTTGTAACAACATGAAGGTGAGTAAATGACGCCTAAATACTCATTTTTGGGTCAACTATCCCTTTAAGTAACTCAGTAAGGTCCAGAGACTGGGTTGATATTTTTTTAAAAGTCAAACTTTTAATTTTCTTTTTAACTGCAGCACCGTGTCATGCATGAGACTCGAGGCGAGAAGAGTTTTTGCATTTAAAAATACAAGACAAGGCAGTGGAATGAAAAATTTTCTATAAATAAATTTTTTAAAAGTTGAACTTTTAACTTGAGCATCATTATGTTATGCCCGAGAAGAGAGTTGCGAGAAGAGACCACAAAGTCAAACCCATCTGTTCATTAGCCACTTAAATGGCTAAATTTGATTAGCGAAAAAGAAAAAGTTCCTCTTTCTAAGACCAGTGTAAAAATATAGCAGAACAATAGCAGTGCTCTCAGAGATCAAGCATGATAAATTGTTGAAAAGAGGAAGAAAAACATGTTTTTCCCCACTTCAGTACAGAAGTGAAACTGGCCTGGAGGTGAGAAAGCAGAGGTGTTTCAAGAAGATCATTACAGCCTACAGACAAACAGTTTACTTGCGGCTTTGTTCAAAATAACTTTCCCATGCACATCTATTAACAAACTGCACTAACTCTTAAAAACTAACTGATTAAGTTTTCATGCAAACACATTTTTTCTCTTGACCATTGTGTCTCACCTTAAGCAGCATCCAGGAGATGCAGGTGAAGGGTGTGCTCATCTCCAGCAGCAGGGTTACCATAGGCAAGAAATGACCCACCCAGTTCCACACAACTGCCCCAACAAACCCTGCCAAGGCAAAGAAGTGGTGCACAGCTAACGGCAGGTCAAATGACCGGAACACCGCGTTAGACCCATGAAGGGCCACATTTTCAAACAGGAAAAAGCCCGTAGCTGACAGCAAGTTGAACCACGACCAGTCCTCCTGTCCAAGAACCTTATCAGAAAAGACAGCAGAGTCCTCTGTGAGCGTTCGAAACCCTGCCACCATGCTTTGGATGCCAAAGACACCCCGTGTCGCAGCTAGATCCCAGAAGACCTTGAAGCAAAGATAAAGATTGTAATTAGGGCTGTGCAATTAATCGCAATCGCAAAACAATCGCGATTTGAGCGCATGCAATTTCTAAATCACATAAGTCTGCAATTTTTATTTGTTAATTTATTTATATTTTAATTCAGAATACTGCAACGTTATTGTGCGTATGTTTAAGATGTTAACCAATCAGAGCTCGCTCAGCACACCGCACAAATTAGAACAAAGCAAAGAGGGAGAACAGAATAGGCAAACGGGAGGAAAGAAGAAAAAATATGGATGCAGTTCAGAATAAAAATGATTTGGTACCAAAAGAGAAATTCAACATCAGTCGTTTGAGAGAATTTTGGATTCAAACACTGGACAAAAGATACCAGCTGCCAACTCGCACTTATTTCACACAAGTTGCTATTCCCGAAATGCATGACAAATGTAAGGCGGACGTTGAATTTGAGTTTAAGCAGGTGAAATAATCGTAATTTATTTGATGTTGTCTGTTTTTAAGACACAATTTTTTTTTTTACAGTTTTGATTATCAAGCAGTTAATCCTACTGTACAGTATGTTACTTCATTGTGAAACGTGTGCACTGAAATACAATTTTGAAGTTGACTTATTATGACTGGAATTTCAGGTTAGTTAACCTTAATTTATTTTATGTTGTCAGTTTTAAAGACAGTTAATTACAGTTTTGTTTATGAAGCTGTAAATACAGTTTCATTGTGAAACATTTTGTTAAGTACTTCTTGTGCACTGAATACATTCAGAATGTAGCATGAAAAAGCAAAAACAATGACCAAAATTGCAAAAATAAATCGCAATTGCAATATTCATTAAAACAAATCGCAATGTGATTATTTTGTCCATATTGCACAGCCCTAATTGTAATGTTATGGAAATTATCTAGATGGCAGAATATCATTATATATATATATATATATATATATATATATATACATATAAAAAACAACATTATATTAACTCATGAATAGGCACCTTTTCTTTGACTGACAGTGAGTGGTAGGTGCGAAACAGCAGGTTAGACAGGATGTGAGAGAGGATGAAGATGAAGGTGTAGAAGATGAAACTCAGGCTGATGATTTTCAGTTGAATGTCCCGGGAGGAGTAGTCCATTCTTGTGACCCAAGGGCAGTATTAAGTTATCTGGCTGGGAAGACGCTGCTCAGATGTCACAGTCAGTTCCCATGAAACCAATTACCAGTCTAGAATGAGAAGGACACTCATTATCTTACACAGACACACCCTCTGTCCCATTTTCCTGCATTAGTCACTAAGAAAATATGCTCTGCCCTTTACTACAGCGTGAAACCAAAATTGAACTTAAACACCAAGTGAAGGAGTAAAAAGTAGCATCTAAACAGTAAAACGTAGAGTCTAAACATCATTCACATGTTCACTCAGCTGTATGCTTTCTACAGCTCATCTATTATCTAACCATCTTTTCTACGTTACAAGTCTCTGCTTAGTTTGTTTGTGTTTTTAAATGTTGTTTTTGTTCTTACCTCTTCTAGACAAAATAACGTCGACAAAACTCATTCTTCCCTGCACATGAAAGACTTAAACTAATAGTGTTGTCTTTTGACTCGAGCTAGACAACAACACTGCTCACATTCCTTCACCGGGCGCTCACACACACACAACTGCGTGTTCTTCAAAGCACCAGAGACCGACAGACATCATGTGACCCAAGCTAGTCACATGACTAGTCTGCTCTGCTCTGTCGCCGCCTGCTGCCAGGAAACAGCAGTAAGTGTGATTTTTAATAATACATTTTATTTTCCATTATTAATTAGCCTACCCGTAAACATTCTATTTATTTCTAGAACAATTCAATTAATAAACATTAAAGCGTCACTTACAGAAATGTTTCATTTTGATTTCATAATCCTGAATAAATTTAAGTTAAAAAATGTTTGCATTGCAAAATTAAAATCTCTTTTGATGGATGTGTTTTGCTTTGAACTTAGATTTTTAGATTTTTTTTTATTTTTTTTTTTACTCAGATCATGGTTTAAATTAGAGACAATTTTTATGCTTTGTCAAAACCAGCAATGAAACAAACGAGACAACTCTGTTAGGAAAAGTTAAAATCACTGTGTTGATAATGTTGTGTTTTGTTAATTCAGTTAATTCAAGACAATCCACATAACTCATTTCCTTCAAAAATTTAATGACTGAATTATTTACAATGTATGCTCATAGCAATAATCAAGTCATGAAAAGAAACTCAAATTATCCCGATGACCAAGAACAAAAAGAGCCAAATTCGTAAAACAAATTAATAACACAATTTAAACATTTCATGATTACATACAAAATAAACTAAACTGATAAGTGTAACAATAAACAACATTCAAAAAAGGGATTTGGAAAAGCAATGAAGCAGAAAAACCCACATTCAGCATCAGAATGGTGCATGCCACCCAAAGAAAGAGCAGAAAAAGAGTTTTGCTTCAACAAAGGATCTATTATGTATTTATATATATATATATTTATATATAACTATTTATATTTATATAATTCTGTACAAATAATGAATATTTGGTACTATATTCACCCTTCATATAGATATGGTATACAGTATAATAAAGGAAAATATTCTCAGCTAAACAACTACCTTTTTCATTTGTTATTTTCACTAAGATTTTATAATCTTTTCACATTCTGAGATCCAGGATTAGTCCAGTCCCAAAATTAAGCTTCTCTACAGTAAGAAACCGGGGCATCTCAGTCCGCACTGGTACCAAAGGCCCGTTGGCTGTTTTTCAAATACTGTGGTTCGGAGGGTAAATCATTTTAAATGAATCATTTCTTGTTGATAAATACTGGCACATGATTTATTTCGATGGAAATGGAGCAAATGTACATATGAGTAGCGTAAATGTAAATGAGGTTTAGACAAGTTGTGCAACCCTGTTGAAGAAAACATGGCCGTCATACAAACAAATCAACATTTGGTAGCTTGATTCCACTGTAAAAAGGTGGGAAGTGAGCATTTGTTCTTCCAGGTGGTTTATTAAAGGCCAGCTCACCGTAACACTTTCAGACTGTCATGTTGAAAGGATGACGATGAAACATGAAGATGGTGTGTGTGAGGATTTATAAACAGCAGAAGCTGTTCAAACATGTGGCACATAAGCATATTTGGCATATAAACACTGCCTGCATTACTGGCATGTTTGCATATTGATAATTGAGCAGGTTATTCAGAGAGGACAGCTGCCACACTGCAGGACGACCGCAAAATCAACCATAATTACTCATGACATAGAGGGAAAAAAAACTTCCCATAAAACATGATTAAAACAATCAGCTTAGAATCAATTCACTTCACCATAATGAAAAATTAAATATCATATAATCAGTTGGTAACACTTTCAATAGTTAATATGAACAATAAACTATATTTTTAGCAAACATTAACAAAGATTAATAAATGCTGCAAAAATATATTGCGTATTGCTCATGTTAGTAAATGCATTAACTAATGTTAACAAATGAGACCTTGTTGTAAAGCGTGCCATCAGGGTAAACCATCAGTTCAGTGTGTATATCAACAGCCTAAATAGTTTGTAAGGCAAGGAAAGCATCAGTAATGACCGGAGGATTTCTGTAAACCCCGAGGCCCTCGACTCGCTCTACAAAGCTGTAAATTGCCCAGAACTTGTTTCAAATAATGACTAGGAAAATAATCAATCAAAACTTTTGTTGGTGTAAAAAAAGAGAGAGCTTTACATGCGATTTACTACAGAAATGTTGTGTTTGGCTCACGTTTGAAGAATATATCTCCAAAATTTCCTCTAGCTTGAAGTCATCTTCATCGACTACAAGCTTCTCTCGGATGAAATGCGGTAATTGTGTTTGAACAGGGACTTGCAGCAGAAAAGTACAAAGTGCAGAGAAATTAAAAGAAAATATTTGCTTCTAACGGAAAGCTCTTCTCAAGGTCATCTCATAAAGGAAATTGAGAATATAAAGCTACAAGGAATTTGACTGGAAGTGATGAAACTAATCTCCTCTAATCTCTGGCCTCTTCTCCTTCTTCGAGACAAAAACAGGGCAGTCTCAACAGAAAGTGGGGAAACAGTTTGACGTTTGTCATTTGAAATGAGTCCATTTCTGTAATGATATGTAGTGGATAAAATATGGCAATTACAAAAAAATTCTTTGTGAAGGCTGGTCAGCAGTTGCACTTTAGAGGTTGTAAGTCGAGGACAAGACAACCACAAGTGTTCAAGCATTTACACTTCATATTAATAAAATAAACTCTTTAAGCTGAAGTGTTACAGCTGAACTGCCGGATGTTTCTCAAACAGAAGCTTAAATCTATAGAACAGGAAGTGGGTGTCTTTAGTGATATACATTCTGAATGAAATCTACATTTTAAAACAAATTCAATGATTGTGTAACAATCCAAAGCAGCATTGACCTTCGGTTTTGATCATCCAATATAATCAACCATCCTGTGTACTGCAGCTGGCTGTTTGGACACATGCCATCAAATAGACTCATGAAGAGTTCAACTTTGATTATAGAGTTAAACTGAACTTATCATTCTGCACGGTATCAGAGATGTGTGGTATGTGGACTGCAGACGGTCTAACAGGTAATACATCTATCAAGTCATCTAGATAATAATGGGAACACCCGTCATCTCCTTCAACTGAGACAGAATCATCGATTCTTTGTCAAGACATACAAAAAGGAGATAAAAAGCATTTTTTTTTAGTGGTGAACATGGGTCAGATGCTTGATAAAGGCAGATGGAGGGGAAAATGGTTCAGTAAAAATAAATGCAAACTGAAGAATGACCATGTGAGGCATGAAAACATTCAGAGACCTGAAATGATAAATCGATAGTCACACAAAACCTTGCAATTCAACTGCAACAATATCTTTTAGAACTTCATTTCCCTTGGAAATACATACAAACATACATTTAGAAGAAGAAAGTGCAAAAATGCATTTTTGAACCTTTACATTGTTGAATTTAGGTTTTAAGCAATTGCACCCAAAATCCTTCAGTAATTCCTCTAGAATGACATAAACATCAAGTATGTAGTAGTGTGACAGCTGTATATTTGATATCAGCAAGTAGGAGTAAAATAAAAACTGATCTCTAATCTCAGTGTAAACCCTCAGGCTGAGCTTTAAGTTCTCCCATAACAGTGTATGACCAACAACGTTTTTTTTTAAAGGCTGTGACTGTCCGCTCTGGCCTACGGCTTCAGTCTAAAATGTATGATTGAGGTATTTCAGCACTGGCACTTACATAAATGCTCACAAGAGAGTTCAAGAGAAAAATACTACAAACTTCACTGGAAGGAGGGACACGGAAAGAAAAAAAGAGAAAGAAATACAGAGAGAGAGAGAGAGAGAGAGAGAGAGAGAGAGAGAGAGAGAGAGAAATGAAATGTAATGGAAATACAAAGCTACAAAACTTGAATGAATGGAACCAGATGGAACCGGAACTAAAGACTTTTTTTAAGGTTTCTTATTAATTAATTAAAAGAAATGAATTGTTTAGATTTGAGGCCTAAAAATGTAATTTTCTCCATTTTGAAAGTGCTAAATGAATATCATAAAGACAAAGAAGGATCATCAGATTGCAACTGTTATTCCGCTGTTATTAAAGCTTCCTTCATCAAGGGATGTCATTATCATGTGGGTCTACAATTGCGATATGTTGTGCAATATGTTTATTTTGGTGAAGTATTTCTCCCTTAAAAGGAAAAACTTCATATGGATGTTGTAGGCAGTTCTGAAACAAGTTACAAAACGCTTTTGACAGGTACGAAACCCTTCTGCTTCTTTTGATTTACTTGATGAAAGTATTGGGATACTTCAAACGGGCTCTGTTACTGAGAATGATGATGATGGTGTTATAAAGGTGTTCCCTGTGACTCTCAGAGCCGTGTTTGGGCCTCTGGTATATAGATCTCGATGCTGTCGGCCCGCTCTGATGCTGAGTTTTGGCGGAATGAAGCTGCGCGTTTGGCCGCCATGAGGCGCCGCCGTGCCTCCTGTCTCTGACGATCTGGGAGATCCAAAGATTTTTCCCTTGTCACACTCTTACGTAATGTCTTCTTTGGTACTGGCGGCGGGAGCTGGAACAACAACAACAAATAATATTCCAAACATAATATATGAAGGGACAAATATTGTAAAGCGTAAATATGAAAATTTTTTTACTGAGCCTAAATTTCTGAACAGTAATGTTTATGTCAAAAAACATTCTATCAGTGCAATCAAAAATATGAAATTATGACCACCACAAATCCTCTATCCAATCAGCACTCACCTTCTTCACAGGACTCTCAATAAGCCTCCAATCGTTGGACTTGATCTTCTGCAGCTCATTGAATTTGGAGGTAACATCGTCGATGGAGAGCTGCAGCAGGTCCCAGAACCCGGCCAGGTCCTGAGAGGTGGGCCGAGGCATGGCACTGGGGTCCTGCAACACAACAAAACATTTAAAACACAATACTGTACCTAAAAAATAAATATATACATATAAATTAAAAATGTAAATAAATAAATCAGAGTTCAAAAAAGCTGATAAAAAATTCATGTTAAAAATAGTGAATTATAAAAAGAAATAAAAATGAAAAATGCAACATTAAAATTGCATTTTATAAAGCATTTAAATTTAAATGGGCTTTCCTTTATGTATTTGCCAAATACTTTTCCTTCTCCATTTGCTGATAGAGTTTGCATGTGTGAACTGTACAATGGCATTTTTTTAAACTAAAATCAAAAATGTATAAACAAAAGCATTTGGCAAAAACTTAAAGAAACCCTATTTTAAATGCTTTATTAAATGCCATTTAAACTTTGCATTTATCAAATTATCATCTGCTGTTTTTGAAACTGTATTTTAAACATGAATTTTAAAAAATGTAAACTAAACATTTAATTATTTACATTTTTATTTTTGAATTAAATGCATTGATAATTGATTTCATTTTACATTGGTAACACTTTAGATTTGGGAACACATATTCAGTATTAACTAGTTGCTTAGTGGCATGCATACTTTTACTTGCATATTGGCAATGTCGCAAACTATCAGTTTAATTTCCATTCTCATGGATTTTTAGTTTGCTTAGTATTTCCTGTTGTCTTTATTCATGTTTCCCACCACTTGTTTATTCCCATGGATATTCATTTAATCATCGCAGCTGTTCGTATTTGAGTTCATTATCGTGTACACTTAAGTTACTTTGTTTCCTCAGTTCTTTGTTGGTTGTTGTTTGTGTTAAGTGCACACTGTTACGCTGTTGTGGATTATCTGAGTTTATTTTATTATTAAATACATTAGTTTTGACTAATCGTCATCTTTAGATCATCTACATTATCTATCATCTTCATCATCTACTGCATGACTGTATTCTACATCCCTTTATCCTACCCAGTAGCTAAACTCAACAACTACCGTACTAACTATTAATAAGCAGTAATTAGGAGTTTATTGACGGAACACTCCTAGTTAGTCGTGAATGTGTTCCATTAACTAAGGAGTTACCTTTACTTTTAAGTGGGACAACAGGTTGCACAGTTTTATCATGTTTACAGATTTCAGAGCTTAAAGTCGACAGCTGAAGTGTGACCATTTTTATTTGATGCAATGACTATATTTTTATTGGTAACACTTTATTTTACAATGTCATTGTTAGACGTGTTACATGTAGTTACTGCCGAAATAACTATAAATTATGCATAATTACATGCAACTAACCCTAAACCAAACCCTCATCCTTCACCTAACCCTAAAGTAAGTACATGTGGTTTATTATTACTCAGTACTTAAATGTATAATTACACTGTAACACCGACACCTTAAAATAAAGTGTAACCATTTTTTTTATCATTTGTTGTTATTTCATAAATCTGTATGTGGCCAAATCAACCACAGTGAGAGTTTTCCACTGAATAGGGTATTTTATTCAAGATGATTTAGGTTGTTTGCAAAAACATCGCTCTACTTTGCATGCCACAGTACTTGGTCATTTGTGTTCTCTGCATGCCTGGCTTAGATCAGCTGATGTGCTGCTGTGTATCATATTTAATAAATGTGACAGCAGAACAAAAGGCCGTCAACTACACCACAATTACTCCAGCATAGACAATCCCTGTGGAAGTGCGTTAGAGCGTCGGGAGAAGAGCTGCCGTGGGTACAAAGCTTAGCACAATAACATAAATAGAAGACAAACTCATACAAATTGGCATATGTGCATTGATGTTACTTACTAGGTTCTGCTGGCAAAGCCAATAAAATTGCTGGAATTTCTGGGACATCAAGAGCTGTGCGCTTCCTACAGCACTCCGGATCTTCCCCAGGACTAATACACAGACAGGGAAGGAGATAAATATTTAATAACCATGAGAGCTATTGAAAATCTCACACATTTATACAGTTAATGGAGTTCATGAAGTGTCTATACACTCATATACCAGCGAACTTGCACATGAACATGCATATGTTTCCACTAAAAAGCAGTAAAAAAAAAATCGCGTACGGTTCAGTATAGAACAGTACGCAATTATTTCCATTTCCATTATCAGAAGTTGTAAATGGTACCAAAATACCAAACCGTTTTGGATCCTTCTGTTGGGATACCTAACTACTAATAGTACTGGTACCAAAAGGGTGTAGTTACACTCACTGCAGAACGTTGATTGGTTGAGAGAGAATCATTACTTGCTCGTGTTACAAGGAGAATGACAACAGAATATCTTTGCAACACTGTGAATTTTTCGGCTGTTTGCTTAAACAAAGCCACTATATGTCCTCCATTGTTGTGTACTGTGATTTTCTTCTTCAAACTAGAATGATGTTGTTTGCTAATTTTCGGCATACACCAAGGTGGTGGAAACGCACCAAATCAAAATATTAGAATGATTTCTGAAAAGGATCATGAGATATATACATATACACACACACATTAACAAATAATCCAATCTAACCCCAAAGAGTGTACTGCATCTGCTCTTTTCAAGTTTAAGTGCTGTAGGTAGCGAGAGTTTGTTGCTTAAAGTGTTAGTTCACCCAAAAATGACAATTCTCTCATTAAGTACTCACCTACAAAATAACGACTTTTCAACCATATCTAGTGATGGCAGATTTCAAAACACTACTTTACGAATCGTTTGTTTCGAATCAGTGGTTCGGTTCGCGTATCAAACTGCCAAAGTCACGTGAACTATTGAAATTTTGAAACACTTATCACGTAACCAAGTCTCGTTTACTGAAATCACGTGACTTTGGCTCTCCAAACCACAGATTTAAAACAAATTATTCATAAAGCTTTCTTTATTCCATATGCATTAAGCAGTGTTTTGCGATCTGCCATCGTTCGATATTGTTGAAAAGTCGCACAAAATTAACTTAAATTAACTTGCTGTCAATGCAGGCCTCACTGAGCCATGGGATTTTATCAAAAATATCTTCATGTGTGTTCTGAAGATGTGTTACGGGTGTGGAACGACATGAGGGTGAGTAATTAATGACAGAAATTTCATTCTTGGGTGAACTAACCCTGCAACACCCAATTAAATGGTCTTCATGTTTTTTTTTTTTTTTTTTTTTTAAAAAACAGCTTAATCTAGTTTGTTGGTGTTAGCTGGCCTTGAAATCTTGTTTTTAAAGGGTCTTGGGTACTTTTTAGCTGGTCAGGTTGAGAGACCAGTTGGCCATCCAGCTAAACACCAACTGGAAAACCATCTTAAACCATTAGACCAGTAAACCAGCTTTTTTAGCAGGGTCAAAGTACAATGGGAACATGACAAATGCAGTGTGTATTATGTGACTGTCAATATACTCTGAAAGGATGTGAATACTTTCAAAAACTCCACAACAGTGATTCACTCTTTCACATTCTCAAGTGCATTCTCACACAGTCATTTCTGTGCATTGTCTCTCTCAGACTGAAGTTCAGAGTCTCAGCGCTGCTCTGAGCTCTTTGCCATGGAAACCTGACAGATGTTGACAGACGTAATTGCTCACATGGCAGCACTCTCAGTGTGAGCCTCTAATAACCTGGAGCTCTGCAAACGTTTCACGGTTAAATGTGACACTTCTTTGGATTCATACCTGACACTTTGAAACCTGGAGCCAAACTCTCCAGCAAACAAATATTATAATATAAAGATTTAACGGCTCATGAATCCGGAGCTCTGTTAACTCACTTTCCTCTGACAGATCGTTCTCCTCCGCCTCTCCCTCCAGCTCTTTGCACCACCCCTCCATCTTTTTCGTCTCTGTGTGCAGAAGCTGCATGAACCAGCTTCCGTCTCTCCTGCAAGAGGGTGACGCTCTTCCCGAATCCGTAGGTTGGGGCGGTGTCACGGTAACGGCCACGGTGGCGATAGGTTCCCGTGGCGAGGGCTCCAGCCAGGGTTCGGGGCTACGCTGGGGACTCGGAGGCTCTGTGGGGGTGCGGTAGTCCTCACGGTAGCTGAAGAGACCCTGGGTGCGGACGGTCCGTACGGCGCCATACTGTGTAGGGGTGCTGGGCTCACTGTGACGCTGGAAACCTCCACCAAACTGAAGACCTTTATCCTCCATTAAAGGAAAACCCTCCAACTCCAGATCAGCCTGAACGGCGGCGGTGACACTGTTGGACCGCTTAAATCGGCCCTGTCTGTATGAGAGAGAAAGATCTCAAATGAGACAACATTTCACTCCTGGAGACAACAACATTTCACACTCAGCTGGTACTTCAGCAAATCGCACCTCACAAACCCTTCACACGTAGAGATAAAACAGAGGTGCTCGATATTTACCGTCTCTCGTCTTCCACTTGAATCCCAACAGACTGATACTCTCGAGAGCTTTTGCTTTCACACTCAGAATCAGTCGCTGCTTCCACCTACAATGACAACACAGACATTTAACTGATAATTATTGACCATGTTCATACTTATGATACTTCATTATATGATTAGCATTACTATTATAACCTATAAATAGTGCAGAATTGTACATTTGTAAAACTATTTTCAAAGTTTACATACAATTTTCAATTCTGTATTTTCAATTTGTGTCAGACTTTTGCATCTCATTGTATATGCACATGAATGGGATAGACGCTGATCCTAAAATTGTAAGTTCAGTCCCAAGTCAGAAACCGGTGCAACTACACATGCTGACAAATAACACAAAAATGATTTATTATTTATTGGGGGGATAAAAGCTCAGTTTGATTTCCCAGGCTGAGAAATTAGAGATATAAAATGCACACACACACAAACACAGTTTCTAGTCCACAAGTAACTCAATAAATAATACATAATGTGCTATCCAAATATGTCAAAAAGAGTAAGAGAGGCTCATTTTTAAATAATTGTATTCATTATGTAATCTGGCAAAATAAATAAGCAGGTTTTCAACATTGATTTAGTAAAAAATTATCTTTCAAGTACAAAAAAATAGTGATAAACTGCCATGCCCAGTCCAAGAGCCACTGAGGAAGGTGAGGGGAACTCAAGCCAGGAGGTAATAAACTATGAGACATGCATTAAATTCTTGAGAAACTTATGACTTATGACTATGTCATTTAGTTAAGTGAACCACAGGTCCAAACAACTGCAGCACAGACAACATATTTTAAATAATTTTGCAGCTATAATACATAATAAAATATAAATTTATCATGTACAACACACACACACAAGATGGATACAAAAAATGTCTATTTCAAATAAATACCGTTCTACATAAAAGAATATGACTGTATCGTGTTGAAAACAGCACAACTGTTTTAATCACTGATAATAAGAAACGCTTCAGAAGGATCATGTGAAATTGAAGACTGGAGTAATGATACTGAAAATTCAGCTTTTTTTTTTTTAAGAATTGTAATATTTCACAATGTTTTATTGATTTTTTTACTTTGATCAAATGCAGCTTTGGTGAGCATAGGAAATGCTTAAAAATCTTACCAGCCCCAAACATTTGAACCATAGTAAATATTTTTAATTTTATTTTAAATAATTAAGCAGTTATCTTTACCAGTTACCACTCCATGCTACTCCATGGATTTGTATTCGGTAATAATACATTCCTGAGATGGTATATACATTTAATTAGCTAAAAAGACATTCTATAATAACTTGAATATCCGAAGGTCAATCTTTCAGGTATATCAAAAAGATGTCTGTCGCTTAGAAGTGTCTGTCTCAATAAGAACATCAGACCATCTGTAGAAAGTGTGACTCACACAAGCACTGGAAAAGGACAGGAAGGGAAAGGGTGACCTCAGAATCAGAGAACAAGATGGTTCACATCACAGATCAGAAAAATCAGCTGTCCCTGATCTAAAAAGTAGAAAGGCTGAGCACAGGAATTCTGTTTGAGCGAGTCAGACTGCCAGGCTTGAAGGAATGAGGATTACGGCTAGGTGAGCAGTGCGTCCCTCAACTGTTTGATAATGCGTGAGGGAGGGCACTCTGTGTGCTCGGGGTTCCTTCATAGATACAAAACGGTAGCAGCAGCAGTCTGAGGTAACTGTGGTGAAGAATGTGTCACTTCAGTCATTGTCACATTTAAACAAAATTCAAAACTGGTGTGGTGAAGGTGCAAAAGGTTGACAGTAACAAGGGACTGTCAGTGTCAAACATTGTCTGTCATCATTTACTTACCTTCAAGTTTTTCCAAACCTGTATTGGTTTCGCTTTCTTCTGCTGAACA
This sequence comes from Opsariichthys bidens, assembly GCA_037194245.1. Taxonomy (NCBI): domain Eukaryota; kingdom Metazoa; phylum Chordata; class Actinopteri; order Cypriniformes; family Xenocyprididae; genus Opsariichthys; species Opsariichthys bidens. The sequence continues at coordinate 17,850,405 of CM074286.1, read as the reverse complement.
CAAAAGAAGTTATTTTGAAGAATATGGGTAACCAAACAGTTGATGGACCCCACTGATTTCCATAGTAAGGGGAAAAAAAGTACTAAGAAGTCAATGGTGCCCATCAACTCTTTGGTTACCGACATTCTTCAAAATAGCTTCTTTTGTGTTCAGAAATCCATACAGGTTGGGAACAACTTGAGGGACAGTAAATGATGACAGAATTTTCATTTTTGGGTGAACTATCCCTTTAAGCCGACTAAATGATTAGAGAACTCTGGATATATGAGTCTTTTCATTGGAAGATGAAGAAATTTTGATGAATTGATTCATAGTCAAAAATAAATAAATAAAAACATGGAAGAATCCTTCAAAATAAGATCAATTAAATGCATTTAGAAAATAGACCTTCTGGGAAAACCAGGATGCTACTGGAAGAGGTGTTAGTGAGGACAGCAGGGGGGGCTTACCCTGTGGTGGGTCCTAATGCCCCAGTGTAGTGACAGGGACACTATACTTTATCAAACACCATCCTTCAGAAGAGATATTAAACCGAGGTCATTAAAAATGGCACTTCTCGTAAAGAGTAGGGGTATAACCAAGGTAGCCTGGCCAAATTCCATTGGCCTTTATAAATCAGGACCTCCTTTGAATTGGCTTTATAACTCTCTCTCCTCTCCACCTATAGCCAGTGTGTAGTGAGCACACTGGTGCCGTTGTTATGTGGCTGATGTCACATTATCCAAGTAGATGCTGCACACTGGTGATGGTTGAGGAAACACACCCTCATTTCGCCGTACAGGTGTACAGTAGTACATAGTAAATCACCATATAAATGCCTCATTCATTCAATAGTCAACTAAAATTAGATGCCATTTTAGTCTGAATAAAACTGCCTAAAATGAATTAAATAGTGAACCAGGAAATAGTGGATTTTCATCAGCAAACTGGCCCGGGAAATGAGATTCAGTCAAGCAAGATAAAAAGGAAGATGTCAACTGACAGAATCAAGAAGACGTCTGCTAGCTTTTCTTTACCTGCAGATCTGACCACTTTCATGACGCAATCCAACACAGCTCACAAACTACAACCCCTATGCATCTACCTGAAAGGATAAACCAAGACTTTCCCTTCTGCACAATCTGAAAAATATTTACATAATATTGAAGTTTAGTGTGGCATTTCAGCATCAGACTATCATGCGTCGTTCAGCTAAATAGGTCATACCCCAAACTCATACCATTTGCCATTTGATCAAATGTTGCTACGGCAAGTCGATAGTGCCACAGAGAAACAGTGTTTACAGACTAAACGGCCTACTTAGATTTATCTCTGTACATTAAGTTGGAATACTAAATTACACACATCACATTTACACTTTCATGACATGCAGTTTAATAGAGCATATTGACCAATGTACTCCCAATATAACCAGGAATCAAGTTTAAAACTTGGCAAGTGCCATGTCTGATTAAAAATTGGTTTTGGTGAGTAAAAATTGGAAAATTAGAAAATTTATTAACATATGTTTGTTTTGTTGTTGTTGTTGTTGTTGTTTTTTATTTGGGGGGGGGTATTCCTTGAATTAAGCTGCCAAAAAACAATGTGTTTTTAATTTTGATTCATTGAACTGGTCATCATGTGGAGTGTGACAGAGAGTGACAGAGACCTGTGCTGTTTGTCACTAATATGCATGGAAAACAGCTAAATAATTGCAGTCTTGAAGGCAAACATATTTTTAATAAAAATAATAATGCAAAATTCTGTTTCATGGCTGGTAATAAATATTTATGGACTCAATTCACCCCCATTAATTGTGCTACCTCTGTGCATAACCTCTAGGGGGTAGTGTGGACAATGAATGGAGAACAGATGCGCCAAAGGGCTGAGAGAGGCAAACCCATTTAACATTATTAAGACATGATCTCAACACAGATATTCACAAGGCAAAGACAGATAACTGCTGGCAAGAGACAGCAAGAGAGAGAGAGAGAGAGAGAGAGAGAGGGAGGACGAAAGAGAGAGAGAGAGAGAGAGAGAGAGAGATGGAGAAATAGGGAGATTAAGAAAAGGAGAGAGAGGGAGAGCCCATTCAGTGAAGCCTGAGTTGAATGTTAATTAATGGATTGCGGTATGATGACTCATAGGAAGCTATTTTTAGCATGACAACACAGACTGGAGGTGTATGGCTTTGTATATACTTATGTGTTAGGACTTCAACATAACCTATAATGCTTTAGTTAGGTAAGATTCACTTTGCATGAGTGCCTGTGGGTTGGATATATCATTAGTCAGCACTCTGTTCAAGAATATTTTGCTCACAACAGACTGACGGGAGCTCAAAACAGCAGGGAAGTGGTAAGAGAAGGCAGCTTTCTATTCAAACCAGCTAAAACTGAAGTCACAGGACAGAATGGCAAAAACAAACAAACAAACAAACAAACTGTTTGCAAACAGGTTTTCACCATTGGTCAACGAAATCAACCAAAAGAAGTTTATGTTTTGCTGACATAAAAAAGTTAAAACATTCTTTAAAATACCTTATTTTGTGATCCACAGAAGAAAGAACTTCATAGAGGTTTGTAATAACATGAGGGTAGGTAAATGATGACTGGATGAACTATTCTTTTCTAAGTGGTAATGCAGGATCTTAGATTAAACTGTCACACTTAACCTGTATTCCTATTGAAGACCTTGGTGTTTTTAGGTAGTCTTCCGCCCTGGACACCAGCACAGCTTTATCACAGGTCATTACTGAGCTGTGGCTATCTGTGGAGGGGTGTCTCTTTCCTGCCATCGCCATGGCAGCCGCTTCCATGGCAATAGTGACGGCCTTGGCGCTGTCCAGACTGTCAGTAGAGTTATAAAGGGCTCGACCCAAACTCAGACTCAACCCATCAGAACCCCAAATGCCTGTGGGATAAGAGTAAAGAGAAGACTGTGTCATTCTAAGGAGAAATATAGAGACAATGAGGTTGTGAATGATGCAATGTTCAGAATTAAAAGAATATTTGTGGGTTTACAAAAAGCTACATTTATTGCATATTAACATGATTTTTGTATGAAGGAAATCGCTTACTAGCCTTTGCTGTGGAAAGTTACTTTAAATTTTACATTCATCACACCACAAATTATGTTGATTGAGCTTAACTTATTAAACCTGGATGTTCCCTCATTTGTCACATAGTCAGTGTTTAGTTTATGCATTGTTGTTATCAGTGTTGGGGGTAATCCATTACAAGTAATTTGAGTAATGTAATCAGATTACTTTTTTAGTAAAACATCACTTTTTCAATTTACAACAAAATATCCAAGTTACTTTTTAAAATAAGTAATTCAAGTTACTTTTTCACATTTATTGACTGACAGCTCTCCTGTCCCTATGTTGAGAGAAGAGCAGAAGTGTTGCATGTGCTGTGAAAACTTATTGTAGTTCTAGACTAAATGTGAACATGCATTTACTCATCTCACTTACACATAAATATGCATTCTCTTCAGCCTGAGGCTTATTCATTTCGCTTTTGGTGTGAAAGAGCCTTAAAATTTGCCAAAAATATTATTTGTTTTGTTGTTATTAAAAAACAAACAAGTAACCCCAGCCCAGGTGAGAAAAACTACCGTAAAAATAATGTAACACATTACTTTTCATAAAAAGTAACTAAGAAATGCAACTAGTTACTTTTATTTAGGGAGTAACGCAATATTGTAATGCATTACTTTTAAAAGAAACTTTCCCCAATGCTTGTTGTTATTGTCAACAAAAACTAAAACTATTAAAATTCTATTTGGGTAACTGAAATGAACTTAGCCTAAAATAAAATATATGAAGAAAAACTTAAATCTAAAAAACATAATAGAAATTCTGCCTTGGCAACAAATTGAAATAAACAAGTTAAAGTACTAAAAAAAAAAAATTAAAGCTATGCAAGAAATATTTATAGAAAAATGTAAATGAATAGAAAATATACAAAAAACTGAAAACATAAAAATAAAAAGCCAAGAAATAATACTAGAATAACACTGACCACCTCTAGCTAGTTGTCCCTCGTGGTAGGCATCCTGCGTGGACTCTGTGCTGCTCTGCGCAGTGATGGAGATGAGGGGTTTGGAGGTGGAACGAGGGGGCACGGGTGGAGGCGTCCTCTTATAGGTGGGTGTACTGGGTGTGTAGGTGACCGCTGTTAGAGGGAGAGGTTTGAAGTTAAATATCTCCTCTACATCAACACAATGTTACCAAATGTTCAAGATTGGAGGGGGAGACCAAATGTAAAGTTTTAAGAAATGGCCAAGACCCCCAGATTAATCAGCCACTATTCTGAATCCTGAACATATTGTAGTGCAAAACACTGATTACTCATTCAAAATGAAGAAAATGTGTCATAAATGAGTCTGCTGACTAAATTATAGCAAGTTACATACTATATACACAATTCTAACACAAAATCTCACTTCATTATTTAGGGAGAAAATCAGTGAGAAATAGTACTCTGATGTTCTTGTAAACAGACTGTGAAGCCTGCCATGTGTTCTAATGAGCAAAAGGTTATCCACAAATCTTTTTCTGTTCTAATCCACACAGCTGGACCAGGCAGATAAATGGATCTTTGATTTGGATGAAATACTGTTCAAAAGTTTGGGGTCAGTACTTTTTTCATTTCTTTTAAATTTTTTTGGAAAGGAATTAATTAGACATTAATCAAAAGTGACAGAAAAGACATTTAAAATATATTCATTAAAGAATCCAGATTTTTTTTTTTATTATTATTATTAAACCCTGCTAAACCACCTCTCATCACATCAGCCAGATTTAAAACCTCACAGAAAGGTCATGTGAACAACTGACTCAGAGAGACTGATTGAACGAAAGAGAGATAAGGAGAGATTAAAAGTGAAAGATGGATGGATCGTAACAAAGGGATATTGGAGGGAAGAGAGAGAGAGAGAGAGAGAGTTTGAAGGGCCGAGAATGAATGAGAAAGGAGGAGAAGGAGCGAGCAGAGTGATTCAGCAGTGGTACAAAAATAGATGTTACAGCCAAACAAATAATGCAACAGGGACTCGTAACTCTCTTTCTGTGCTGCCTGTTTTATCAAATGAGCTAAGAGTGATGACATCGTGCTTTCATCATTACGAAGAGAAAGGAAGTGAGGAAGGGGGAAATGAGAGAGAATGAGTTTATGAGAGTGCTTCGCACGACTAAACTAGCGATTACAATCCTACAAAAAAACAGTGTTGATGACACTCATCTTGTTTTATGCTGACTGCACTCAAGAATCATTAGACAGCTATAAATAGTGAAATATATTCAAGGGAGACACGACCAATCACAATTCAGTATCTTAATAGATGTAACGAAATTAAACCAATCACAATTCAGTATGCAAATGCATAACAACATCACTGTCAGTTAGAATGTGAATGCTGAACATTCTTATCAAAACAGGTCAATAGAGTGCAACAGTCGGATCTTGGAAGTAAAAATCCCTTCATATTTTTAGAAAGGGGAATGGATTTTAACCGATAACTAAACCTTTAAAGAGGTTGTTAATCAACGTTACATGCTTTTTTTCTTAAACCAATAGCCCGCATTATATCAACTTATTTTTTAAATAAATATAGTTTAGTCATGAAACTCTTCCGAACAGCTGATTGGTTCACTTAAAGCTAATTGGTAGTCCAATTGTTCTGTTTTGTTCTATTTACATAACCTATTTATTCCTGACTTCAAATCGGATCAATTCATTGCAGCGCACCATGGGATTTTGCTTGCCCTCCACTTTCCCCAGCACCACCTGCCTAGATCTGCTCAGGGGGTTCTCCCTATGTTTCCCTTGCAGCAGCCTAAATTCACTTCAGAGTTTTTATGTGCGTTTTAGATGTATTCCCAGCAGCAGCAGCTAGTCCGCCAAGACCGGACCTGTGTACATTCCTTGTATATTAATAAATGCTGTTTAAATTCATTCTGAGAATTGTCAAGTTTGAGCTGTGTTTAGCAGTAGGATTCCTGATGAGGTACTATTTTATGCATTATTCCTGATGCAAGGAAATCCACGGGAAATGTCAGAGAAATGCGAAAATAATTCATCAAAATTTCTAGAAGCCACTATAGTGAGGGCACTGTGAATGACAGAGTCATTCATAAGAATTCAGAATTTATAAGTCTTTCTTTCATTAAACACATATTTATTTACTTTTTAAGTTTGTAATGCTGTGATTCACCTCTTAGCTGGTTAGTTTGGTTCATGGCTTATAACTCTGAAAGGCTGTTTTAAAATTCTGAATAGGGACAATAATATACAGTATTTGATTATTCTGATGCGGGTACCTGAACATGAACCCTGTTTGAAGGATCAATAAACTTATTTAAAGCTATAATAAAGCTATGATGAAAAGATGCATGGTGTGCCTTTACCTGGTGGCTGTTGTGAAGGACGGTCCACACTGCCTGAAGAAGGGAGATGGAACTGAATTCCTATAAGCAAACATACACAAACTTTTTGAAGCCAGACCACACTCACACAGACAGACACAAACATACATACATACATACATACATACGTCATTCTGAGCTCAGTACACATACATCAAAACTTAATTTTGCATCATGGGCTAGTTTACAGTTAGAAAATCATTACTTAAACACCTGATGAAAAGTGATCATCCTTCTATATATATACATAAAATATTCTTCCACTGTGTGTTTAAGAGACCACATACATCAGAAAAGAGAAATCAATAATCACTAAAACAGTAAAAATAAATAAATAATAAAAAAAAGTCACTCTAACCCAAATTAAATATCTGTTTTAGTCAAAGCTAACAATTTCAGAAATGAAATCATAACACCAAAACGGCATGCTGCAATCTCTTGAAAACGGCACGGGTTCATTGCTGCTTCACAGAACCTTCTGAAAACTTGTGCTTTTGTGTAATGTCACACTGAATTATTTGCGATAACAACTTAAGTGTTACTGAGGTAGTTTGCTCAGCTATACACTTGTTTACCTGTAGGGCCTTCATCAGGAAATTAATATTATTATTACAGCAGATCAAGAAGTATAATAAGGCTTACCAGTACAGAGTAAACAAAAGGATGCATACATGTGTTCGTAAAGAGAACTGAGCAGAATGCTTACAACTGTAGCTGTACTGTAACTTACAACAAAGTGTTTAAAAACCCTCCTAGTTCAGAGACCACCATGCATCGGTCTAAAACAGTTGAAGTTCTGATGTAAAAGTTCTTGTTTTATTATTTAATGAAATTAATAACATTCACTTAGTTACAAATCATCATGATTGCAGACATTTAAGATGATCTCAGAAAAACCAACAATCAGCTGACAGAAGTGAAGAAACACAGAGATAAAGAGGTTCGTTTTCACATGGTTTTTCAGGCTTAAGATCTCTGTGGTTAATATTCGAAAACGTTACAGTCAAAATGGTTTCATTCTGAAATTTTTAACCCATTAAGAAGAAAAAAAATCACAGTGGCACAACAATATTGAGGCTGAATGGTTAAACGCCCACATTCATGAGCCAGACAAGGCACACAATGCACAAGCAGCCAATGAAATGTGCAGTACCAAGAAAAACCCCTCCCCCCCAAAGAAACACTGCTTTTACTACACTTAAATGACCCATAAGGCTATGTTAGGTATTTCCTGCCCACTGAAAAGACTTGCAATGACTTAAAATAGTGGGGATGGGACCAATGAGCATCTTAATGTGTTTATTTGTTTTGCTACAGTCAGTTTTGTCCTGCACTTTAAGCACCTGTGGGTGTGTTCTAGATATGTACGTACAACCCACTTTTATTACTCAAGAAATAGCTCTCCAGCACAGCAGAGGGCAATATGTGGACAATGTTTTAAAATAAGGCCTGAGAGCTCTGTTATGAATAAAGGAAGACCTGTTGGCGATGGCTAAATCCCAATACGCATGCTAGTTGTACTATATAGTGTATGAGATAAGGATTAGTGTCTCACGTATCACAAAATTGCATACTATTTCAAGTGAATGTTCAAAATATGCATCTGCCTGTGCTTTATAGGTTAATATTTCCCAAAAACTCTTGCGCTACACATGGAAATCATGGTCGCCATTTGAACTGACTCTTTTATGCTGTATTAAGACCATTTTCTAACCATACTGTACATATATAGTTGTGGTATGCGAACTGGGAATTAGCCAACATTTCCATTCTAACATTGAATATTTACAGATTATAGATATGTTGCAATGGTTTAAATTTATAGGGAAACACATTTAAAATCTTCATAATCTTTTAAAACTATCCAATATTTGCATTCTCAAAACTCACTGTAAATGTCTGTCAGTTGGCTGGCTGACTAACAAAAAAGCAGAGAGTGCTGAAAGTCCAGGTTTTAAATAAATAAATAAACAAGCAAATAAATCTAAACATAATTATATGCATTGTCTACAACCACTTGATTAAAAATACATTCACTACTACCAATAACATAAAACTAAAATCTCCACTACATTAACTACTTCAGTTTTAGTACGACTTTGTCACACTAATTAATTGTATACTGTTGCTAATAATTCATCACTGTATCTGGTTTCATAATTTCCTCTGATTGTCAGATACAAGATCATTGCATTGCATTTGTCCACACAAACCAAATTTGAGCTGTTAGAGATAGCCAGTGTTTTCTTTAGTACCCTGATATTCCCTCACAACATGTACATAATGTTCATAAAAATACACAGACTGCAGATTTGACATCGATAGCTTCAGTCACCATATTGGCACAAATAAACTGGGATCTCATTTTAAAGATGGGGAGCTCTAATAGCAGTTAATGAGAGCTGTGTGTGTAATGTTATTAATATTTGCAGGAACAATCACTGGATACAATAGGCTGTACATTTAAAATAATTAAGGGAATCATTGGGGAATATAATATATGTGGAAATTAAGGATGCACAGTATTTTGTATCTAATTTATAGTAATAGGTGTGGATTTACAATATTAGCATTGATTTGTAAGAAGTGTGCATGATTAATTTTGTTTAAAAGGTTACAGCTAACTGTACAAGTAGTGGCCAGTCACCTCAAAGTGCATGTTTATACTGTACCACAGTTCTTCATTCCTAACCCATATGCAGTTTTGTGGTCTGTAGATCTATATCCCATGTTTAAATAAACTTTTAAAACTACCCACATGCTCAGTGTATGTTCATGTAACCCCAGCAGATTAACAGAGCTTCAAACCTCAGTAACCGAGTTCCTTAAATGTAAGTCACCTTAAGAAATATCCATTTAATATTAGTATCTGATAAATTGAATATGAATATGCCCAGAAAGAGAATCCAAAAATATCACATTCAACCTGTCCTATTTCCCACCAGATCTGTATAAGATGAGCAAAAAAAAAAGGATAAAAAATGAAAGAGCAGTCACTTCTCAGAGTTTCATAAGATAGACGTTGTGTCTTCGAAAATTTCACAGTACTAATCTGTCCTCCACTTTTACAGCAAGACTTTGGCTCTGAAGACATTGAGTAAAATGGAATAAAGGATTCCATCATTCATACCAGAGAAACAACCATTACATTACATTCAAAGAAAAAAAAAAAGATTATCAAAATCCATAAAATGTATCCAAGCAATATGCAGTTGTTTCAGGTAGTCTTTGGCCAACATCCATTTCATACTCTGTCTTGTTCCATCTGAAAAAGGATTCTCCCTATCCCCCCCCCCCCCCCCCCCCCCAACCCTATCAGAGCATGACCAAGGAACAAATTTCTGGTTTATGCCGGACCAGCTCGTACAGAGATTTATTTTACAATTTACTCTGTAGTTTCTAAAGTTCATTGGAGAGAGTGTCTTGACTGGAAGTCTTTGTTCTCTGCCAAAAAACAATCACAGTATTTACTAAAATACATTTCAGTCTATGTAAAGCCAGAGAGTGTCCCTGGAGAGGAGTGAAGTTCAAGGTGACTCACCGGTTTTGCTGTGTAAATAGGTGCTAAATGTCTGAAGTACATTAATGCAGTGCCATTACTGTCATCAGACTACTTTTAGCTACAACATCTGTCATAACCTCATCTATGCCTCAATTGTAACAATGTCTTGTCCCTTCTATTTTTTCCCTTTTAACGCTCTCTACTTCTCATTTTGTCTTATATAATCACACACACACACACACACACACACACAGAGGAGAGACACAAACCTGTAAACATCTTGCTACATAACCTAACAGTCTTACATTCTGTCTGTAAATATTATATGTGATTATCTATTGCACACCCCGTGTAGCTTCATGCACTTTTCGGAGAGCTCAGAGTGACAGTGACATATAAGACATCTCTGAATTGTTTGAGTATTTCTTGTGGTAAATTTCCATACTGGCACTCCGTGACATTGGCTGCCGTCCACGTGCTTTCCTCTGCCATCGAATCCACAGGAAATTCCTACCGGATGGTGTATGAGAAGGGCTGCTTATGGCTGCTGTTCCCTTTGGTGACCCATTATCGCTTGTTTCACTCTTAGATACATCTAAAGCTGACTGGAGCTCCAACAAGGATAAATTGAAGGGGTGCACAGTCGCTGGGTCTATGGTAGCAAGTCCAGGTGGATTCAGCTCCCGTGACGTCGGTTCATCCATGCAAGTGACCTCAGGATCAAAGGTATCTGACTCAACTGAGCAGAGAACGGCAGAGTAGAGAGTCTCAGACTCCAGGGGAGCTGAGTCCACAGTGTCTGGCTGGATTGGGAAATTTATCATCGGGTCAGGAAAATCTACATTCTGGTCATCTTCCTCTTCAGAGTAGGCCTCCGGGACATTCATGGCACCACCTTCTTCAGCAAAAACCATGAATGTTTCCTTTTTGGACCACAAAACAAGAGTCTGAGTGTCAAGTTCATGTGCAGCTGGCTTTTGACAAATAGGAAAATGAGGTTCAGGACTCGCTGGGTTTGATATGTCAGACTCTGTTCGGGATTCAGGCTCTGGAGTGGCAGGTTGGAGATAAATAGTGTCCAGTAGTTCTGGAAGGGGTGGCTCTTTTTCTGTAGACTCACGGGAATATTCATAGACAGTTTCTGGGGTTGGAGGGTTTGGCAGGGATAGATCTACAGGACCTGGGCTTTGAGAGCCAGAAACATTGAGCTCAAGAGATTCTAAACTTGGCCATTTTAAGTCATGAAGATTCATAGAATCTGGGGTCATTGGACTCAGGACAACAGAGTCCAGGTCTAGCGATGTGAAGTCCATAGGTTCTTCATCTGTATGACTCAACAATGTTTGCATGGATTCTAGAACTGACTGTTCCTGTGTAGACGTGCTATCAAGGTCCGGTGTACATAGACCAGGTTGTTCCGGAGACTCTTGAGAGGGCTCATCAACAGATTCTTCGGGTGGAGTGCCAGTATCATCCGGATCTAGTTTAGGCCACTGCAAACTGGCCAGGTTTACTAGTTCTACATTTGTGAAGTCTAAAACAAGAGATTCCACATGCTCAGGAGTTGATGACTTCATAAAGCAATATGGCTCTACCTCTGGCACTGGTTCTGGGGGATCTGGAGGAGTCATGGAGTCCGAATCTAGATCAGGCCAACAAAGTGACGCCACATCAACAGGATCAGGAGGGGTAAGATTAGCAAAAGTAGGATCATCAATGTCTGCTAATTCAGAGTTGGGGTCAGTTTGAAAAAATGGTGAAGAGGCCGAAACCTGCAGGACATTTTGATCTGCAGGTTCTGAGGGAGACATGGATAAAACATTGGGATCAACTGGTGAGGGGCAGTTAACTGCTGCGTCTGCCGTGTTCTGTCGTACCAGTGTCTTACTTCCTGCCTGGGTGCTGACAGACACTTGAGGAGCAGCTGTCTGGGTTTCCCTTACCCAGCTCGGTGACCAGGTGCTGTAATGTTGCGTGAAGGTGGAAAAGTTCCTGTTAAAGGCTCTGAGCTCTGTGCACAGATCCTTTCTGAGCTCAGCTAACTCCTTACGCATGGCTGACACATCCTCCCTCCACTGCTGGCTGATGGCCAGGGCCAGATCTGCCGTCTCCTGGACACTTGACTGAACAGGGCGCGGCCTGATGGGCGCGCTCGTTTTCAACGGGGGTAACGAGGGAGTCGTGGTGGGTGAGCTATTACCATAAAGGGTGCTGGATTCGTCTCCTCTCCTGCGGAGGCCCGTATCCCCACAGGCCATGGAGGTTATGTCTGGCCCCTCGCTGAGTAAATTGTCCTCATTAAGCAAACCAGTGCCCTCCAGCACATCATTTCCCTCTGGAAGAAAAATATAAAAATGCCAGTGTATATAATGTGCCCAATGGTGAGGCCAGCTGGGGATTTGTGCTGCTTGCAGGCTCCATTTAGAGTTCAACCAAATATTTGTGAGCCAAAATAAGTGTCAGGCCAGATCACATCGTTTTTTGTGTGAATGATGTTATCACACAGGTCAGATAAAAATCTTAACTGTGTGTTGCAGGGATATGGAAATTAATTATTTATAAGACAAAGATTCAGAGAAGTATGAACACAATTTGAATGGAAGGTTTTTGTAAAATTGTACAATTTGTTTTGAGTTTTGCTCAGTATGCAACAAACGCAATCTCAACTCCCTGTACTTTAGGTGACGGGAGCTAGTTATTGTTTTGAGTTATTGTGATCACGCTAGCAAACAGATCCCATTTTGACTCACAGCTTTTTTTTCTCTGTTATTACTCTGCCTTCTCACTCCATCCTTTATTTGCATATTCATCTCTCAAAGCACAAAACAGAGAACTGAAGCCTGGGGACACCTGCAGGGGATAATAACAATGACATCTCATAGAGCATTACCAGGTCCCTCTGACAGAGCAGGTCTGTGCTTTGTGCCTTGAAAGGAGGCAATTGTGAGCAAAAGCTTTCAGTCTCTTTTTTTTGTGTGTGTGTGTCTCAGCAAAGCAGGTATGAACCCTATTGAACATGAGAGGTCCACTTTGACCCATCACTGACCAGGTCTTTACTGGGGGAATCATTGTCTTCAACCGGTACCTCGACACACAAACAGCCGAATTCAAACAAAAAAATTAGCTCATTGCTTTAGCAATGGTTTTAACACATGCCATTTTTGTGATCAGTGAACTGACTCTTTGAAATATTCCTTGCCCAGTCACTGTTGCAAAACATATATGAGACTTGCTATAGTGGATTTAGTCAAATTAAGCTCATAATCAAGTGTTTTTAAAGAGACTCCCTTTGTTAGAAAGCCAATATTGCTCGTTATACTGCAAGCATATTTCAGTGAGAAGGCAGTGCAAAAAATGCCAGAGCATATTTACTGTATATTGTCTATCTAAATTGTCCAGTGATTGGACTTTGATGCTCTTAATTATATTTATTTAGGTAGCTTGTTTCACCTCTGACCCTTAAACCATCTGAAAACTCAAACACTCAAGCTCGGCTTCTGTTGCGGACCCTGTGGGAGAGAGAACTCAAAACTGATGCGTTTAAAACCAGCTTCCACAGCCGGAAGAGATAGTGAGAGAGAAAAAGAGAGAGAGAGAGGTAGAAACTAGGAGATGTGTGAGAGTGAGAAACAGAATGCCCACAGAGTGACAATCACCCAACTGAGAAACATTTTGGGATCGCAATACACACCACCTCGTGTCTCCATCATTGCTTTTCACCCCCTCCCTGTCTGTTAGCCAAGAGTCAACTGAGGCAGAAAATAGGACAAGGTAGAGATCCAAATTGAAAATCTTGAGAGACAAAACACACAATGGAAGAATAAAAAAGGTCATACCTTAATTTGGACACAATATTACAAAAAGGGGGGAAAAAAGAAAAAAATTGGATGTTTCACTTTTCACCATTTTATTTTTTGCCACAATATTTGATGATTGAATTCAATAGGGTTCATATTCTTATGCTCTGAGGCACACCAGCACTTACCTCTGGGTTATGAAGCCGTCCACAAAGCAATCACTTCGCTGTAAGCAGTTCACATGCATGCATGCCATGCTACATGTAAAATGATGCATTCATTTAGACATCATCATTTAGATGAACAGCTTTTCCACTGATCTGAATCTAACTGAGAAACGCTATACTCTTCAATTCTTTCAAAGGGTTCAGCTTTTGCGCTCTTAATAATTAAGTCATGCACATTTTAAATTCATGAAATTCATAAAATTATGTAATCACTGAGCTAAGTGCTCTTGTTTTTAAACTGACATTTTCTTAATTAAATTGCTCATTCATCGTTATGAAGGTTATTTTATTGTATTACCAGAAACTGTATTCATTAAAACTGACTCAGGTATGCCTTAAAGCTTTTAAGATCAGGATCAGACTATGTAAAATGTAGTTTCTGTAGGTCAATGTGGTTAAAATGTAGGTCAAATTGTAAATAGTGAAAAAAGTCCATTGTAATATAGAATATATAGAATTGACAGCTTTTGACTGTTTTTGGTTTGGTAAAGGCAAACCGAAGCCACTGAAAACAGTAAGTAAGTAGTCTAGAACAGTGCCACTGCCACAATTCCTGCTTTGAGACAAACACAAGCCACAGACACAGTCCACTTACCTGTGGTGGACCTGATGGTGGAGGTGACAGTTGATGATGTCATGGACGGGACACAGTCGTCATCCTGTGAGAATCCAGCCTGGATGGCTCGCAGGTAACTGTGGCTGCGCGTCCTGAAGCAGCCTGGCAAGTCCAAAGCATCCATGGCCTGAGACTCCACCTCGCTGAACACAGATTCACACACCGACTCAAACTGTCCATTAACCTCGGTCTCGCTCACCTGTAGAAACACAAAAACTGAGACAATATATCTCAGCATGTTTCTTCTAAGTAACCATCCTCCCTTATTTTTTTCATCTGGCTGCTTTCTTCCATTTCATGGCTTTATTTGCTGTTAGGCCTATATCTCTCCCTCAGTCCCAGTGTTCAGTCTAATCTTATCTACACAGCACTGTACAGTACGTGAGATAAAAATTGCGATATTGCCACGGCTTGAATCTCTGGAGATCAAACATTAAGTCTTCTTGCAGAAGTCGGAGGAAATGAAATGCTTTCTGTAAATCCTTCCCATTCCTGAGCAATACCTGCTTAGATTGACTTGAAAAATCTGAGATGAGCATCTTTGCGATAAAGCGATATGTCTAGTCAAGCTGAACTTGTCTGATAGGATTCTTACTACCCATCAGATTCTCATTTAGCAATCTCTAAAATCCGAGATTGCCATCAAGTTCCATTGAAAGGGAATTATCCTCTAATGACCACAGCAAGCCACTGATGACGCTTAGAAACCGAGAGTGAGCGTGTGTGCAAAATGGGGGTCCGGAGAAATAAAAACCATGTTGCAAGACCTCCAGACAAATCAATACAACCCCCATTACTTCACTTTAAGAGAGAGATTTAGATGTTAGAGGCTGATACATTGGCTATTTAGAAACAGACAAACACAATAACACTATATTGTTTATAAATGGCTAAATAAGGCCTATATCCTCTGTAAGTGTTGTGTTTTCCCAGGATTACCTTGAGCTTTGTGAAAACGAGCAGATGTGACTCTCACCTGGCTGACTTGGCTGACGCAGCTGGCCTGGCTCAGGGTGCTGACCGCTCTCATGTAGCTCTGGTTCCTGGAGCGGAACTTCGGTGAGTTGTAGTTGGGAGATGGTTCCAGTGTGATGCAGGGATGGATTTCCCTAGAGGTCTGAAGATGGTAGCTTTGACTATGCAGTGAGACATGCAGTGAAGATGACAATGAAAGAAAAAGAATGTAATAAAAAAGAAAGTGAATTATACACAGTATCTATCTATCTATCTATCTATCTATCTATCTATCTATCTATCTATCTATCTATCTATCTATCTATCTATCTATCTATCTCTATCTATCCATCTATCTATCTATCTATCTATATATATATATATATATCTGTCTATCTATCTCTCTATCTATCTATCTATCTATCTATCTATCTATCTATCTATCGATCGATCTATTTATCTATCTATCTATCTATCTATCTATCTATCTATCTATCTATCTATCTATCTATCTATCTATCTATCTATCTATCTACAGTATCAACCAACCAACCAACCAATCAATCAATCAATCAATCAATCAATCAATCAATCAATCAATCAATCAATCTACAGTATCAACCAACCAATCAATCAATCAATCAATCAATCTATCTATCTATAGAATCTATCTCTCAATCTATCTACAATATTTATCAACAGCATCTATCTATCTACAGTATCTATCCATCTATCTATATATCTACAGTATCAATCTTTCTACAGTATGCATCAATCTATCTATTAATCTATCTACAGTATCTATCTATATATCTACAGTATCTTTCTACAGTATGCATCAATCTATCTATTAATCTATCTACAGTATCTATCTATATATCTACAGTATCTATTTACAGTATCTATCTATCTATCTATCTATCTATCTATCTATCTATCTATCTATCTATCTATCTATCTATCTATCTATCTATCTATCTATCTATCTATCTATCTATCTATCTATCTATCTAATAACAACAACAAAGGATTACTAAATAAATGTACATAACATCTTTTACATTATTTATTTGTTTCCTTTACAGCCATACTCTCTTTCTGATTCGTCAATGCAACCTAAAAATGGAAATTCAATTGGCTGTACAGAAGCATCCAATCAATGCTAGAAAATTAAACACAATGCAAATTGGAGGCTACTTAACGGGCCACTGTGCCTGTGCACTCCCCAAAAGTCAATCATTCAAAATAACTCATATTTTGCTTGTCTTTACTTGTCTTTATGGAATAACTCTATAGAACCTAATAAATGTGACATGGGGAGCGAGTATGAGAAGATCAGAAGATGACTTTTATTTTCTAAGCATGCATCATAAAGTGCATCAAAGTCTACACTACCGTTACAAGTTTTGAGCAGCTAAGTGTGTGTGTCTGCTCATATTCACCTTAAATCTGCGGTGATATTGGTGAGGTATTTGACCATGTCCCGGCTTGATTTGTCCAGACGGTACGAGCTGTGAACAGAGGTGAGACACTTTTTAGGGGTGAAAGAAAGACTGAATCAACCAACAAGTTGATTTTTGGAGAAAATCAAAATGGTGAAAATAAAAGTTAATAAAATAGTTTCAAACTCTGGTTGTGTCTGTCGAAGTTTGGGATTAGTTGAATAATCTTTCCCGCACAATTCACACTGCAGCTATTCCCCTCTAGGAATATAATCACACTTTCTCCCACTCTCTCTCAACTCCAATCTCCTGAGATCTGCAGAAATGTGCACACAAACACATTCCTGAACGCTCAGTGTATATCGTGGTGACATTTCTGCTGTGAGATTCTGCTGGGCAAGTAAGAAACAGACCACACAAGCACAGCTCAAATGATTACCATTCAGCTATTGTTTAGTTGCTGGAGAGCCAAAAGAAAAAACCTATGCTCATTCTAATCTGAGATCTTAGGAAGAAAACATGATTGGAGTGTTTGCCGATGAAGTTACAGAGCGAGAAGAGACTCTTCGGGACTCAGGGACAGATTTGATGCTGCTGTTGGTGATTCTTGAGCTCCGAGCTCTAAAAATCAATACAATCAATGTGTCTCCCTCGGTTTGCACGGTGTGCGTCTCTCTCTGCTGCTGCGGGGATGATTTCTAAGGCTCTGCCTCATGCTATAACTACAACACATTCTGAACCTCCACAGCTAAACTGCAGAGGGCAGATGTTCAGCATGTGTAAGCTCATCACTGCAGGGAGTTTCATTAGAGCTGTATCATGTATTAAGTTATTTTGAATCTTTTTAAAATAGTGGAGGAAAATGTGGGGCTTTACGATGCATTAATTTGTCAGCACAAAGAACACAAAGGAGGTCATTAAATGAACTTTCGCAATGTTCCCAGCAGGGTGTTAAAAAAATCTAAGCATATTACAAACATGAGAGATTGCAAAGGAATCCAAAGCAGTTGTGAGTGGGTTGCACTCATGTCCTGGTGCCATTCAAATGTGTGGGTGGTCGACATCACTGCACTGTACAGTTCTGTATTGAACTGATGATCGTTAATAGCACTGATTGGTGATGAGCCCCTCAGAATGTCAGTGTATCTTATCATTTTCTTGAGCTGCTGTTAGCTGTATGTCGTCAGCACTCTCTTCCCATATTCTCTAAGGATTTCCATCAGCGGGTCTGGGCCATGCAGAGATAAATGATGCTGTTTTGAGTGATCAGCTCGCATGCACTCTAAAAGCTTACCATGCTTTGATATGTTGTCACTGTGTCATGACCACCCCTGCCCTGCCAAGTCTGCACTGTTCCATCAGAATGTATCGCTGTTCTTTCCGTAGTAGAAAATGTAGCATTTGTTCTGTTCCAAAACATAGTGAGCCAACCTCCAGCATTTTAAGACTGCAAAGTTGTTCTAAAAAGATTGGCCAGAGATATTTCTACATTTTATAACTTTTAAAAATGAATAATACAAAATTATGAATACAAGTTTTATCATTAAAAACATTTAAAAAAAATAAAGGCTCCATCATGGCTCCAAAAATATACAAGATACAAAATACAAAAAGAAGACAAAATACAAGAGACAATATTGTTATCTCTGTGTAAAAGTACTCCTGTTTTGTCGGTTTTTGTCGGTTATAGTTAACATTATGAAAGTAAACATTATGAAAATATTTAAAGATTGTTTCTCCTGAGTTTTTCCTACATATTTCTGTTGTTGGATTAAAGGCAATTTGACTGAATTCTGGTGTTCTTGTGTTGGTTTGCCACCATATCATTAGAGAATCATGACCCTCAAAATGAGTAAAAATATGCAAGATGGACGAACACTGGAGGAATATGTGGAGAGACCCTGAAAGAGATCTATTGGAGAGGGATGGGCGAACTCCTCGGCCAGATGCTGCTGTTGGGGGAGGATAACTGTCCTTTTGCCAAGAATGACGACACCTTCATGTCCGACACCCAGGCACAAAACCAGCAGTCATCTCTCTGCCCGCTCTAGAAAGGAGCCAACCCAGAGTGTCCTCGTAAAGCAGAGAGATCCCCCACAATGGATCCAGAGATGATGCCTGAGCACGCCACGAACCATGAGCTTGAACCTCCTCCATCTCCGGAGTTAGATCCAACTAGAGAGTCCCCCTTGGAGCCAGAGCAGGTCACCGCACCCATCCTGAGGCTGGAGCAGATCGCCAGATACAGTGAGGAGTCAAGTACAGGAGCACTGGCTTTGTCCCTCTCCACTACACACTACATCACAGATGACTCGATCACACCCAATATCCGGTCCACCACATTGTTACCATATTCCCCACTGAGTAATTCCCTGGACTTACCTAACCCCACTGATGTCTCGTAGCTCTTTGGCTCCTCCCTCACTGCTAACTATAGCTAGATTTTCTGCGCCACTTTGGACCACTTCACCAACAGCTCGACATTGTGAGGTGGATCTCCTGGCTGCCCATCGGGCCTCCAGGTCCATGTCTCCATGTTAGCTTGACAGCCCTTCAGCTCTGTACTCCCTCAGCTGAAGTTTGCACCTCAACCCTCCACCCCTCCAGCTTCACTGAAATCCTCATTCCTTCCGTTTCCACATTGGTTCTTACTCCCAGTTCCACCCTGTTCTGCCAGGCCTCCATCCTTGCCTCAGTCCCTCAAGTCTGCAGCATGGCCTTGGACTTCCAGGCCTGCAGTTTCACCCCGGATTGATGTCCCTGCGGTTTTGCTGTGATCTCCACCTCGCCCATCGGCCCCAAGGATCCATCCAGTAGAGCCGTTAGGACTTCCTCTATCAGCTCTGCCAGAGTATGGTCCTCAGCAGTCCCTTACTCATCCTCCTCCAGAGACCCATGGGGGAAGTGTCACATGATCCTTCAGAAATCATTCTAATATGCCAATTTGCTGCTCAAGAAACATTTCTTATTATTATAAATGATGAAAACAGTTGTGTATTTTTTTTTCAGGATTCCTTGATGAATAGAAAGTTCAAATGAGCACCATTTATCTGAAATACAAAATTTTTTAAAAAGTTTTTTTGGAAAGAAATTAAAGAAATTAATACTTTTATTCAGCAAGGATGCATTAAATTGATCAAAAGTGACAGTAAATACATTTATAATGTTACAAAATATTATATTTCAAATAAACACTGTTCTTTTCAACTTTTTATTCATAAACACAAAAAATACTGTACACAAATATTTTGTACAATTGTACACATAAAATGTTTCTTGAGCAACAAATCAGCATATTAGAATAAGTTCTGAAGGATCATGTGACACTGAAGACTGGAGTAAAGATGCTGAAAATTCAGCTTTGCCAACACAAGAATAAATAGAATAAATTGGTTATATATGATTATATATATATATATATATATATATATATATTCGGTTAAAATATATATTTGGTTTGTGTCTGTAATTTTGTAATTCTGTAATTTTTTTGAGTTTGAAAGGAGTCTCTTATTTGATCAAAAATAGGAAACCAGTGATAGTATGAAATCGGTTTGTATTTTCAAATATTTTCAAATGTAATTTGTTCCTGTGATGGCAAAGATGGATTTTCAAGCAGTGAGCAATGTATAGTGTCCTTGTTAAGTAAAACTATAAATTTCTTTAGGTGCAAGGTTTTGAAATAGAGACATTTGCTCCATCAGCTTAGGCGGCTGACTTGTTGCCTCAATGACTGTAGGCAGTGTTTGCACATGATACCACACAAAACTGATTTTGATACCACACAAAACTGATTTTGATACCACACAAAACTGATTTCAGACAGATTTCTGAGGCAGCATAATGATCTAATGATCTACAGAAAAACAGAGAGAGCTTTGATGATAACTAAGCAAACATGTAGTTAATAAAACAGTAATTTCTCGCTAGAAATGAACAAAAGTGGAAAAAATAGGTCAAAAATTTACATTTACAGACAAACTGACCACCGACTGCAATTTTCAGATAGCATATTTATTTTTTAGCTCAACTATCGTGGAATAGGATGAACAGGATTGTGGGATATCAAGGGCAGTGAATGATTCATCTATGCTGTTTTCAAAAATCCATTAGATAAAGGTATCTCAGTAGACAGGATACTTTGAGTGGAACTACCATTGGATTCGGACATGCCTTGTTGCCTTCCTATCTCTGTATGCTGCCTGCAGAGGCAGCATTTTTCAGCTTTCGGACGCAGCCATTGTGTCTTCAGCATATCAGTAATCTACAATCAGTAAGGGCAATCAGAAATGCTTAAGCATGCATCAGACAAGATGGAAGATCAACAAGAGCATATTTAGGCAGACTTCTGGCCTACAACATAATCCTGCACATGTTGTTTGGAGCTGATCAGATGGCCTGTTTGAATCTTAAGCTTGTCTTCTCAAGTCTGATTTTCATAGAAAACAGAAAGTAACAGTGGGTGACTCATTTCCTGTAGATTCAATAGCTAGGTTTGAACAGAAAAAAGTGCCAGAACACGACCCAACATTTAGTTTGGATTGTGTTCAGAATCATCTCTACAGAGACCGCAGGGACATGGACCATATTCATTCTTCAAAAGAGCGAGCATTATATGCTAGCTGTGAAAAAAAAAAAAACTGACAAAAACAACTGATTAAAGACAGATTAAACTAATCTTGGTCATTAAAATGACTTATTGGAAGTGCAAAATAACATAATAGAAATAATAAATGAAAAAAAAAAAAAATCAAAATGCTGTTAATTAAACATATATTATGTAACTTTCCCCCTCCCCCCAAAATTAACAAAATTGAAATCAAACATTCAACAAAGTTAATACATTGTTTATCGTTTTTCCAAAACATATTTTTGTCTGACTAGAATTGACTCACTATAGTAAGTTTATTTTAATTTTTTTTGCAGGAAAATGCATACATACCTCACTTTGCACTTTGTGTATATGTCTTCTTATATGTCTCACTGTAAAGCATTATCAATTGTGAAGATATTTAATTTCACTATGGTTGTTGTAGCGCTATGCTGTGATTCCTTTTCAAGGAAGTACTGCATCTATTAATAAGTTTAGCCACAGTAACATCTTCAGCTAGTCAGTCTGAGATCCTTACTAAACTGGTTATGTCTGTTTTATGAGTAGGATAACCATATTCATCCGCACAGTCACACAGAGCCGAAGCGAGTTTTGTTTTTTTAACCAACAGAGTGCTAAAAGTTACATACTGTAGTATACCTTTAAAATAGTAATTTACTGTATTCTACAATCAGAATGCAGCTTGATTGGTGCAAGATACACAAACAAGAGTTGTGTAACAGGCAAAAGTAGTTCTTACTACTCTTAAAGGTCACTGGCTTTCTGCTGTGCATGAAGAAAGCTTTCCAGATAAACATATTCTTCTTGGTAGCGATTACATTCTTGGTAGAGATCTCTACAACATAACACGTTTAAACATGAATCACCGTCATGCACTTAAGACAGATTTTAACACTTTAAATGCTTAGAACTAATCCATCAAGGTATAAATTTATTTCCCACTTCTTTTTATTCTCTCTGGAGAATGAATGAGGTCTACTTTTCTTAAAGGGGCTGTGAAATTCTCAAAAGCAGCCAGTGCTAATTGTTACCTGAATGTGATGCTAACTTGCACTGTAGCTATAGATATAATGGGGCACATCTTTATGTGGCATCCCTCCTGCCTTACAATCTTAACACTGTATAAGTATACTTTTTCATAATACACAATGAATGCACTGTTCCATGGACCTACTCAGAGGAAGAGCTCACTTGATGTGCTACACTCTTTCATTAGATGTACTTTGAGAGAGGCAGTCTTGCCAAATCTATAACATCATGTTTCAGAGCTTTGCATAATGGTGTACAGGCCCTGTAATACAGAGCAGAAAATAATCCTCACGTCTGGGGGAGAACAAAGGCACCAGGTGGTATTGTGTGAGAGAGCGGGTGCAGTGTAACAGGAATATCCCAAAATTCAATGCTGGCTGAAAATGGAACAATATCTGGAATGTTTACAAAGACTAGGAGAAAATATTCAAAAGTTTAACTTCTTTGTGTGCTTGAAATGTGTATAAGTGAAACAAAATTAACATGACTTCTTTGTTTCAGACTGAAAGTTTAGCCTATTTATGATGTATATTTAGCATTCGGCATTCAATATTCAGTGCCCGACATGACCAGCAGACTGTAGAAAACTCTTGCCTTAGTCAGAGATGTCTGACTCACAGTTGCTTTCTGTAATAGACAGCATTGCTTTTTGGTATGAAGACGCAGACACCGTAAGTTCAGTTGCACCATGTGTCAGCATGTACTGAATCACTTTCAGCAGCTCGTCTCTATTTGTGCTTGTCATCTTAATTGCTTCAATGTTTCACTCAAATGTACCGATATTGCTAAACGCCACTTTCAAGTGGTAAACCAGGCTGTCCCATTTTCATACATATAGAGAGTCTATAATGTACAATCTGTGACTGCATATCCTTCATGATTGCTCATAAAAAAATCATTTGCATATTCAACAAAAAGGATCTTACATGTCGCTGAATGTTGGCCTCTGTCATTGTGGATAAATAACTGGTTAATGATTGCATGCCTGTTTTCTGATTTATAACTGTGTGCATTAATCACTCTAATCTCTGATTAGATGGGGTTTTTAATGAGATTCATGTGCTGATCAAAGTTCCTACCTCTGGTCTGAAAGTTGTCTCTGCAGCACGGATTTGACAAGCGCGTCGGGTCGCACGCTTTTCTGCGGGGAGTTTTTAGGGCTGCCGTCGGAGTCTCCACTGTCCTGATCGCCCATGGCTTTAACATAACTGCTGCTCCGCATCCTTCTGCATGGGATCTCCTCATCTCTCCCTCCCCATTCATCCTGAGGGACCTGTACGTACACACATACTGTTTTCATATAACGGATATATAATTCTAAGTTATTAAAGCATAGACAAACCTGCCTCATATGCATATTCTGTATATGGTCACAAAATACTGTATGTTTGACAGAAGAATAAGAGAGATAGAGTTGTTAGCAAATCTGACATCTCCAGCTTGTCAGACGCTTGCCTTGTTTGCAAACCAAAAGGAAGCAGTTTCCATAACAAGGAAATAGTTTGTTAAAGGGTCGGTGAAAATGAAATTTCTGTCGTTAATTACTCACCCTCATGTCTTTCCAAACCCGTAAGACCTTCGTTCATCTTTGGAACACAAATTAAGATATTTTTGATGAAAGCCGAGAGCTGTCTGACTCCTCCATAGGCAGCAATTTAACCATCACTTTCAAGGTTCAGACAGGCAGTAAAGACATTGTTAAAATAGTTAATGTCACTGCAGAGATTCAACCTTGTGACGTTATGAAGTGACGAGAATACTTTTTACGCATTATTGGCCGGCTCTTGCGTAATTTGTCATAAGCCCCTTTTTAAGATGATCTTTAAAGGTATGATAAGTAGAACGTTTTGTCTTATTGACTGCGGTAAGCTATTCCAATAAATAAATATATCAGTTTACTAAGCAGCTAGCAAGACCAAAGAAATAAGAACAGCGTATGCAATAAACGGCCGGATGCTCATTAAAACAGACTCCAACAGAATTCATTGCCAACACCGCTGACATAGTGACATTGTCACGACTGTTATCCATCACCTATACCGGCTGACATTTACTTCTTGGCACTATCCCCAAGAACATCTACACAGAAACCACTTATCACAGACTATCTTTACATGTAGACAGTGACTGAGTAATATTACCATTGTTGTCATGATCTTGTGTACTTAATGACTCTCTTCTTGTGAATGAACAACGTCTCATTGAGATCTGATAAGTGACTGACGGATCACATGACAGAAACAAGGCACTGACATATTTATGACGTGTTGTCCTTTCACACTAGTAGAGAACAATTTCGTCACCTAGCAACCGTCCTCATCCTCATAACCTTCAGAACACTACTTTACATTAGTACTCTGAAAAAACATCCTCTCAGAGCAATACATCTCTACATTTTTATAGGCCAAGAGATGAATTCATTATAACACTGACAGAAGAACCCTACAATGCTCTAACAGGAATATTTTTTTTATCCTCTGTTATTCAATATTCTTTTTCTTCAGTGGAACACAAAAGAGGATTTTGAAGAACTGTGCTGGTCACTCTTTTCCATGTAATTACATTGAATGAAGATTGGAGATTTCAAGTTTTCAATAGGAACCCAAAATCACCATAAAAGTGATCCACATGACAATCCATGTCATCTAAAGTAATCTGATGGAAAAAACAACCTTAAATTTAATGTGTTATTCACTGAAGATCTTATTGAACATTCATGAAAATTCACACAATTTATTCATTGTAATAAACTGGTTGATATACACTACTATTCAAAAGTCTGGGGTAAGATTTAAAACCCCCCTGTGGTGAAAATAAAGTTTTTTGATGTTGTTTATATCTATGTGGTGTTTTTTTTTATAATGCTTTAAAGGGTTAGTTCACCCAAAAATAAAAAATTATGTAATTTATTACTCACCCTCATGTTGTTCTACACCCGTAAGACCTTTGCTCATCTTCGGAACACAAATTAAGATTTTTTTGATGAAATTTGATGGCTCAGTGAGGCCTCTATAGCCAGCAAGACAATTAACACTTTCACTGCCCAGAAAACTACAAAAAACATATTTAAAACAGTTCATGTGAGCACAGTGGTTCAACCTTAATATTAGAAAGCAACGAGGCCCTCACTGAGGATGCCTGTATGAATTGTAGCACCATGTCATGGGAGCAGAGAGTTTCTAGGCTAGCTGCAGTAGAGGGACTCCTGACCTCAGATGCACTTGTGGACAAAGTGACATCTAAACGTAAAAGGGTGGTAGTGAGTACCACCACTAGTAAGAGACACAAGGAGGATTTTTTAGCCAAAAAAGTAGAAGTTTTGACCTCAGACTTTGCCAAGATTAAGTCCCTAAATCTAAATCTTCTGGGAGGCACCATTAACGATATTGGAGACCCCCAATAGGGAATTAGTCAATTTTGAGGAGGATGTGATGTCCATGGCAGCCTCTCAAAACCAGTTTTCTGAGGACAGAAATGAAGAATTATCATCAGAAATTCACTCTCAGTCCTCTCTTGATGAGTCCCAGAACATGGAACATGTTTCAGGAGAAGGAATAGAATCGGATCAGGATGTAGTGAAACAAGCCCTCCAAATTGCATTGGCACATTTAAGCCTGGACACTGCCCCTACAGTGGCAGCCGCAAGACCATCTGGTCTTAGCATTCCCCCATCAAAAGATTATATTGAGGAGCTACAGAAGAGCTGGGCTAATCCCAAGTCATTTACTCATCATAGTCAGCAGGCATGTCACCCTGTAGCCCAAGACTGGTTGCCCACTGAAGCTAAGCAGGGTTGAACCTGGTTAGTACCAGGATGGGAGACCTCCTAGGAAAACTAGGTTGTTGCTGGAAGAGGTGTAAGTGAGGCCAACAGGGGGTGCTCACCGTGTGGTCTGTGTGGGTACCCAGTATAGTAATGGGGACACTATGCTGTCAAAAAGCACCGTCCTTCAGATGAGACGATAAACCGAGGTCCTGACTCTCTGTTGTCATTAAAAATCCTAGGATGTCTTTCGAAAAGAGTAGGGGCATAACCCCGGTATCCTGGCCAAATTTGCCCACTGGCCTCTGTCCAACATGGCCTCCTAATCATCCACATATACTGATTGGCTTCATAACTTTGTCTCCTCTCCACCAATAAACTGGTGTGTGGAGGGCATTCTGGCGCAATATGGCTGCCATCGCATCATCCAGGTGGATGCTGCACATCAGTGAGGAGATTCCCCCTTCCATATGTAAAGCACTTTGACTACCCAGAAAAAGTGCTATATAAATGTAAGGAATTATTATTATTATTATTATTATTATTATTATACCACTTTAAGCAGGGCTCTGGCAGCATTGCTGGAAGTGGACTCTTAAGCCCAGTACACACCAAGCCGATCGTCGGCCGTCAGACAGTTTTTGTGTGTCGGCCAACTAAATTTTCTCAGTGTGTTCCGTACCGTCAGCTGAAGTTGGTCCTCATATGCTTTGTTTTCGATATGTTTAATCAGAGTTGGGCTTTCGGTGAGAGAGTATAGCAAACGAGTCCGTTCTGCAAAAGTTATGAAAGCAAGTAAATAAGTCATGACTGCACATCATCTTACCTGAACACTCGATGCAGAAATATTTTTATAATAACATGAGCAGAGCAGCATATTCTCATCAGAACAGACAATACATTGGTGGTATATCATATCAACCATCAGGGAAACACAAGGTCCAGTCAGTCTCTGAGAGTGGCATGGGACCTTCCGACATTGGGCCTTCCCTCGGTTCACGAGTATCAGAGCGATGCATGTACTGGGAGTGTCGAATGGCAGACTTCTTGTCTTGCGACAGACCTTCGCCAGGAGAATGGAGGCTCAATCCAGAGGTAGTTCAGATGATTTGGCAGCGATTTGGCAGAGAAGAGGTGGATCTATTTGCCTCAGAGACCTCGACCCACTGCTCCTGTGGTTCTCTTGGACAGAGAAGTCGAGCCCATTGGGTCAGGATGCACTAGCACATAACTGGCCAGATGTGCTACTCTATGCTTTCCCCCGATCCCGTTAAATCTGCCAACTCTCCACAGGATACTTCAAGGGCACCACAGGATGCACTGATTTGGCCAGGGAGACCATGGTTCTAGAGCACCTTCCACCAGGATGATCTATACTTGTAGGTGGAAGCTTTTCATTGAGCCACAGAGAAACTGCAACAGTCAGACCAACTCTTTCTCTGCTACGGCAGGTCAAAAAAAGGGCATCCTCTGTCCTCAGTGGTTGTCACATTGGGTGGTGGTAGTCATTGTCCAGGCATACAAGGCCAACAACCTTACATTACCAGCCAGCATAATATGGTATTCCACGAGAAGTATCTCAATGTCTTGGGCAGCATCAAAAGGTGTACCTCTAATGGACATTTGTGCAGTGGCTAATTGGTCATCCACTGATACCTTCTCCAGATACTACAGAGTCAATATGGTAGCCCCTGGTGCTATGGAAGTGACAGTCCTGTTGGGACCCTCAACTTCTGCTTAAAGTTAGGTGTACCCTCCAAGTGACCTTGTTGTTATGAGCCATCCAGTGAGAAACACTTTCTCTGGAGGTCAGTAAGAATTAAATAGAACAAGAATTACGTGTGTAACTGCAGTTCTATGAGTTCTGGATGACAGCCAGAGAACCCTGTCACTCGGAGTCTCGCGAGAAGATTCTGTAGAAATAGTTTCCAGGATGTCACGGAGTTAAATAGGTGGGATCCCCATGACAGCCCTGGTCATGTGATTACTTTGTTGTTATTAGACTCGACCTGTACATGAGAAAGAGAGATAGTATCCAGGGAGAAGCACTGCCTCTGGAGGTCATCCAGAACTCATAGAACTGCAGTTACATACATAACTATCCTTCTACAACTTGATTGGAGTCCACCTGTGGTAAAATCAGTTGGTTGGTCATGATTTGGAAAGGCACAAACCTGTCTATATAAGATCCCACAGTTAACAGTGCATGTCAGAGCACAAACCAAGGCATGAAGTCCAAGGAATTGTCTATAGATCTCCGAGACAGGATTGTATCAAGGTACTGATCTGGGGAAGGGTACAGAAAATTTTCTGCAGCACTAAAGGTCCCAATGAGCACAGTGGCCATCACCCATAAAAGGACAAAGTTTGGAAGCACCAGGACTCTTCCTAGAACTGGCTGCCCAGCCAAACTGAGCAAGGAGCTGACCAAGAACCTGATGATCACTCAGACAGAGCTCCAGCATTTCTATGTGGAGAGAGGATGACCTTCCAGGAGAATCTTCCAGAAGAACAACCAATCTCTGCAGCACTCCACCAATCACTAATCAGGCCTGTATGTTAGACTGGCCAGACGGAAGCCACTCCTCAGTAAAAGGCACATGACAACCCGCCTGAAGGAACTTGAAGGACTCTCAGACCATGAGAAACAAAATTCTCTGGAGTGATAAAACAAATATTGAACTCTTTGGCCTGAATAGCAAGCGTCATGTCTGGAGGAAACCAGACACCACTCATCACCAGGCCAATACCATTCCTACAGTGAAGAATGGTGCTGGCAGCATCATGCTGTGGGGATGTTTTTCAGTGGCAGGAACAGGAGGACTAGTCAAGATAGAGAGAAAGATGAATGCAGCAATGTACAGAGACCTCCTTGATGAAAACCTGCTCCGGAGCACTCTGGATAACAAAGGAGTGGTGACAGGACAAATCTGTGAATGTCCTTAAGTGGCTCAGCCAGAGCCCAGACTTGAACCTGATTGAACATCTCTGGAGAGATCTGAAAATGGCTGTGCCAACTTGATGGAGCTTGAGAGGTCCAGCAAAGAAGAATGGGAGAAACTTCCCCAAAATAGGTGTGCCAAGCTTGTAGCATCATACTCAAAAAGACTTGAGGCTGTAATTGGTGCCAAAGGTGCTTCAACAAAGTATTGAGCAAAGGCTGTGAATGCTTTTTTTTCTTTTTCTTTTTCAAAATGTGGAAAAAGTGAAGCGCTGTGAATCATTTCCCGATGCACTGTACTTTTTTTCAGCAAGGATGCTTTAAATTGGTCAATGTTATTTAATTAGTTTAATATTCTGTTAATTAGATATGTTTACTTAATAGGCATCCTTCTCTGATATTTACATTGTGCTCTTATGCTTGCTCTTTTGTCTGTATTTCTTTGTCTGGACACTACACAGTGCTGCTTAGTATCACAGAGCATTTTAATGAGTATGAGTGTGACTACACAAGTGCAGTGTCGGGGCGATTTTGATATTGGTATCGGTGCATCCCTACTTTTAACATAAAAAAAATTGAGTGTTTCAAAGTACACAATTATTAGTCAATGCAACACATTTCATTAAGGATTTGAAACAACTGAACCACAGAATATGATATTCAAAATAAAACAGCTTGATTAACTCTGTGTCCTTTTAACAAAACCTTTTGTTTATCAGCCAGTCTCTCATCCAGATCACAGGGGGCACATTCAATGGCCTTGTGGGTCTTTAGCATTCTGCGAGAAGAATGATTCTGATCCAGGAGTCAATGAAAATTAGTAAATGTCACAGACACCCTCGTACACACACCAAAACATGTGCACACACACACAAACACACATAATCCATAGAAGTCTTTAGGTTAATTAAGTCTTGAAGGAGTTTGATATTTTTAGACATTTAATTAACCAAAAATGCCAGAGGACAGACATAATCTGTGGTGTAAAACTCTTGATAAATCACTGAGATTTGAGTCCCCCTCCCCCAGTACGGATGGCCTGTATGACCAGGGCTGTACACAATGTGACACATAGGCTATGTCGTACGTCCTCTGTGCGATAAATCAATTTGCCACAGTAGCATGCGTGTGATCCAGTTTTGTATGTGTTTGAAACAGAGACATTGTGTGAAGTGATTGTTTGTTGTGTGCTTGTTTGTGTGAGGTTAATATAAGGCTGCATGATTAACCAAAATTGCGATTTGGCTTAGTGCTATCATGAAATTGCAAAGGCTGTGATTTTTAATTAAATACATATATGTGCAGCAGGTTTCATGATGAAACGCAGCACTGTGATCAGAGCAGATTGATTAGTTTGTGTAATTGCTGGTCTGTTTCTGGTTTGTGTTACTTATAACATGAAATTGAAAAGCAGCATGTGCCAAACATCTTTTCAAACTTGTAATGAGAATTCCCTGAAATGTCACAAGTTTTATGACTTCTGCGAGTCTTACTTGTGGACTTTCAGTACAAGGGCATTGGGAGAGATGTATCAACTGGTGGAGATTTTGCTTTAGTTTATTGTCTGTGTTCTGATGTAGAACCCGGAAGCGATACATTGTCTACAATGAAAACAGCATAAGGAGAATGAGAAGGAAGAGAAAAAAATGTCGAATAAAGTCATTACAAGTCATTACAAAGTCAAACATTAATGTTGAGCCACTGTAGTCACATGGACTATTTTAACGATGACTTTACAACCTTTCAGTCCCTTGAATGTGGTAATTTCATTGCTTTCTATGGTTGATCAGATACTTCTTAGATTTCATCAAAAATATCTTAATTTGTATTTATTATCCATTACTTTTTTTGTTTATAGATAATGCAGTTGTAATGAATCCGCTCTGTGGTCAGTAATATTTTTATTGTACAGAAATTAATACTTAGGACATATCAAAAGAGAATAAAGTCATTTACATTATTACAAAAAAAAATCAAATAAATGCTGTATTTTGACAGCATTCATTTTTATTTAAAAAAAAATCATGTTAAAATGATTTCCTTTATTGTTTTCATCAAATAGAAGCAGCATAAGAAACTTATTTAAACTTATTTAAACATTTACAAATTGACTGATCACAAACTCATTTTCAAACTTTATTAAAATTTCTTTAATGAGACCTTATTTAAATTGCAAAATACAAAATATTGCAGTGATGAAACAACATAATTAAATTCCCAGAAGCACTGAATGTTAACAATGTGTGGCATTGAATTCTTTTTCGCTCCATTTCAGTTCATTTGTCAATTTAAACAAGTTCAATATTGAAGCTAATTTTAGGTGTTTTGAGCAAGTCTTTCTGATGATTTAGTCTGAAAGATCAAACATGTTTAAGCTCATTTAGGGGACAAAAATCAACACAAATAGCATCTGCTGTCACCAACATTCCCTTACCCATCTCCCTTCACCCACACAAACACACTCCAGCTGTGTCTGACCTCTTTAGTTGTCTGACTCTCACAGTTTATTGAGTTGTTGTCAAGACTCTATGAGTCTCTCTCTCTCTCACTCTCTTTCTCTCTCTCTCTCTCTCTCTCTCTCTCTCTCTCTGTGTGTGTGTGTGTGTGTGTGTGTGTGTGTGTGTGTGTGTGTGTGTGTGAATAAGGGTTGCTGTTTGGCTCCTGCTGGCTTGTAAACAGTCTTATTAATTGGTTATTAGATTCACCTCCACTGACCTATCAGAAAATCTATTAAAATGTAATCCTCTTTTCTTGTAGCCTTTAGAGGGAGGGGAAGACTATAGAGAGTGAAGAAACAAGGTGGAATGATAATGAGAAGGGTAAACTGTGTGTCAGAGTGTAAAAAAGTTTGCGGTTAGACGCTGCAAGGCTCAGCGAGAGGACTGTTTATTTAGAGTGATGTTTTATTATTGAGAGAATGAATACTTCAGATGTTCAAATTGCAGTGGACAATACCCAGCGATGTTTGCCAACCTCTACTGAAATGTCAGTGTCATAATGTTTGGAAACTTAATTCCTTTCAGTGTTACTTTAAGTATATTCACACAAAGTTGAAAAAAAAGTTCAACTTTATGCAAATGAGCAACGGTGTGATGCAGCGATTTCCAATGGGACTGAAGACACTGGAGTACACATGATCTGTCTCCTGTAGTTGAGTTTAGGAAAAACAGAGTATAAGTTATGTTGTTGTGAGCAATTTCAATGTTTATTATACATATATTGTATATTAAACTTTATATAACATTATATTTAAATTTTTACATGATTTATCTCTCCCACAAGAAAAAACCATGTCGGAATTATCATTGTCTCAAGTGAGTTCTTCATCTTCATGAAATGATGTACTGTAAACTGCTGCACGTTATATACAAACACATTATCATTCAGAATGCTAATTTTAGTAGAAATTACATTTTTTTTCTTCTTTTTTGATTTGTGATTTTCAAAAGTTATTGCCAGGAGTAAATAAGCACAACAACAGCACAACAACAATGTTAAGGAATCCAGAAGTACAAACACTTACTAAAAACCAACATTACAGCAACTTGAATATCTCAACATCTTTTAAACAAGATAAATGTATTTGAGGTGCATATAGATAAGAAGGTTTTCAGAGAATATTCACTTCCATTTAAGTTTGGAGTCAGTAATGTTTTTGAAAAAATTATTTTTTGATCCAAACAAACCCTGTGAAAAGAGTAATATTGTGTGAAATATTATTACAATATTTTTTATGGAAACAATTCATTTTAGGAATCTTAGATAACTAGAAAGTTCAAAAGAACAGGATTAAATTGAAATAGATTTTTTATAACAATTTAAAAGTCTTTATACTATCACTTTTGATAAATGTAATGCATCCTTGCAGAATAAAATAAATAAAAATCTATCTGACCCCAAAACTTGCTTTAAATGGTAGTGTATCTTGAAACACCAGTCCCTTACTAAATAAGTGAATTTTCTGCTAAAAACAAGAAAAAGCAATTTGCCATTAAGGATATTTAGATATTTTATAGGAACACAAGAAAAAGAATATTATTTATGATTATTATAATATTATTATTATTAATAATAATAATAATAATAATAATTATTATTATTATTATTATTTTTTTTTTTTTTGCAGTATATGTGAATGGGCCATTACACTTTTACTAGGACCAAGAGCTAGGTGATATCAACCAGGCAATATGTAAAAGTAACACATCTGACAGTGAAATCAGTTTCTACGTTTACATGCATTTTAATAATCCATTCGTAATTCTACTGATAGTTCACAGGGAATGAAAAGCCTTAATGTAAACACCTCACTGGGGGAAAATAATCTGATTAAGCTTGAAAGAGGTGCTGCAGATCTGTCAGTTGAAAGCAAATAATCTAAGGAAAAACACTTTTTTAATCTACAATAATCAAGCAAGTTAATTTTGAAGAAAATATTTTATCTAAAAATAAATAGGATGTTAGGAAGTTGCATCTAATTCCATGTGAACCCATTTAAATTTTAGGAGCCAGTTTGTTGAATGTTCATAACAATCAAACAGACCGCAACGGGAACTGCTATCCATCACAGCACTGAGGTTTCTGTCCACAATGAAATGAACTGCTGTTCTCCTTATAACATGATCGATGATTTATGTAAGAAGTGTTGAAAGATGGAGGAAACCCTTGCCAAAAGTCATCTCATAAACCATTTAGCATTGATTTTTATCCAAATCACAATCTCAGCTAATGATTCAATCTACTCAGGACATGCAATCTATGATGAACACACACCAAAAATAGCTGCTTTATTGCTATCGTTCGGCCGGCAATGTTCAGGACACCGGGCCATCAGAGTGAAGGGGGCGAACGTCCCTCCCGGAGAGTTTGCGTCACAGCTGGCTGCATCGATATAGCAACCAAAAATAGAAACAGTGTGATAGACGGCGCAGGCTATTTTTGTTGGGGTCGAGAATACCTATTAAACGCCTGACCTAGAGATGCATCACAGTCATTGACTGCTGGACGGTTTCTGTCCCCTTTCTGCAGGCTGATGTTTAATCCATTTGGACATATTTGAAGCAAACACACTTAAGCTAATTGCTGTGCTAAGAAAGACAGATGGGAAGAGTTGTTTGCATCCCTCAGTGAAAGTCCACATTTTTGTCACAGATGCATTTGAGCTGAAATAAGAATTAGGAGCGATTACTGATGAAAACCAATTAGCCTTTTTAAAAAATGGATGATGAAAATGGTTTTTCATTTTCACCGAAAGAAAAATTCATCTGTTGTTCAAGTTTTTGGTACAAAGGTACAATTTTGTTTTATATGAAGTTTGCTGTCATTAACTCAATCCTATTCAAACAAGCTTTACCAAAACGGTATTGACAAATTTAGATTTAGATGAGACATATGGGCACAAAAGTATAGGACATCCAGATGAAGGCACAATTTATACACACTAACCAACTTTCAGCTTTTTAACGAATCACAACCTACACAGCAATTAATCTGACTGACCAATGACAGCAGCAGCACAACAGTAGCAGATTCACTTCAGGACAATAACAGGCACATTAATTTTCTGTCACTGCCATTGTTGACACAAAATATGCATAGGGTATAAACTCAGAATCGTCTAAGTTGACTCAGTGGGACCCGAATTACATCTCCACAAGCCTCCAAAACGTAAAACTTAATATTGATTTAGGTTCTTTCTGGGATTTCTGGAATCATTCTTTCCCTGAGGAAACACTCAGATCCATCCATTCATTAATTATCTCAATGGGGCCATAAGCCTCACTGCTTCTGCTGAGCTATTGCATAAGTCCAGGACTGGTGGAGGCTGCTATGTCAGCAGATGTTTACTGTGGGTGTTTCTTTTTTCCTTTTTTTCATTGTACCTGCTGATCTAACTGCTTGAGTCAGACATCTGGAACACTAACTAGTTCTGACAGAACAGCATATGTTATGTTTTCCATGTCTCTCAACCTGGCTACATAAATCTACACAGGTCAACTAGCTTCACCAGATAAAAGCTATAGACCCATTCACACCAAGAACAATAACTATAAAGATATAAACTATAAAGTTTATAAACTATAAAGACTATAAACTATATTTGTGTCCACACCAATGATTGATAACAGTCTATTTACCATTTAAGCAAACAGTGCCTAAGATACAACACGTTTGTGCTGTTCTTGTTGCATTTACACGGCTTTAACCAGCAGATGTCCTCAGCATGCTATGTTTCGAATGAATAGCTAGTGTGAATTGATCTAATCCAACAGTGAATTTAGCTGACGAAGTCAATATAGTGGGATAAAAATAATGCCTCATCTTTTTCACTGCAACTTCAATGGAAGCAAGACAACATGTTGTTGAAACTAGCGCTGGATACCTGAGGTAATTTTATGTTACACTGTTTGCTAACCTGGCATAATGATCTCATCTTCGTAAATACTTCTCACCATTTACTCTGAGGGTATGACCGATTGCTTTAAGTATCCTTGAAAAGGGGGTTTGACTTGTCAAAGAGTGGTGGCATTTTAACTGCACAAACCCTTAAATTGGAACGGACTCAAACTGGCTGTCAGTGTTTTGTCGTTCAACAGCTGGGAAAAAATTGTTCGGAAAGAGATAAATGATATCGTTTCCCTATATTGTTATCATTATAGCTATAGTGTGGACAGTGCTATTCTTTTATATTTAGAACGATTTTTTAGAACTTCAGCTCTATCTTTATAATTGACCCTTCACAAAGACCCGCCTCCTTTAGTTTCTGTTGCTATATCCGACAAGCCTAAGCCTGCGCTATCACACAGTGAAAAATACATCACGGAGCAAAGAGGACATGGACAACGTTTCGATAAACAAGACAGAGCAGGTTACTTTTGATATAACAGTTACATATTTAAAATATCGTAATTTTTTAAAGAAGTTTAAAAAATAAATGACAGATCGCTGTAGCTCCTCAGTTCAAGCAGCTCATGAGCCAACAGCTCTTCATACTTGCTAATTTATAGCATCAGATAAACATGAATGGACTTCAGAAGGAATGTTTTTTCAAGCGCAGAAAGACGTAAGTACACACAATTTTTCAAATTCAAGTTCACCAACGTTAATCTACTAACTCCCCTGACTGCTTTGTCGGACAAAATGGCAGGTTCGGGGTTTTGATTGGTCAGATCGCCTGTCAATCAAACTGTTTGCAAAGGGTCAGTCATCATTCTTGGTGTGAACAGGCCTTATTGCTGGTTCACCAGATCAACCACCACTAGCAAACACAGACTAACTGGAACAGCATGGAAATTCATCCAGTTCCAGTTCAAAAATGTGTTTACAACATCCTTTTAAAAGCTGCATAAATGCAATGCATTACTGAAATGCAATGCATTATCATTATTTAGAAAATTAGAATAGTAATGATAAAATTTATTCATAAAAAAAATCACTCGGATTAATTTCAGAATTTGATTACACTGATTGTTTCATATGTTTTATTTCACTGCAATTAACTCATTGGATTCATTAGTTCCGATATCAGACTACACTAGCCATGCTGTATGTTTTTAATTCACAAAAAACAACTGGCACATAAGAGTCGAGAGTCATTTGTTAAGGAATCCAATATTTTGCAGCAGATTTAGCAGTAGTGCTCCTGCATAAGTAGTGCAAGAAACTTCATACAGTATTCTCTCAGCCTTTTCGGGAACCATAAACATAACCAAGTCTGGCATACATTCCCAGAGAAAAGGATGTCGTTTTACTGGAAGATCAAGTTATGATAATTAGATTTAAAATTACAAGGTCAAAAAAATATCATCATGCATGAAGTAATGCATTCAGAAAATAGTGAATTTTCATTTTATTGGCAACTATTCTGAATAAGAACAAAGCATTATCTTAATATAAAGTAAGGCTGAAACAACAGTCAAATTCTAAAATGAGATTAATTAGCTAAAGCAATATCACTGGCCTCTTTAAAGCAGGCCTGGTACTATTAAAAAAGCTGCCATGGGCATGTACTAAAACACAATAATGATCCCATCAGGACAAGCCATTTGTACTGTATTGTAAGCTGTAGTCTACTGTGACAGATATGTGATTCATTTCAACAATTTTGGAAATGGATTGCATTTTGCTACAATTCTAACCTGTAACAATCCAGCCTCGATATGTAGGATAAACAGGCCTAATTGTACAAATGAACTAGAAAATAGCAAGAAGCTATTTACTGTGGTCTGACAGCACCATGAGTAATGAATCCCGACGAAATGTGATGCATTCGGAAAATCACGCGTTAGCACAGAAAGATCAATGCTGATCAATATGACTTATTGTTTGCAAAAATTTTTTACATAAACAATAGGAACAAACGGGTCTAGTCAGAGTGACAGGACCAATAAATCTGCCTCTCAATTTAGGACATTTGCACCTCACAATAACAACAACACACAAACATTTCAATCAGGCTATATTCTCCATCAGCAAAGGGGTGGGGGGAGACATATTCCAACCCATGTAACAACCCTTTCAGTGGACTATTACTTTTGACTCTGCTGTGAAACTTCTGAATTCTAAACAGCAATCTACAGGCATCCATAAGCCATGGATCAGAAAGCAGCCACATAGAGGTTGGTTTTAAAAATGAATGCCATTATTCCCTACACAAACACTGAAACACTGAATTTTAGAGCAGTGGTTCTCTTTTTTTTTAAACTCCAATGGCCCCCATTGTTTACTTTATTCTTCCAGCTGTTTATAATTCTTTTCAGAATAAGAATAATTTTCATTACAATCTAAAATATTTTTGTACTGGGCAAAAATGTATGCCCATATATAAAAATGGCCATGAAGATTTTATTAATTTACATGACTTTTCCAGATCTAGAAATCACACTTTTATATTTAGGCTGCCTCATACAGTATATCCAGGTTTTTCTAGATTGTGAGAATCCTGGTTCTTCAAAGAAAAAAAAGTTGTTGAGAAGGTGAATTAAAACAAGAACCGTCTTGTATTTTAGTTGTTGTAGTTTACTTAAATTTAAATGTATTTTAAGTCATCTTAAGTTTGGTTGAGAACCACTGTCCTCACCAGCAGTCGCAGCTTCATGAACGAGATCTCACCTGCAAATAATGACAAGGCCTCATGGAGGACTTCAGATCTTGAGGCATGGACGGTTTCTCTAGGTTGAGGGAAGATTTGCGGTAGGCTTCTTTAGCCTGGCTGACGGTCAGCGTCGACCAGGAGCTGCGCTTCATAAATTTGCCCTCCGGGGCCATAGCGATGCTCTCGCATGCTGAACATTTAACGTCGTTGTTGCTTTTGGAGGTCTTGAGCGAAAGGTCGCCAAAGTGCCCATGGCCCGAGTCTGGGTAACAGTGAGTGATATGATCTCCGTGGTGCCGGCTCATGATGCTGGGAGTCCGGTAGGTGCTGTCGCTGTCCAGGTTGTCGTCAGAACTCCACCAGCCTGCTATCCCTGAGCGTTGCTTGGAGTCTGACTTGCGTTCCTTGCTCTTACTCCGTTTGCTGTGTTTGTGGCTTCCATGGTGATGATGGTGGTGGTGGTGGTGTCCGCTGTCTGAGCGAGAGTCTCCCTTGGTGCCATTCATCTTGGACGACCCCTCGAGCGAGTGGGATTTGGTGAAGAGCTTCTGGACGGAGTGCACCAGGTGGCGGATGCGCCCGGGACTCTCATTGCGCTGCTCGCTGCTCGTGGTGGTGGCGGATGTGCGCTGGTACTGCAGCGTATGGAAACCGTCTCTATGAATCGGCAGTTGCTTCTCAAACTGGTCGAGGAGGTTCGCAGGAATACGGTTCATCTTCCCGGACCCACCGCCCCCACCGCCAACACTGACACCGACCCCTCCACCGCCGCTGCCACCGTGAGAAGTGGAGCCATCATCCCGCGAGCCGTCGTGATGTGAACTGTAGTGCATTCTGGGAAAGGTGCTGCTGGAAACGTGGTCAGATGCCATGGAAACAGGCATTACCATGCACTCCGAGTGGATGGAGCTGCGGGGCGAGCAGCGGTGTGGATCCAGAGGGCAGCTTTCGGTCGGACTGAGCAGGTAGGGAGAGCGAGGGTCGGGGCTGACATGCTGCAAGTGATCAAGGGACTGATCGCAGTCTGGCAGCCCACAGGTGTGTCCTGATGTGAAGGTAAGTTGAGGACGGCCGCTTGATAAACCTTTCATATTCCTGGGAGGGGAGGGGTAGCTGTCTTCATCGAAGAACGGCGGTGGAGACCATGAATCTAGCTGATCTATGAAAGACAAAGAGAGGAAAAGAGAAGAGAGGATGAGTGAGTGTGGCATTCAGCCTCAGTTTAGACCTTGTTCAAATTCAAAGAAGTTTCTTGAAGGAAGCACTAATAAATGTTTGCAAAACCATGTGGTGGGATTCAAACAAGCTTATTACTAAATCAATGAGTTTTCATAAATTCAAGTGAACCTCTGCAAAGTTATGGAAAAACAACACTTCAATTCATGAATGGAACGAAATCATATTGCCCAGACAAAAGCAGTTCCCAAAGCCCTCCGCCGATCCTCCCCATCTGGTCCTGCCAGGCCTTACAAGGACAGAGTTGCAAGCCGTGCCATTTATCCAATGCAAAGTAAAATAATAGCCTATCATTTCAGAACCGCTGGGCCATCCGTCAAAGCCGGCTCCGGAGAGGGAGGGAGCATTTTGAGGTGCTTCAGCGGTTGTCCTTGAGAGACATTGCTCGGAGATTAAAACCACATTCACTGTGATCTTTCATCACAGCTCCATACGGGCAGCCTGCCGCTAACTTCATCAGAGCTAAGCCTCAGAGATGCTGTTTTTCACATCTAGCCATTTGCCCTTTCTGACATAACTATTTCATGCTGCTGGATCATATGTCATTTCACACAGGTGATTAATGAGAATTTTAATGTGCTGAATTTTCAGGGTAATGCATATTAAAATAAAGGTCATTTTCCAATTGGTAAAGACAAAAACACTGTCACAGAACATGTGAGGTTTAATTAGTTTTTCGACGTCAAAATTAAACTCTTCAGCTGAGACATTGTTACCAAATTTTAAAGTTTTCTTTTGTCTCAGAGTGAAAAAACAATTTATCAAATATTCACATACTGTGCAAGCATGCTTTTGTGGTGTATTTAACCTCCTTTTTATCAATGTAGAATTGTACAAAAATAAAACAAGTCAAATTGACCCCGGATATTTTCTATTATAAAGTGTTATAAGCTGGTACATACCTCTGACGACAGACTTAACGTATTAAATTGATCAAAAGTGATGTAATAGACATTTTTTTCTATTCATCATATACTCCTGGAATAAATCGTTGAAAAAAAATCTTACCAACCCCAAACGTTTGAACAGTATATTTCTAACTAATATTAATTCTTACATTTATATAGCGCTTTTCTGGGTACTCAAAGTGCTTTACATATGGAAGGGGGAATCTCCTCAACCACCACCGATGTGCAGCGTCCACCTGGATGATGCGACGGCAGCCATATTGAGCCAGAACACCCACCACACTCCAGCTTATTGGTGGAGAGGAGATAATCAGTATATGGGGATGATTAGGAGGTCATAATGGACAGAGGATAAATTTGGCCAGGATGCCGGGGTACACACAAACTCCAGAAAAGACGAACTTGTGCTTATCTGATTCACACTGGGAGCAAGAAACTGGGACAAAGACAAAAACAAAAACATCTTGGTGTGAATTTGGAAAGCAACCAATTCAAAATCCTCCCTTGTGTTTAATTAGAGCACAGAGTACTGACCCATAAGGAGATCTTTAGCTCAGGTCAGCACACACCATAATGATGCACAAGTCCATCTTGATTGAAGAGGACCTGAAGGAGAATGTCAAGTTTGTTTATTCCAAGCGTGTGAAAGAATATTCTAGAGTAATAGTGAATCACAAAGAAGCACTTCATTAAAATGAAACTTTGTGAGAGGCTGAACAAAACAGAGAATCACATTAAAGCCCATCCAGAACAAACGGTCCTATTTGGATCACTGTCTGTAAACACCAGCCAATACGGCCGCTTGATTAGGTTCTTCCAAAGGTTAAAAGCAAAGAACCTTCAAGGAATCAGATTTGTTCTTTAGAAAATCGAAGCAATGCGATTGTGTCCTTAACTCCCAGAAGGCTCTGCAATAAACAACACAGTTACATTTCTGAATCTGAGGGGACAGATAAAACTGACAGGACCAGAAAGGTTCTGGTCTCATTGGAGATGTAATAGTCTTGAAGCAGCATGTTGTTGTTATTATTTCTCCTTCATCTAAATCCAACACAACTGCAGCGAAATATCTG
This sequence comes from Opsariichthys bidens, assembly GCA_037194245.1. Lineage (NCBI taxonomy): Eukaryota > Metazoa > Chordata > Actinopteri > Cypriniformes > Xenocyprididae > Opsariichthys > Opsariichthys bidens. Next base: position 17,808,802 of record CM074286.1, on the reverse strand, counting down.
GAGACAACAAGAGAGAAGCACAGATTGCGGACTGAAATTAACAAAGCATAAAGTCCATGCCAAAGGGAGTGGATGTCTCCAACAGAAAGCACCTGCCTTGAATGCCTCGTTTATATTCCTGCAATTATTTCTGTAATGTAACTACGACATGTAACAGATTTGTTGACTATCTTGGCTCACCACCAAACAAAAGTAGCTGTAAGGCTGTTGAGGAAACGCTGTTCTTGAAACACATTATTGCATCGACTTCCTAAGAATGTAATGAGACGTATAAAATAAAAAAAAGGCAATATTGTGAAATGTCCAGCACAAGTCGCACATGTCGTAACTACAGTAGTATTTACATAGCCTCTAGAGATAAAACATGCCTATTATGGTAGGAGGCATTATTTTAATGACACAAGCTCTAAGCAGCAGACCAATCATAACAGAGGCATTATTTGTAATCCACCAATCCAGACTACGATTTTCAGGAGGAGGGGCTTTAAAGAAATCAAAACGAAAACAGAGCATTCAGACAGAGTGTGAAAACAGGTGTTGCAAAAATGTACATTTTAAGAAAATTAATTAGTTTTTTGGAACATCAAATCATTTAAATGTATTCCCAAGGGCTACAACAACTAATCGATAATAACCGCTAAGGACAATCGTCGACGATGAGTGTCTTATCGATTAGTCACGTCTGCCCACTGTGCACGGAAAACTTCAGCCAGTCCCGTCAAATTAAAGCACTGAATAACGTAAAGGTGTGTGAACCAAGTGGCCCAAAACATGAGAATTCTTTACTTTAAGCTTCTAGCTAATGCATTAGCGTAATGTTTAACAAAGCTCAGACATGCGAATGCTGTTTAATGTGCGATATGTTTCCTCAGCGCAAAACTTTCATTTTGCGGTTATATCCTTATCTGTAAGTGTTACAAATTCACACAAGAATTTCCATTTCATATGAAGGCTCATCCTGACACTTCAAACTCTACTTAATGAGTGCAGGCAAACAGACGGGACGCATTAGAGAGGGAGACAATTCAAATTCAGTGCAAAGTATTAATTTTGCTGAAATATCTGTTGTTAGACGTTAAATTTAGTTTTAAAAGTTAACACGTAATTCAAGTATTTCATAAGAGTGGTAACTTTAAAGGGATAACAGGATGTGATCGAACATAAATATAAAACGTTTCTTATACTTACAGGAAAAAGAAATGACACTGAGTTTGTGTCCAGAGTGAATGTGTGTGTTCCTATCTGTTAACACTGAGTTTGTGTTTTTGTTTTTCTTTAGTATCTTTATTATTATCTTCATTTTTAATGTAGGGATTTAAACAGTCTTTTTGCTTTATAGCTCTTTTGCATATAACTTAGATATTTATAGACTATATTCACTCCATATGTTTTCACAGAATTCAATTGACACGTTTGATAGTGTGTTTTGTCCCAAAAAAAGAAGGAAAATTTGTCTTTTTTATCAGATTAAACAATTAATCGAAGACATAATCGACCAACTAATCGATTATCAAAAGTATCATTAGTTGCCGCCCTAGTATTCCCCCGTATGACCCCATAACCAAAACAAGCCATGAACGCAAGACCCTAATAACAACATTATAAACCGATATCTCTGTGATAGTAATTGCCTGTTTAAATAAATATACTCAATACCCATTTTCCACAGATTAGATACACAATAACAGCTACGCATTCTCACTCTCTCATCTCTCCAAAAGCAAGCTGAAATAAAAATCCGCCTCCCCTCACTCGCTCATTTCATTTGCTCCGGATATAATTGTTGGTGCAGAGCTTGAATTTCGGCATGGGATTGCATGTATTGAGCAAAACAGTTGAGAAAGAAAACGCATGTGTAACAATATAATAGCTCCGTGTGTGAGATCTTAAAGCGACAGCAGCCTAAAATACCTGCTGCCAAATTATGAGATAATATTAAAAACATCTATATGCCAGTTTTCCCCATGGTATCAATGTCACAATTGTGGCCAGTGAAAATGCTAAGTGGCTAGCAACTTTGACAAAAAACACTAGCCATGGTAGCTGGTGAGCAAAAAAAGTTAATGTCAAGCCCTGCATATGACCAAAAGTAGACTGTTAATGCAGTAACGCTGATTCAGTGAGTGAGTGAGCAGAATTCATCACTGACTCGTTCATGAAATAATTTGACCAATTCATTAAGACGAACGTAATAAAAAAAAAATAAGGCTTGGTTCTTGCCAATGTATTTTTATAGTGTCCTTCTTGTGGTGGATGGAGAGGGCCCTTGATCTCAGTCCGAGTTCAGAGGAGGTCATTGGAGGCTCTAGATATTTGTGTGAGTGTTACGGCACTGCTCGCCGGTGCTCTACTCTACTGCCTCGAGCACTTCCTGTCACCTCGTCTTATGATTTCAGGATTCATACCCTGAACAGTCCCTGCTGAATAACTATAGCTCAATGCAGCATCCTGCATACTAACAGCATGAGTGCAATCAGCCACAGGCCCCTTCGCGTCTCTCCCTCTTTCTCTTTCTCTTGTCTCTCTACAGGGGGCAGCAGGTAGAAGCTTTATTTTGCTGACTCTGTCACTACAGAAGCGCTAGTGAAGACAAATGATCCATCCACCACAATAGCAGCAGAGAAAGGTGGCAGTGAGACCTGATAGAACAGTTAAAACCGCACAGCCACGACAACAGCTCTGACAAAACTAGTGAGCTGCCTATAGACTACATAGGGAGCATTCCTTGGTGACCACCAAGAATCCTCATAAGTGAACCCACTAGACTCGCAACTGATTTCAACAGATTAAGATGTCAGCATAATTAATAATATGAGCAAAAAAATACATAATATTTTTTGACTAACTTTTCCAGAATTAAAAAAAGAAAGTAATTTCAGTGTTGATAAGAAAAAGTCTTATATACAGTATAAGATTATCTATATTTACGTCTTCCAGCATCTCAGACCTTATTACAATGCATTCTGGGATTACATGCAATGCTGCTTTAGAATTTCCTAAAACGAGGTATCTTAAGAAGCAGCATAATTGTGTGTAAGAAACCATATGAATGCAGCAGATATCTCTCTTTTGTCACTCCAACATGCTTCATTAAGCAGAATGTTCCCACAATGTCCTACTTTGTTCCAGCTTGACAATTAATCCTCCAATTAATCACCCCCCTCAAAAGTGATTGCCACAGCAGTCCTTTTCTTCCCTCTCAAACAATTTCATTTCATATGAACTCACTTTTAGAGGGCAAGGACGTCGTTGTCTCCTGCTCAGGAGAGAGAGGGAGAGATTCCTAGAGTCTGATAAGCCCAGTGAGTTCCTGTTAAATGCTTATCGTAAAGGAGTGAATTAGCATTACTGTGACGAAGGCTATTATCTGTGCCTGGTTCTGCTCACATGCAAAACATGCCTATTACAGAGCAGACTAGAGACAAATACTTGGCATATAGACAGGTTTATGGTCTATAAAAATGATAGAAAATTTTAAAACACCATTTGTAAAAATTAATAAATAATTCTTAGGCTAATGCTCACTTAAGGGGCGTTTATAATGATACAGTGACAAAGCAACAAGAAGTCATTCATTTTCAATGAAAGTTGATTTCTTAGTGACTATTGATTACTGATATGCAATTATTTGCAATTATTTGAGATTAATTTAATCAGCATATTATGCAATCAATTTTTATTAACTTTAATCGATTAACAGCCTTAATTAGCATTATTCAATTATACTTTTAATAAGGACTGTTATTCGGTTGCTGAATAAATACTGAAAAACATGTGTCTTTGTAAAATGCAGGGCAGTACTGCATTTCTTAATAATGCTGCAGCAAATTCTGGGAGGTGAAATGTGTTTCATAAATCATGATGCTAAACCTGCAGCTGTTGGGGCCATACAATGCAACTGGCCCAAAAGTGTCTAAACACAGCATTACACGGAAAGAACACAGAACAGCTTGCTATAGGAAATCATTCTGGAGTAACTTGTTTAGGTGACATTCAAAGGCAGACTCCCAGGCAAATCTTTAAAAGAAGAAGAGAAAAAAATAGTTCAAATAAAATTTGCAGTTGCCGCAGTAACTGGTAAAAAGTATCTTCAGCTGTGTCATGTGACAGAAACAGTTTCAGATGTTTGCAGAAATTTCATCAATAAAGTATTAAAGATACAGTCAAAGCGCAAAAGAGGGATGTTTTACACCTCCATGAATGCCACCTATTGTACCTTATTTCACAATTTTTTAAACTAAAAGGTCAAAAACACTCCTTGTCGCAGCTCTTCAGCAGAGTTATTTACCATATCAGCCATAAGTGATTCTGTACAGAAACATTTTTTGTTCTACTGGCTTTGGAGACGCTCTAAAGAGAGGGTGGAATGTTATGATTTGAAAGCTAGATGGCCATTGCTAGCCTCTCCGAAAATGTCCTGTTGCTGACAATCACTCTTCATATGCACTTTCAGTCTTATTATCGATATGCGCCCTCGATGTGCACTTTTGCCGAGCCCGCACTGAAGCGAGCTCCACCGAAGACATGCTGACCCGTAGAACGACTGCAAGTGTCGTGGTGATTTGTAAACGACAATGGGTGTTGGGATGCAAAAATCTTGTATAATGTGTCATAGTGGATGACAACCGATGCCACAGAAAGACTAGCATGTTTAATTTTTTTCTGTCCTCCGCGATGGTTCCATCACATCTGAGCACAGAAGCTCTTTCGTACCCATATTTCAAACATGGTGAAACGAAAGAGAGATGATGGTGTTGGTGCTGCAAGGTGAAATTATGCAATGGAGGAAAGATTCGTAGAGCTATGGTAATAATAGCCCTACCTATATGATGTTTCCTCAAGGGATTACAAAGTGAAAAAGATAAATGCTGGCAAACGATAGCTAAGGCACTTCAGCAAAACCAGTGAGTTCTGGAATTAGCATTTGGCAACCATTCTTTGTTTAAGATCTTTTGAAGTCAGGTGCTAGTTCCGCCTTCTCTATGACATCACATAGTCTTAAAGAAGACTAGCGACGATTGGTCGGGAAACAATTTATAGTCTGATATGTCTACAACTCAAGAATTTAGGAGTCAAAGTCCCATAATCTGACACAATGACTATTGTAACAGACAAAATATTGTGTTGTCTGAACTCTGAACCTGCCATAAAAGCTGCTTGCTCGACCTTTTCAGGACCATGGACAGCTCCACAACATTTAAACTTGATTTCAGAACCACCACTGAAACTACTGTACTTGAAGAGCTCTTAATCCCATCATTGTAATAATTTATCAATACATCTAATATATGTCTAATATGTAGAACCAAACTAAGATCATCCAGAGAGGACCAACATCCCTGATCTCAATCAGGTGATCTGGAATCTCATAATGTCCACATAAACACATGCCTACAATACAATTAAAAACGTACAATTTAAATTTCTTGCGAATGCTTTTATGCAATCAAAATACATGGCTACATTTGAACGAATGTCAATTGATTAAAAAAATATTATTTTTACTGCCAGTACTTAACTACCTAATCTAAACACAAATTTCTTTCTGCAGCAGTTGACATTAGTGCCGTAAAAAAGAGGTCTAAGTTTAAAGAAACTTCATGTCAGCATCATCTTGGTGTGCCTGCTGGATTCTTCTGCATACTTAAATACAGATGCACAAACAAGCAAACAACACGCATACCAACAAACAAGGGTACACATAAGCAAACAGTAAAAAGTAAACACAGAGACACACTATAGAGTTTATATTTGTACCTGGAGGAAATGTGAAATCTTGTTAGATTAAGTGCTGTGTCTATTTTACAGCCTGTTTACTGACAGAGATCAAGACAACACAATTGACCTTAACCTCAGCACACACTAAACCAATCACAACAAAAAGAATTTACACACTAAACTAATCATTGCAAAAACAAATGAACACTAAACTCACAAAAGCAAAGAGAGACTGCTGCACACAACAAACACAGAGCACAAACTCTTCTCGATCTAATCTGTGTGAAAGCAAAGAACTGTCAGTGCGCAAACTGAATTTATCGGTGTAATTTTAGATTTCTAGAACCAGCAACCTTTTCATAAAGGCTCCCAAAGGGTAAAAACAACCACCATAACACAGAACTGATGATTCACCAAGCACTTTGGGGCAACCTTATGACGCTTCTCTTTAAAATGAATCTTTAATTCATTATTTATTAAACACACACACACACACACACATTTATTAAACCTCAGAGTTGCACACACTCTCTGAAGCTAATGTAGTGGTTTTATCTGAGTATGTTGTGTTTCTTGCAGAGGAGGCTGTCATAACTTTGCTTGCTATACAAAAACAGTTCGCTGTATTCAAGGGGGCTGAAGATAAGAGCAGAATCCATTTCGAGTCAACTTCAGTGACAATTTTTCTACAACTTTTTATAAAAGAAGTCTTATACAAAGTTTTCACAACCCATTAAAGGTCAAAAATGCAATAATATTCAATATTAAATACAACATTAATTCAATTAATAAGTTTAAATTCAGTTTGGGGGGGAGTGAAGCATTACATACAAATATAATGGTTCTCAGTCATTACTTATGGTCCACTAGAAGTGTGTGGTGGTGTTTGTGTCTTCCGATTCTACACTGCCCTGTGCCTGTATTTTCTTCTCGTATTCCTGTGCTCGGGACATTTCTGGACTGCAACCTTTGGATGTGTAGCCGCAAATAATAATGCAGAGCGCAGGTGAGAACGGGATTTTATCGTCGTCGTGCCTCAACACAAAAACATCTAATGTTGCTGTTGCATTATTGACTGCTTTCTGTAACTCGGCAGATTTCTAGGCATTGTAATTATGTTTTTATGATGACACGTACTTGTTTATTAGCGAGCTAGAACATTCCTATTAGAAAATTTAATCCTAACCATATCCCTATCCCTAAACCTAACTCTACCCATAAGTTATCCCGGTAGCACTTTATTTTACAGTCCTGTTGCCCATGTACATACTTTGTACTTATTACAGAAATTGTAATAACAGGGTAATAACTAGGTACTAAGCTTGTACCTTCACCTAAACTTAACCCATGTAGTTACTTCATAATACTCACTATTACTCAGTATTTTAATAGGTAAGTATACGCAGTAAGTGCATGAAAGTACACACACTGTCAAATAAAGTGCAACCGCTATCCCTAAAATAAGAGGGAAATGATAGGTGAATAACATTGATGTAGAAGCACCTAAGCTTAAACTTGACATAAACTTGTCCCTCAAATCTGAGTGCTATATTGAAATATTTTTCCGGGTCCGGAATTAATTAAGATGTTGATCCGGGAACATATACTTGGATCAAGGGAGAAGGCTTGCACTTCTTGCAGTGTTCTGCCCGCGAGGACAGTTTGAATGTTGAGTGCACCTCTAAGCAAAATTTACAAGTACATGCAATAAAAATATAAAAACTAAGTGTGTACTGTAAATACATTAATGTGGTACTTTATTCATGTTATTATAAGCCAAGCTTGAAATGCAACTCTCAATTTCACACAATTTGTAACAGCGGTCTCTGCTCTTTGGCTCTTCCCACCAAGGGATCCTTGAAAAGCTTGACAGGGTGTCAAGGGTAAAGATGCTGTATTATAAATTTAGCGTGGTTCAGTTAATAATTGATATGCTTGAGTGACCATGAGTCTAGACGCCCCCACACATGATACTCAATACAGAAATGCATTTTTCTTGTGCACTCTGTCATTAGCTATCAGTTCGAATGAAGGCCAGATGAAAGGAAAGGGCTGATGAGAGCATTCTCTCGGAGAGTGAGAGTCACTGTAATGAGGCAGCATCTCACATCTGTATCTTTTCTGATTCAGGGTGAGTTTAGATGTCATTTGCTGACTTTAGTAATTACAAAACATCTGCTACCCTCTACCAGGCTGATTGAAGTCTCTCTGATGTCTTTTTCACCCTCATTTGCATTTTTAACACCAAGTCCAACTGGGAGTCTGATGATGACCTCACTTCCTGTCTAATTATGATTGCCTTTCAAAGTCGTTACTGTCCTTTAATAGAATTTTGACTTTCAGCTTGGCGTGTAGACAGATCTATCTATCTATCTATCTATCTAATTTTGGGTACAGCAAGATCATTTTTTGAAAGAAATTACTACTTTTATTCAGCAAGGTCACATTAAATTGATCAAAAGTGACAGTAAAGCCTTTATAATTTTCCAAAAGATTTCTTCCTCAAATAAATTCTGTTCTTTTGAACTTTATATTAATCCAAGAAAACCTAAGAATAATGTCACAGTGCATCGACAAAAATATTAAGCAGCACAACTGTTCTCAACATTGATAATAATAAGATTTGAGCACAAAATCACCATATTAAAATGATTTCTGAAGGATCATGTGACACTGCAGGCTGGAGTAATGGCCTCGGAAAATTCTACTTATTATAAATATAATATTTCAAAATGTACTGCATTTTTGATCAAATAAATGCAGCCTTTGTGAGCAAAAGAAACTAAAATACATGAACAAATCCTACAGATCCCCAAATGTTTCACTATTTAACCATCCATTCGTTAACTCTTAATGTTATATAGTGCATTGTATTTAATGTAATGTATTTAATTAATAATGTATTTGTACTTCATGTATTTTTAAACATGTTAAAAGAGATCTTAAAATCAGATCTGATTACTAATAGCTGCTACTCAAGAAAAATCTCATTCGTCAAAACTGCTGGGAAACAGGAATAGATTTAAGGATGTAGCAACACAGAAACATTTATTACTAATTACTGTTGGTGTACTTGAATTACCAGCAAATATATTGAGCATGACTGCCTCCACGGTCAATTTAATGCAATTTAATACTTAATTATGTTTGGCCTGTCATATTTTATGCTGGGTGAATCCGGGTGAACTCTGGCAGCAGTGAGAGACAGACCCGCTACACCTTACGTGCCCAGGGCAGCTCTCTTATCAAACATACAGCCTCATAAATGGAAAGCCCTGAATCTGTGAAGCCCTGATAGTGCAGACAGAAATCGGATGGATGCAGATGGCATAAGAAGTGGAAGAAATGGCTGCTAACAAATCAAACTTGAGCATTTGAGCCCATTCAGACGATAACACATTGCTTCATCTTATTCTATCTGAAGCATACGATTGTATTGGCTGTGCAAAAATTTATTGTGTACAGTTTCTGGCTTTATTTATTGACTGTGTATGTTTCTGCTGATGACTTTATCTCTCATAGTCGGCGGTTCAGGTCTCGCAGGGGTCACACGACACACACACTAAGGACCTTTGGATCAGACAATGAACACACACATACACACAAATAAAGCTTTAAATGTCTCACACACACTGAAGGGCCTGGTCCGTTGTTACCGTTGGACATTTTCTGTGCTCAGCACACGTAGTCTTTGATAATCACCTGGCTGACAGTAAAACGCTGAAAGCAAAATGCAGAGGTCAAATAAAGGGGGAACTCAAATACACACTGATAAAACTCACAAGTGCTAAATTTAAAAGCAATTAAGTTCACTTCAGAAGACTGAATATCTTAGAACACGGATGATAAAATAAAACGTCGATCATCTCATTTCACAAATTATTTGGTCTAAAAAGGACCAACAAATAGTTTTTAAAAAAAGAAAAGAAAAGGAAAGTACAAATTGTTCAAAAAATGTATTTGTTCCCTCTGAAAAGGTTGCTCACTAAAGTTTCATAAATATGAATTTGAGCATGCAGATAACTGGAGCTGGAGGGAAAAAGGAGGAAATGCAGGTGCAGAAGCATAGGAATGTATCCATTTTAAAATTCTGGTCAATAATGATGAGCTGATAATTATTTCCATGTTAAGGCTGATAACAAATGAAATGGCTGATATTAAAATACTATGCTGTTTTGATAATTAAATAAAAAAATAAGAAACACGAAACTAAACACTTGTGTTAAACGCTACAAGTGAATTTAGGCATCAAAATTTTATAAACTACAACATGAAAAGTGGATATTCACTTTGAGATTTGCTAAATATTACAATCAACCGTGTTATTTTGAAGGCGTCCTTGCCCAAAAAGTCACAATGCCCAAAGTTCAATGCCAAGGCAAATATTTTCTTTTACAGAAATTAGGACTACAACAAACGGCTGGTAGGGACTACAACGAGCTTCTTGCCGGGTTGGTGGCATTACCAACCTTAAAATTTACATAAACCCTGCCCGAGAACACGCAACAAAGGGTGTGAGGCCATGTTGGGCTGCTTTAGAGTAGAGGAAGAGATGTTGAAGTAGCGTGTCGTTGTGAAGAGGTCATTTTACTCCGGACTGCTTCACAAACAAGGGTCAATTCAACGCTGGATTTGCAAAAAAAAATATTAACATTAACATTAAAGTGTTAGATGACAGAAAATTGAATCTAAATGTAAAAACAGTGAAAATAAGCATCCTATATGAATTTCAAGCAATATGAGTAAATAAAAAAACCTCTAATATTGGCTGTTAATCACTGTTTTATTGCTCATCGCTAGATATGTATTTGTTAATGAGAGTAATTTAGATTTTACTACCAATTATTGAGGCTCTAGCTCTCAAACCAAAGGGCTGGGAGACTAGAGAAGAGACTATCTGACTAGAAGAGATAGAGCAAAGCAAGAGAGAGATCAGGATAAAGAGCAGTGACCTTTATGGGCAATGAGAAGCATTTTTCATTTTAACCAAGTGACTTAGTTCACTTGTAACACAGAGCCAGTCCTCCTGGAGCAACTCGAGGTTAACTGCTTGCTTTGGGGGACAAAGGTGGTACAGTATCTCATGAATCTCCTCTTATGGGTACTGAACCTATGCAACCTTTGATTTATATGCCTAAATATTTAACTACGGAGCCATTAACTGTGTGTTTTTGAGAACCTCTTTTAAAAAATCGATTGTAATTTTAACTGTAAAAGATGTCAGTAAAAACCTGTTAATTGGTAAACAGTAAGTTCCCATATTAAATACGGGGGAAAACTGTAATAGATCTCACCTTACATTTCATGTAATTTTACAGTGAAATACTATTAAACATACAATTCTTGAATGTAAATAGCGCAAATCATCTTAAAATTTATAGTGAAAAAACATAAACTGACATTCCCAAAATTCCCTTTGTGATACTTTACATTTTTAAATTTAATAATTATGTTTCTTCTTAGTTGAAGAAGAGGGAACTCGCACTGCGTCGAGAATGAAGTAAGTATGTGTGTAAATGTGTGTAAGTATATATATAAATTAATGTTATTTGTTTGATCTTTGTTCATCAAAGAATTCTGAAAAAAAATCTCTATATATATATATATGTGTGTGTGTGTGTGTGTGTGTATATATATATATATAAATATATATATTTTTTTTTTCCAGAATTCTTGGACGAACAAAGATCAAACAAACACCATTAATTTGCAATACAATACATTATGAATAAAAAAGTATTAATTCAAAAAAATAATAAAAACATCTTACTGACCCCAAATGTTTAAACAGTAGTGTGTGTGTATGTATATATATGTACCCTGAAAACACAGCATTCAATCACTAAAATAAGATAAGCAAAAGTTATTAAGAGCTATGAGATTTGAGCATGCCAATAAAGTTGACCGTGGAGCTGAAATCATTGTTGCAGTACCTGATGGAGGCCTGCATGAGCTGAACTGTGAGTGTGCCCTGCAGCTTGGACTTATTAGAGTAATTGGCTCTCTATATCTGAATATCTAAAGGACGCCTGTGTGATCCCCACTGCCCTCCAACAAAAGCACAGGGTTCCTGTTCACCATTAAAAATAGTTTTAGACAGACAAAAACGCGTTTCCCATCAACAGCTGTGAGTATGTAATTTCAAACATATATTTAATTCAAAAGATTAATAATTAAAAAACAAAAGAGTCGTTCATGTTACAATGTGCAAGTTCTCAGGAAATACTATTAAAGCATAACACCAAAGCTGATCTGGAATTTTCCACCCCCGTTTTATCAAATGATTTTGTCAAGCTGTAGAAAAACATCAAAATCACCAAGATAAACTAATTATGGGTTTCAATAAATGTCCTATGTCACTTTAACTGAGTATGGCCATCAGTCATTTTACATATTAATTAACTAGTATCATTCTTCCGCCTCCTTTTCTCTACTTGATGAACAAGATTGACGTGAAAAAATATGCTATTTGCAGTCTGCAACGACAAATTCATGAATAAAAGTAATCAGTAACAGGGGGCTTATTGAGATAAAAATGAGAAGTATTCAGCTGGTCATGTGATCTCAACATGACAGCCTCCATGAGATGACCCGCTCCACCCGCTTTCACCCTGTAGCTCAAGACTGGTTACCCACTGAAGCTAAGCAGGGCTGAGTTTGGTCAGTGCCTGGATGGGACACGTCCTGGGAAAACCAGGTTGTTAGTGAGGCCAGCAGGGGGAGCTCACCCTGTGGTGTCTGTGGGTCCTAAAGGCTGATTTATACTCGATGCATCCTGCATGCAGCAAACATGGCGTCATCGCGAACCCATTTCCTGTGGCGAAGAATGACTTCGAGGCGAATCTGGGTGAACATGTACGTCTCACCACAAATGAGCCAATACAATAGCAGAAATAAGCCCTTTTAGTGAAAATAAAAGTCCATGTTACGTTCACAAAATTAAATGAAAATGTTTAATGAAATTAGAAAATATTTAAAAGATCAGTGTTAACTTTAGTTTTTAAATTGTTGTATAATTGATCTCATATCCATATATTTTCTTCTAATGTCACAAGAAATAATCCCAAGGTTTACTTGGTTTTAAACAAACATCATCACATGTGTACCACTGATTCCTGATGGTCAGAGGACAATTACTCAGAGTTTCCCCCCTGCTTTTTCAAAGACGTATAGTACAATGGCGAGCATGTCGAGTATGAATGCCTCGTCCGTTTGGGGTTCAGCAGAGGCTCGTGCTGCGGAGCCAGGTAAAACTATAAATCAGGCTTAACACCCCAGTATATTGATGGGGACACTATACTGTCAAAAAGCACCGTCCTTCAGATGAAGCGTTAAACTGAGGTCCTGACGCTCTGTGGTCATTAAAAATGTCTTTTAAAAAAAAGAATAGGGGTGTAACCCTGGCATCCTGGCCAAATTTGCCCATTGGTCTTGGTCCATTGTCATGGCCTCTTAATCATTCCCATATATATATATATATATTGATGGGCTTCATCCCTCTGTCATTCTGCTGCACATTGGTGGTGGTTGAGAAGATTCCCCCCTTCCAAATGTAAAGCGCTTTGAGTACAGAGAAAAGCACTATATAAATGTAACAAATTATTATTCATTATTATTATTATCTAAAATAAATTAGCTTACTGATATGACTTGAGTCTTAATCTCATGTGAGAGTACATAATTTTGACAAATTTTTCAAGGGCAATTTATTTAATTATGTAAAACTTTTAAATTAGGAAAAGGGAGAACTTTGTAAAAAAATTAAAAAAAAAACATCATTACACTGCATAGAAGAATAAAAAGTGTATCCAATTAAGACTAAATCAAAAGTTACAATCAGTGCTATTGGTCAAACAGAATTTTTAAAGTTGATCACTATACTCAAGGGGCTTTAACCTGCTGTCACCATTTAAAAAATGTCCCATCAGGCTTCATTCCTTTGTGGACAACAAACGTCATTTGGATGGTGGCCCTGGTGTGACATTTGTCACAGTGGCACCACTTCACTGATTGCATTGGGGATCCCAGAACTGCTCTGATCCAATCCAAAGACTTCATCTCTACAGCTCTGAACCTGTAGAAAACCCTTGAGGGCTGGTAAACATTTACAGTAGCTTATGTGCACTTATATGTATAAGCTACTCCTATATATATATATATATATATATATATATATATATATATATATATGTATCATATTTTTTAAAAATATATCGTTATATATTATTTATTCAAATGTTTAGTTATATAAAGTATAATTACCGTAATTTTAATAATAATTTTTTTTTTCCTCTATATGCGCACAATACTGGTGTTGCATCTTATAAAATTCCACCAATAAAAAAATATTTATCCTTACATAAAATAAAACTTAAATCTTTTTGAAGTTACAGCAGTGAATGTTTCAGAAGAAACCTTGAAGCTGCACGTCTCTTAGGACCGAGATAGCATCAACTTTCTCTCTACAACACGTCACCTTCAGTTGGCCTCAAAAGCAAACCTTAATCCATTCATGAAGGCATGTCAGCCAGCAGCAGAGGGGTAGAGAGATCGATGTTGAGATGCATCTGTAATCTTCATCTCACCGTGTGGGACAGATATGTCTCAGCAGAGAACAGAGCTGGATAGATTCAATTACGGGAGCAGCACTGAGGAAAAACAGCTGTCTGGCTAGTACAGACCAAATTTGGTTAAATACCATTAGACGGCACAACTGGAAAGGTCAGAGATAGCATCAGAGAATGTCTCCTGTCTCTGATGTACAGTATTAGACAGTGAAAAATGCATCATAGGAAGAAAATATTTCCCCTAAATCGTTCAAGATTTATGTACTTCTCTGTATAAAAGCTAAAACAGTCATGAATAGTGAGTTGATTTTTTAAAGTTATCAGTTTTGTTTAAAGATTCACCGATAATCTATCCCCACCTACTTTCGAAAGTCAAAATAGACACATTTTAAATGCTACAGTACAAATGAATTTATGCATCACAGCATTATAATATACAGTATGAAAAATGGATATTCATTTGCTAAAGATTACATCTCCAATGGGCCTGTTCACCAAAAACTAAATAACTGCCACTAATGCATTGAGAATCTCTAGTTGCAGTGATATAATACAACGCTTCATTAAAGAGCGCAAGCTCTGATCTCCGAGGCTTCGTGAGGGCATCGTAACAACACAACTGACAATCCCTTGGCGTGTGAGGTACATGTGGGTGGCCTTCAGCCATCATAAGTTGCCATGGCAATGGAGTACCGGTGGGCAAAAATCTAAATCAAATCTTGAGGAGATAGTGAGAGCTTGAAGCGAGTGAAAGCAAAGCATGGTTGACGTCGCAGCACAAGCCACTGGCATCTCAGACTGCAGTAGGAACTCTGCCACCATGAATACAACGAGAAGAAGCTTGTACTTTGTCTTACACATCTTTGACTTCAACTTGTCACAGGTTTCAGTTGAATTTCTTGCATTAGAAGCCAAGCTTAGTTCTCATAACTATACCTGTTCTAATTCGGCATTAAATCTGGTTCAGTATAAATGTGACACTTGAAAACTGCGTAAAGCCAGCCAATGGCTTTCATTTTATGTCTCAAATGAAACAGTCGGAAAAGATATCAGATGCGTGTCAATAGGATCCTTGCATTAGGTCTTAAAGTGACAGTAGCCTAATACCGTAAACTTGCAGCTGTCTGTCAAACAACAAAAGAAAAAGAGAAAATCACTGACTGCTCCTGACTCAATACATTTTGTAACTTTACTTTATTATGAATCTTATGAAAATGTATATTTAATTCATGAGAAGATTATGCTCCTTTAGCTTTAATTCTTATGCTGTAACACTGATAGTCAAGTTGTAGTGATGCTTTCTTTTCCCAGAAAGAATGTGAAACATATATATCGGTTTGATCATTTTCAGTTTTTAAATAGTTTTAAATATAATTTAAATAGATTTTACACACTTAAAGCAATATCGTATCACATATTGAATTTCACATTATTTAACAAAGTATCGCATATTCAGTATTGCACAGCCCTAGTGGAAACATAGGAGGGGGTTCTGTGTACACAAAACAACTTCAAACACGTCTTGCAAAGACTTTCATGCCTACTTGATTGGTAATCAATGACTGTGACCGCAATGAGTTTAACAACACTCGCCACAAGGATCAGATCATACACAGAATAAAGTATCCATGTTTAAAGTTTAAATAAAGGTATTTCACACACTCTCCTGCACCAAACATGAACCAGAACGGCGTATGCTCACATATTTCATCATGTCAAATGACATATGTGTGTAAACTGGACACGGACACAAAAGACAATGACTTAGAGATTTAGATTTCAAAGAAGAATGGACAAAAAAGTAACTGTCTAACTATGTGTCGTTTATCATGAGACTGTAGTGCTCGTAAATGTATAATGAAAATATTATTAGCTCTTTTGAATAGTCTTCTGCATTCCTCTCTTGTGCTTGGGAGTTTGTTGTCATTTTTCTAAGTGTTCATTTATAAAATTTTCATTATTCTATATAATGAGTGTGCTGTACATCTGTGAAACCCGATGCTTACGTTTCAAAGAATAATTTGTCAATTTCCCTCAAAGATATCCTGTCCTCATTCACGCAATGAATTCTGGGGTTGGCAAGGCCACAAAGAATCCATCTGTCCATCGCTCATCGATCACAAACGATCCATCGAAGGCCGCATTTGGAGGAGCCCTCAAATTGGGACAGCCTTTGTTCCGCCGCAGTGAAGCATCAGCCTTTGAATACGGCCTTCGAAGGATGCAGCCTCTGAATTAGGACGCAGCTGTAATGTGTTCTGTTCTGTCTTGTGTGCCTGGGTTCTTGTTAGTCAATGATTGCTTTCATTTGTCGTCTAATTAGTTACCTTGTTATCTCTGTGTATAAGCACTCCCTGTTTTGTTCAGTTCTTTGTCCGTTCTTTTCTTTATCTAGTCGTTGTGTAGCACTTCTCTCCAGTGATTTCCAATGATTTTTTAGACTGTGGATTTAAATAAAGTCTGTTTTGATTTTCTATTCCTTGGTCATGAGCTTTGAGTACAAGCGTGCCTGACAATGTACACTTATGACAAAAACCTAAATTCTTTAGGTACGTTTTAAAACATTTACATAATAATATAAAATAAATATATTTTGTTTAGTTTTATCTGCTTAAATTCCCTATATACATGTCCAGAAAAAAAAAAAAATTAATATTGACGTGTCAGGTACTAGGTTATGCGGAATACTAATACAAAAAAGCAAAAAAAATTTGGCACACCTGAGTACATTGTGCTCCTATTTAGCAGTTCAGTTAGGTAACATTTTGAGGAGTAAAAATGGATTGATGGATCGAAGCAGAACATTTATTAAGCCAGTCCTATTAAGAACCTAACATGCAAATGCATTGTCAATTCAAATAAATAAATATAATTGAATAATGTGGTCAAAACAAGGGGTCAGAGTGGCTACATTTCATATGCCTTATACAGCTAAAAGAAACTTTCAGTGACATTTTACAGAGGTGACTTTGCTTCTTCTCAGATCTGCTTTGCACCTTTAATGATCTGTGAATGTTCTCTACCGCTCCTGAATTCACATCCATATGCCAGAGATTCTCCAGTCTTCTCATTTCAGTTCTTTTTGTGCTTTATGTGTAATGCATGGGAACTTTCTGACTCTACAACCACAGGAAATGAATGCTTTGGTGGTAGCAACAGCATTTATCAGGTGTATCTAACTCTATATAACATGTTGTGTTTCATATACTGTGTCATTTTACACAGTATAATTCCCTATATTTGAATTCCCTATTATATCTTATACTGTATACATTTCTGATTTTATTTTCATTCCATTAAATCTTTTAAATAAACCCATTATTCATATTTTTACTTACTGTCTTGTGTCTCCTTGATTTTACATGCATCAGTAAGACTGCTCAATGGGAGTGCAGAGATTGAGAGATTTCCCAGAGACAAAGCACTATGCAGTTAAAAGCTGGTACAGAGCATAAACCTCTTAAATAGATTAGTAAAAGTCAAGGTTTGCTGTAAAAGCTGTAAAACTGGCCTATAAGACAAAGCTCAGTCTAGGTGCACATGGGTTTATGGTCAGATGCATAGCTGAACTTGATTTTAGTCCTCAGTCTGTCAGATATCCTGTCCATCTCCCCTCTAATCAATGTAAATGGATTTTTGAAATTAAAAATCTATGCTGCCAAATTCAGTGTGAGTTGATGTATCTCCCCACAGAGGAACTGTGCATTAGTGCATAATGCCATTACAGATAGCTGTGGGGCAGGAACCGACTGACGGGACCTGCTTAGATATCATGAGAGGACAGAGTGAGAACAGGGCAGACACCAGACCACTCTCCGCCTCCTTATTACTGTCTGCATGATGACTAACGAGAATGCCAGATTTTATCCTCATCACTGGGGACTCACCGAGTTATGACAAGATACTAATGTCCATTACTTCCTACCGTCCACTGAGAAACACTGAACATTTGACACTCAAGGATCATGGGTTCTACATTGAATCCTGAGGTTCTTTACTCAATTTTAAAAGAACCCTTTACGCCAAAAAGGTATTAATTGAAAAAATAATTGAAATTGAAAATTTATGTAATTGATAACATAGTTTGTTGTTGGAGAGTGGTCTATAAGTTGTATAAAGAGTGTTTGTGGCTGTGACAGTGTGAGTTTTAAGTTCTACAGAATTAAACGCAAAATCACAAGCAAGGGTCTGTTAATACAAAGCACATTGTTGTATGTCACTGCACTGTTTTTATAACATCATAACATTCCTGAATGAATGAGCTTTTTTTTTTATTATTGGTTGAACCAAGGATCAATGGGTCAGGTGCAGGTTTCAATTTTGAATGTATCAATGTTTTGTACAAATCTGTTGAGCAAATGATTCAATGACTTACTCCAAAAACAGTCACATTTTTCATTCTTGAAAGAATCATTTAAATATATTAGTTGAATGAATGCTTCAGTGATTCACACAAAGACCTGTTTTGTAACTGAAGAAATCAATGTTGTTGCCTGAATTGGTTGAATATATGATTCATAAAGACATTTGTCGCCAAAAACCAAACCAGGGGTCCTCAAATAGCAGACCACGGACCGGTTCTGAACGCAAAAACAGTTAAATAATTTAATACTTTTGCCAAAACATTGCAGAAAACAAGAATGCAGCAATATAATTATTTTTACATTTTATTTATTTTTATAAACATATTATACAATTATTTTTGTCTGTCATACATATATGACTCTGACCGTTTCAGTAAGTTTTTTGACAAGATGGTTTTTTTTTTCACTGTATCATGTATCATTAGGCTATTAACCAGCATGTTAAGAGCATTTTATAATAAACAATGTTATAATTGGGGAAATTATTCATAGATGGCAAGGGAAGACAAGTAAAACTTTTAAATTACTAGTTAACATTTTCTGCTCATAATGAGGACTTTTAATTGAATACACATAAAGAAACTTTGTGATACAAACAGTGCCTAGTTATCTAAATTATTAAGTGTTATCAAAAATTACTGATCCTACTTAACAGTTAATATTAGTTTAATAGCATTTAATCTCTGTGTTTGCATTATATGTCCTTTTTAAAAAGAAGGAAAGGTCCACATCAGGAAGAAGTTAGTGTCAAGTCCTGAGTGCCAACTTGTCTCCTGCCAATAAATTCAATAAAGGGTCCTGAGGTTCACGCACACAGAGAGAGTGAACCAGCTCTGGAGCAGGGTCAGGATAAAAACCTTGTTTACAGTGTAGACACTCGTCTCCCCTGGCAACACAGCGGGCAAGAATTCTGCCAACACAACAAAAAAGCAAAGTGACGAGACACTTAAAGAGCTCATAAATAAAAAAGGGAAAAGGGAAACTTCTATGGATTTAATTGAGCTCTCTCTCTCACACACACACACACCCACCCACGACACCACACAACCCCTCCTTCTGAGTATCCCACTTGCCTCTCAATATTCTAAAATCACTCAAGCAAAAGCATCTGTGAAATCTAGATGGACTCTTGTGAATCGATTTCAAACATCATGCTCATTGAAGTGAATAAACATTTTCCATACAGACATTAGCTGATGCTTCTCTCTCGTACTGTATTTGATCACTGTCATGTAACAAAGAAAAACAATTTCCATCTGGGAACATTAAATAACTGCAGCGAAGACCGGTAACATGTTCATTTGAATATTTAATTCTAATGTAGCAGGTTTAATTTCCTTTCTGATTGCTCTCTGCGGTTCATCAGGAAGAAGTCCAGTAATAAACACTACAGTAATGCTTAATGAACTAACCATGTACATTCAAAAGCACAGCACTTCTAATGTTCAAGTTCACGTTTAAATTAAACAAGGTTATATATGAGAGAGTAGTCAGGAATGACGGATTAAGTGCAATTAAAGTCTGTCATTTTAATTGGATTGTGGCATGCGATTTAATGCAGAAACAAAGTCAGAGGCTCTGTATGATTTCGATTTAATATTCATTTAGTAAAATCAAAAGTCTGTGGTGTTGTCAACTTTAATGTTTTGACTATATGATGAGGCTGGGCTGGTTTATATTTGCTGCATAACTGGATGAGTAAATGGCACAAAGAAAAAGGATACAGTGTGACCCACATTTCAATTGATTGAAAACTTTGCCTTTGATACAATACCAGCTTTCGTATCAATACAAAATCGATACCTTAAGAAACAAATAAACAGCCTGGGCCACTGTTGAAATGAAAATCAGGGCTGTGAATATCACAATAACATTAGCCTGATTCGACAATGAAATGTCATGTTAACCAATTCAATTCATTTTTAAGGAAAGAAAACAAACCAAATGCTTTGAATTATATCTGACAGCTTACACATTCTGTATCAAACCGCATCAAAATGCAAGGGAAATCCAGAAATACAATCATTCATACTTGTCGAGCTTCAATGCTTATTACATTTTGCCATTTAAAGAGTTCAAATGACTAACACTACCATTAAGTTTTTTATTAAAAGAAATGAACTCTTTCAATCAGGATGTGATAATAGAGACAAATGTGTCAAATAAATACTGTTCTTTGAAACTTTTTATTAATCAAAGAATCCTAAAAAGTACAGTGTCGCCGATTCCACATAAAGATTAAGCGGAGAACACTGTTTTCATCAATGATAATAAGAAATGTTTCTTGAGCACTAAATCAGCATATTAGAGTGATCTATTTATAATGATTATAAATATCATTATAATTTATAATGATCATATTAGAATGATCAGCATATTAGAAGGACCATGTGACAGCACTTTCAGGTGTTACAGTTTATCGGTATTTTTACTTTTATTTTTGGTCAAATAAATGTAGCTTTGTGAGCATAAAGTTCTAAACATGAAAAAATCTTACAGACGACAAACCTTTGAATGGTATGGTGCATGTTAAAAAAAAAAAAAAACCTACCTGAATTTGATTTATACATCATTTACAGAATAAAATGTTTTCAAATTTTGTAAATGCATAAAAACATTTAATAAATAACACAGACAACCCATCAACCTTAATGCTTAAAGGGTTAGTTCGCCCAAAAATGTAAATTCTGTCATTAATTACTCACATTCATGTCGTTCCACTCCTGTAAGATTTTCATTCATCTTCAGAACACAAATTAAGATCTTTTTGATGAAATCTGAGAGCTTTCTGTCCCTCCATTGACAGCCTATGCAGCTGCCACTTTCAAGCCCCAGAAAGGTAGTAAAGACATCATAAAAATAATCCATATTTATTAACTAAACATTAAAACTACTGTTGACTGTGCTATGGTACCAAAATATACAAAATTGTAATAACATACAACTGAATGTAACTTGACCAAATCAGACGTAAAGATCAACTTAATGTCAAACTCACGTTTTCATTTTCAGATTGTTCTCTTTGCCTCCCCGTCAGACTAAAGCGCACTAAGATGCAGTGCTCTGTCTGTGTGTGTTTTCTGTTTCTGCAGTTTAGATTTCTTCCAGCTGTTTAACTCTGACCCACGCAGGGTCTATGCTTGCCACCAGCCTCCAAACCATCTCTGCTGCCACTTGGATGAAGTGCAGGTTTTGACGACTGTTTGGATTCAAAGAGGTTGTGGCCTCTAGCTTGGCAAATTGTCAGGCTGCGTTCCGTTCTCTCTATGCTTTTAGAATAATCCAACTCTTCTTCACTATCATCTTTTTCTCTTTCCCTCCCTCTTTCTTGAGTGGCTGCAAGGGCAAATGTTCACAATATATTTACTATAATTATATACTAGTGAAAGTATAAAACTACAACATTCAAAAATACAATAAGGTTCATTAGTTAAACATTAGTTCATGTATTTACTAACATGAACTAACCATGAGCAAAACATTTGTTACTGTATTTACTAATTTTCGTTAACATTAGTTAATTAAAATACAGTTCATTGTTTGTTCATGTTAGTTTACAGTGTATTAACTTATGTTAAAAAGATTTTAATCATGTATTAGTTAATGCTGAATTTAACATTAACAAAGATTAATAAATGCTGTTTGAGTGCAGTTCATTATTAGTTCATGTTAACTAATGTTAACCAATGAACCTTATTGTAAAGTATTACCAAATATTTTTGGTAAAAATATAGGTGGGTAAATGCAGTTTAATTTAGTTAAGTGCAGTTAATTTAATTAAAGCCATACGAGATTTCGAAAAATACTGATACATTTTCAGCCAAGCATTATTTTCAATTCAATTCAACTTACAATTTTCAATGATTCAGTAGTTTATTTTTTATGATCACATCACATGCCCACTTTAACTTTCTATTCTTATTTGGCAAGAGAGGAGTCCAGTATGGCCTACGCTTGCTGAACTTGTGTAATATTGGTTGGTTATACAAGCAAAACCTAGAGAATGAATTGTGTGAAAACCACATCACATATAATCTTTTCTCTGAGACGCTAAAACCACAATATCTTGCTGTAAAAATGGGAACCACTGCGCTTACACATCTTCCTCCACAGCAGGAACCTGTGACTCTGTATACTTTAGCTCATTTACTGAGCTGCAGCCACATAATTTACATCTAATCGGCTGTTCCTTTTTCTTAGCAGTTTTTAAGTTAAAAAAAAATCTTATTACAGCTTATTGTTGTGTACACATGTATGCTACCTTACTACTTAGGCCACATTCTCACAGCAGCACAATACGTTGTCAGTCCTGTATTTTAGTCCTTAAAACGGTTATGTTCACACACGCAAGTTAGGTTATTTACAGTAATGGTAACCTGCGTTCTATAATCAAACTCACACCTGTAAATGTTCAGGCGCACAAGTCAATGTCCTGCACTGTGTGAACAGTACCAGACTGGACAACTACTGTCACCTCAAACAGTGCGAGAGAGCCGCTCGGCACTGCACATACGAGAGTCTACCGCATGTTGCGTGTTTTCATGTGTAGTTTTGGTAACTTACAGCAACAGAGATATGAGCTGTGTGTGTCATCTGAAGGTTTTAGATACAGTCACTCCCATGAGTTTTGTGTTCTACGCAAGACTCAAATGCTCCGCTCTTCACCAATATATAAAAGCTGCTGTCGGTTAAAGGGGAAGTTTAACCAAAAATGAATATTATTCCATAATTTATTCACCCTCAAAACATCCTAAATGTATACAACTTTCTTCTTTCAGCCAAACACAATGCATTTAAAAAATATCCTGGCTCTTCCCAGCTTTATAATGGGAGTGAATGGTACCCAAGATTTTGAAGCTCCAAAAAGCGCAATTATAATAGCTTCATCACGAGAAATCAATACAAAAATTGTATTGATTACAATATTGATTTGAGTAAATTAAACACTAGCAAATTTACCATTAATAAGAGTTCTGGTAATGAATGGTTTGGAGTGTTTTGCAAGATATTTTATGAGAAGCAAATCAGTTGCAAATGAGACAAACCACAGATTCATATTGCTGCACAATTGCAAATGTAAAATCGTAAAGACAGACCGCAAAGAACAATACTTGTCTTTATTTATTTATTGTTCTTTCAGCCATTTCATCTTTGAAATGGCTAAACAATGCAAACAGTTTTCAGCTGCTTTACATTATGAAAATAATAAAAACTTTCTGAAAAAAGAAGGTTCTCTCAAAACCAAAACACGTGAAAAATTGAAAATCCTAATAATAATTCCAATAATTCCAAATTATGTTACATTCTTACTGTGCATTAATATGGCCAATATTACTAATAATAATATAAACAATATGATAAAGAACAGGGCAGTCTCTAGCGGGATAAAAGGTGTTGACGATTTGAGGGTCAGATTGTGCAGTCCTTACTTTGAGCTTGATTGGACTCTTCGAGGGCTTTTCACACTTGAAACAGCTAACCCTGGGTCATTCTAAACCCCTGGTAAACGGAATCCTGGATTATCTTGCTTCACGTTTCACACTGCTCTTAATTTACCAAGGGTTACCAACAATTAAACCCATAAGATGATGTTTCACATTGCACACTCCAAATCCCTGCGATAACGTTCTTATTTGCATGTTTGTGGTGTTAGCATATCAGCATCCATCCTGTTTACCTGTTGACATAAGCTCTGGCGTTGCACATCCTTGTATTACTGACTGTACAGTTTATACTGAATTGAGTTTTCGGACTATAAAAGGTAAGAATGAAATGATCTCTTCTTCATTCAAACTGTCGCGTTTCTGTCAGCATTTGACATTTCTCAAATGCTGAATTTACTGTTTATATAATGGGCAGTGTTTCTGTGACTGGCCAAACCTGGCAAATACCAGCATGCGATTGATTGTTTGTTGCTTGTAACATTCTAACACTGCATGTTTGGCACTGCAATACAGAGTTAACACCGCAAAAGCTAACCTCGCTTCTAAATTACAAGTGTGAAACGTCCCTTAACCTAGGGTTAAAAGCAGTGTTTAGAACGACGATAACCCGGGGTTAAGTGCAGCGTCAAAAGTGATAAGACTTTTCGGTTTTATGGATGTCACTGTCTTTGATATCACTATGGTCACTGTCGCTATGGTTACTGGTAAGAGAATACGGGCTTGAAACCCGTTGCACGTTTATACGGGACATTGATTGCTCCACTGAATAAACTGTACTGCTAACTGTTAAAAATAGTTAACGAAACAGTCGGCATCAGCCTACTTTTCAAACGGTAGTATGCTATGTTGTATGCATGTTATCTCATCACAATACATGTTTAAGAAAATCAGTTAATCATTTCAATAGAATGCTTTATCACTGTGTCTAATCTTAGCAGATGAAAATGAATGACAATTTATTGCAGTCAGATTAACATTAAAACAACATGCAAAACTCAGGAAAGAAAGAAAGAAAGAGGTGTAGAAATGAAAGCAGATTAGCAGTACTCCTGCTTAATGTGTTTGTGAATCAGTCACATTAGCAGCGGGTGAAGCAGAGGAAGACGCAGCCTCGTTTCTACTGAAGCACAGCCAGCTGTGATGATGCAAGCAGCGAGGAATCACAACACAATGACTGCAAGCAGCTCAGCATCATGATGAATTTCAGCATTAAAACCAGATGAGTGCATGTGCTTTCTGAACTCCCTACCGTGCCATTAGAGCACACAAACACAGACTGGGTTAAGTGTTAACTACCACACACACACACACACTTCTGGAGATGAGGAACACACTCACCTTCGGTCTCACCACACAATGTGCACTGTGACTCTATAGAAGCAAAAAAAATAAAAATAAAAAAGGGGGAGAGAGTGAACTTTGTGCAAACTTTTACATAGCTAGAGAGATACGTTGATTGCATTATGGTATGCATTATGCATTATGGACAGTCTCCTTGTTGAAAATTCAAAATGGGGTTGATTTGTTTTAAATTTAAAACATTAGCAATATAGAGCACACTTAGACTCTGATTTCAAATCTTCATAGAAATTAAATACATACACAAAATTACTGTATAAATAAATGCATAAATGAATGCATAAATTAATAAATTAAATACGAAAGTTATATAAATGGCATAGGCTTTATTGGAAACATATTTTTGCAGCTTTGTTATTTCATAGTTAAAATAATAAACAAGGATCCAATTATTCATACAGTAAATAAGCATAATTACATTTCATTAGTCCCACCTGCGTTAGTAAATCTCAGGATTTCCCTTATTAAATCAGTCTGCATTCATAAATGTATTCTCTTTGCAGTAAAGTATTTGGGGGAAACATTTTTTTACTCCATAATCATTATATGCACTCAAAGTGCAAAATCAGAAACAGATACTTTTGGGTTCAATTACAATCTACTTTCTGAACACCAAATACACAATCTTGTACACACAAACACATTTTTGCAGCCAAAATGCAAAAAAAGGACTAAACTAAAGCACAGCTCGGGTATAAATACATGCAATTTACAATTTATGCAAAAGAATTTTACAGTCACATCTTAAAAATGTAAAAGATTCTTAGCTACATCAAAATATGTAAATACATTTCTTTCATTCAAGAAAACAACTCTATTCATCTGTTAACCATGGGTTCTTCAAAAGAGGTTGCCGTCAAAAATGTGAGCACTGTCATGTATCAATTCAATTTTCATTTCAATTGCCATTAAAAGGAACCACTGTGTTACAAAAAGACCTTGCGGCGCTACAGCAAAGATTTAAATAATTGTTCTGCTGTGTTGAATGGATGATTCAGTGAGTACCTGATTAGTATTCATTCTATAGTGCTGTCTATTTAAGCGTTGTTAATTAAGAAACGACATTTGTTCATAATCATGTTGAGAGGTGTGAACATGCAAAAAACTCAACAGACCGATCTTCTCAAGTGACTTGTGTTTCTGGCAGTCTCCAAATATACAGTCCAGTCCAAACATGATGCCTAAACTGGAGATATGTTTTATTCCAAACACAAATGTACAAAAATTACTTGAACATCCATTTATTCCTTTCTGGGCCTTTATTGGCATGTTGACTGGAGCTTGAAGTCTTTAAACTCGCTCTCTGAAAGTGAACCAATACAACCTCAGTCTATACAGTGACACCACATCCTGTGTTACTCCTCCACATTTTGAAACAAGTTTAATTAGGACTTAATAGCAGCTAGAATTGAAATGAAAGCTCTAGCACAAGTTCTGTCAGGAAGACTCAAATGTTACGTCACTACTAATTTAGATCTAACCAATCATTATCCAACACATGTAGTATATAAGATCAGTACTCATCACACTTGTCTGAGTTCGCAGATGCTGACGCGAAACCTAACCTCCATCCTCCCCACCACCACCAGGATGGTCCCTGTCCATACCTCCCGGGGGTCGGCTACGCCCCTGCCTTCATCTTCAGGCAGGAAATGCAGAGTCCGCATCTAGGCTACGGACGGGGCCTACGCCAAAGAACTTTATCTTACAATGTTTGCTTGCTGATTGTTAATAAATTTCATTGCAAGTTAAATTACCTCCCGAGTCTTTCTGGTAGAACTGAAAACTGAGTTGAACAGCAACAGCCGTATTCATTAAGATATTTCAGCAAACGATAAAAATGCAGACAGTTTTGTATACACGCTACTTCTAAACCTCCTCCCTGACACCAAAAGTTCATATCTACGAATCCATTTGACTTGAGATGCAGAATTCCCATGGAAACCCAGGGAAAACAATATGCACACAGAGGCTACTGGCATCAACTGATTCAATTTCGTCTTGCGAGTTACCAAAATAAGAAGCGCTGGCTCTGCCTAACCTGCGCGTGAAAAAGACTTTCAGTTCATTCCACAACGAAGCATTCCATAATTAACACCAGTATTTGCATATTAGCCTCGTGTGCTCACACTCTCCGCTTTAGTTGGCGTAGTGCTATAAGTGGGAGTGTCAGTGGTGATAATTAGCTTTTCTGTTCTGGTCTTTTTTTCACAGGCACACAGAGGTTTATCTTCGGCTCTGTGAGAAGACGGGCGTTAATGCCAGACTATATCATTATAGAACAATTCTAAACAAAAAAAAAATTTGAACTTCGATTCTCATTTGATGAGGTCATGAGAAATAAATTGATTAACACAAGCAGAATCATGTACAGAGATAAATGAGTCAGCCTATATTTAATAGAGGTCAGTTCAAAGATGATCAGTGCAGATACAATATATTGACAAGCTTCCTGGCTTGTGTAAACACACAGAAACGCACATACGCGTGTTACTCTATTTAGATTACTATTGATTTCAGTTTCTGCACTCCAAAATAATCCCTCTTGTGCTTGGCTAACTGCTCCTGGAGGAGCTGACAAAGCACTTCCGTACTTTCAGATAGTATCAGACTTTATGAAGACTGTTAGCACTCAGTCTATCATAAGCACTCTGCTTGTAAAGAGCTCTCGGTCCCCAAGCGTAAAACAGATAACAGCCTAAAGTCTGCAGAAGGATGAAAATATACGGCAGCCGTGCTTACATATAACAACAGAACGTGTACGCGAGTTATTTTTTTAATTTTTATTTTTTTTACAAAATATACAAAATTACAATAACTAATAAGTTAATACTTAATTTTTAGACAAACTTGCCATTTATAGTTCTAAACGTTGTCGTATTGCCACAGCGAAATAAACAATTGCCCATTTCTAAACAGCACAGCGGTGTTTTGTTCCTGAATGAATGGGCTAAGTGAATGATTCAGTGACTCGAATGAATCAGCGTTGTTGAATGAATCAGGTGAGAGAGAACAATTCAGTGATTCATTCATAAATATGTCAGCTGTTTCACTTCTGAATGATTCACAGTTTTTGAATTAATCAGTTGAATGAATTCAGTGACTCATTCATAATGAATGAATGAATCAAGAGTTTTGAACGTAACCTGCAGAAAGAGTCACTTAATATAATCTACACAGTTAATGTTTCTAGATTAGTGCCTTATTTTATCTCATATGATAAATTAATTTAATCTCAAATCAATCTGTCTATTTTGCAATCATCAGCTGACGGTGCATTTTCCTTTACTGTAAAGTTTTAATTTTGAAGTACACTTGCATTTCATATTTACCTCACATTTCCTCGTTTGGCAAAATGCTGTAGATCAGCATGAAGCCCCAATGTTAAGTATCCCAGTGGTGCCATCATCTGCTAGTCTGCAAGAGTGAAACATTCACTGCACCTGACAATACAGTTTGATTTCAGAAGAGCCAGTGTTCAGTAAGGCCAACCTCAGTTTTAGAAAGACAGAGAGAGCAGTTTTGATAAAGCTATATTCTAATTGACGCAACAAGGGACATTCTGTCATATCATTACACCACTAGAGCTGCAGACTGAAGACTTGCCAGTTTCTTTAAGAGCTCAAAGCAGTAAAATCTTTACATCTTTCCTTAGCCCTTTAACATTGTTTTAACAGAGCTTATCATTTTTCCCATGCATACAAATTTATCTTAGTCTCTTTCATCATTACGTAGCTGCTCTTAGCAGATTAACAGCCGAACATTATGAATCCAATAAGCAAAGTATTTAAAAACCCTGTTTTTTGTGCATTCAATGGTACTTCATCACAAATTTTTATGGCATCATTTTATCCTCAAGAAACAATCATGAAAATTGCTTCTTCAGCTTCACAAACTTTGTCTCAGAGTTTAATTATTATTAAAATGACAAAAAAAAATGTTTATTTTAATAGGATTTTAATAAAATAAATTATAATAATTGTTATTAAATAGTTTTCTTAATACTAGTTTTTGTAATGCGAAGGTCACATTAATACTGTCTTGTAAAAATTATACTGTTTTCATCATTTGATTTTGCTATTCTTCAAATGTCCTTTAAAGTAAAAAATCTAAAATAAAATTGACCATCATTTCATCATTAAGCTGTAATTTTGTCAAATTATTAGTCTACAAATATTATGCAATTTTGTGTTTATTTAGGATATGTGTAATGCTAGCTATAAAAAGATGCATTAGCAAGACCAAGCAAGCTGCCGTTTTATTCAAACAAATAAAAAAAAAAATGTCATAACATCAGAATTCTATATATCATCGTATACATCATGTGAGATGTTTCAGTTTCTCTGTATTTATTGAAACAACAGACCATTAAAGGTGCAGTAAAATGATAAAATAAATAACATGATGATAAAAAAACAGCTAAAAATGATAATAAGTACGGTAAACACAAGAAACACAAGAAAATGCAAAAGAAAAAAATTTTGATGAAACAGATGTAATACAAATGACACAGTAGTAACAATATTCATGACATTCAGATTTACTGACATAGTAAGTAGACAAATTAAATATACCAGAGAGACTGGGTAAAGTTTCTTTATTTTAAAAGTCAACAGGATCAAAAATAACCATAGTTGAAGAAACAGCCAGATATCCAGCATTAGCTGCCTACATAAAAGACCTTGGTCAGCAGGTCTGTTCTTCTCTGCAGATGAAGGAGATGTTTATTACCTCTAAATACAGTCTCACCCAATCAGAGTGCTGAGAAAGGTGGGTGAACAAAAACAAAGCAAGAGCCTCATCTCTAACATTAGAGCAGACGTGAGTCCTTGACTGGGCTGTTCCTCTTTTCCATTATCCATTTGCCTTAAAACATTGTGCGACAAGTACAGAACAAATTCATTCTCACTCACAGAAGAAAGAACTACAAAAGAAGTTCTAAATTAGAGAAGTGTGAGCGTGTGTATTTAGAAAGTGTGAAGAAAGGGTGTTAGACTGTAGATTTTTTTTTTTTTTTTTACATTTTTTTTCCACGCTCTCAGATACACAGCACAGACTTGTCATAAATTACCTAACATCCAACATCTTAAAATAAACTTGGAAAAATCACATAATACACAGAAAAGCACAAACAGACCCGAACACAGTGAAGCTTCCTCAAAAGTCTCTATCTACTGTACCATACAGGGCTCATGCATTTGGGTATTTGAATTAGTTTAAAAGCTTCCAGCATTTACCCCAATCTCCATTTAATCTCATTTGAAGGGTATCCAGCTACCAAAGTACATGTTGTTTTAGACGATGCTGAAGATTCTCCACCTTTCTTTAAAAGCTATTCTATAATGGACCTGTTTCAAACATCTTTGATAATAGAGAGGTATAGAGATGCATTAAAATGTCTGTCCCTTTAAACTAGATATGTTATTATTCAGGTAAATTGCTATAACATATCGACTTGAACTAGCTTCCTTAGAAACATTCTCTTTGAACTATTGCCAGTAATTGACCTTTTAGTAGCTGTATCCGAATATGCATACATCCCAGCTATGTAGTAGCCAGCGCTGAGTAGTAACTGATTACAAGTAAACTAGATTTCATTATCAGATTCCAAAAATTAAGTACTTGTAATTAGATTACATTCCATTTTAAAATACATGCAATCAGAACAGTAACTTTTTATTGATTGCATGATCTCATTATTCTCACAATGGAATTATTCATTGATTGCCTTTTTATCTTTTCCTTTTTGTTTTCTTCTCTTTTTTGACTAGTGCATGGGAAATTATTGAAAACTGAGACCCACACAACATTTGATCACTTGATTTACAGAAATCGTTTTATTTTTAAGAAGCGTTTTCTCAACATTGCATATCTAATCAGCTCCTGACAAACACATGAATTATTATTTGAATCATCACTAAGTGAGTCATTTAACCATGTATTACTGTCTTTGGAAGGTAATGTGCAAATTCACATCATTTCATATTTACACGCAATGTAGGAATTCCCCAACTTTTTTGTCAGCAGAAACTCTTTGACCAAATATTACTTGAAGTGTCCCCTGAGATTTTAAGTTAAGTCAGATCAATAATAAAATTAAGTCAATAATAATAAGTACTGCAACGGATTGCATGTCACGTAGTGGCTGTATACAGAGTGCATGGCGAAGGAGTATCTAACAGTCTTCATTAAATCCACAATAGAGAAACATAGGAGATTGAAGAAGACTAAGCAAACACAACAACTTTCCATAAACAAAACTAGACAAAGAACTGAACAAAACAGGGAGTATACACTAAATACGCTGATCAGGCATAACATTACGACCACCTTCCTAATATTGTATCGGTCTCCCCTTTTGCTGCCAAAACAGCCCTGACCCGTCAAGGGAGACCCCTGAAGGGAGACCTCCACTAGATCTCCACTAGCACCAAGATCTAAGGAGCAGATCCTTTAAGTCCTGTAAGTTATGAGGTGAGGCCTGAATGGATCGGACCACAGATGCTCGATTGGATTGAGATCTGGGGAATTTAGAGGCCAAGTCAACGCTTCAAACTCGTTGTTGTGCTCCTCAAACCATTTTTGCTTTGTGGCATGTCATGTGCGGGGCTCCTTAGATTTCAGATGCAGCCAAATAGCAAACTTGTGTTTACATTAGAAAAGGGTAAACTGATCAATCTCAATCTTTGACGTAACAGGAGTAGGTCGAAATGGATTTCTGTAATCAACACTTCAATCAATCAGTTAACCATATCAGCTGTAATCGTAATCTCATTTATTCATTGATTAACCGTGCTGCCCTATTGTGTGGTGAGTAAATGGATGAAGTGCAGCTGTAGTCCTGAGGAATACTGGGAGCTTGGAGGACTGATGAAATTCTTCACGGATGAACACCCTCATGTATTATAAGAGAATCTTTCATGAAACGTTTGTTCTGCGGCCTCTCCTTTCCTTTCCACAGACCTTAATGATGTTCTCTCACTGCACTCCTCCTCCCCTCTTCCTGTGGCCTTCCCTTTCTTTCATTTTTCTCTCACTATCTCTATTTCACCCTTTTCTTCTTTACTTCCTCACTTTCTCTCTCTCTTTCTCCTCCTTTCTCTCTCTGTTTTCATGAATAGGCTCACTGAGGCGTCAAGTGCAGGACTAGGTCCTTACAGAGTCAGACCTCAAAGACAGGAAGAGAGAGATGACAGATGAGGAGGTGGAGAGTGAGAGAGTTTGGGTTGACATGCAGGGTCATTGCAGTTCTTTCCTCTGAACTGTGAACAGTGCTGATGGCAATGACAAAGTGGCATAGTTCATAATGCTGTATGAACATCTGGAAAGGACATTTCTTGTTTTGAGATTATTGGCATTTCCAAACTGGCTTGTGATAAACTGTTCCTGGCATTTGTCATGTGACAATATTAAAAGTCATTGTAATAAATTTCAAGTTCAAGTTAGTAAATGATTCCCTAATTTGTATACTTCTAAAAGTATAGTTGTGGTTTTTACCTGTTGTGGTCCATACAATAAAACTCAATAGGATCGCAAACATTTGACCCCAACAATTCTTTATTGGACCTCATTCATGAAATTTTCGCACATATATGTGACCCTGGACCACAAAACTAGTCATAAGTCACATGGATATATTTGTAGCAATAGCTAACATCACAAAGTATGGATCAAAATTTTCTGCCTAAAATCATTACAGTGCATTCACTTTTTCCACATTTTGTCATGTTAAAGTCTTGTTCCAAAAGGGATTAAATTCCTTATTTTCTTGAACAAAATTCTATGAACAATATCCCATAATGGCAACGTGAAATCTTTGCAAATTTAAATAAAAAGCTAAAATAAATCACATGTTGTCACACCCATGAACTGTCTTGTTTAGTCTAGTCCTGTCTAGTGATGTCATTCCCTGTTCATTTTCCCTCTGTGTGTTTACCTGATTAGTTAATTACCCGCACCTGTTTCTGTTCACCTTGATTAGTTTATCCCTCATTATCTCCCTTATCTATTCTCCCGGTTATGTTCAGTCTTTGTCGGTTCTCGTCAATGTTACATGTGTCACCTGCCTGCATGCATGTTTTCCTGTGGAACTAGTTGGATTAAACCAATGTTTATATGATCTTCATCGTTAGCGTCCTTTGTATTGACACACAGCCTGACACATGTACATAAGTATTCACAGCCTTTGTTCAATACTTTTTTGAAGCGCCTTTGGCAACAATTACATCCTCAAGTCTTTTTGAGTATGATGCTACAAGCTTGGCACACCTATTTTTGGGCAGTTTCTCCAATTCTTCTTTGCAGGACCTCTCAAGCTCCATCAGATTGGATGGCGTGTGTCAGTGCACAGCCATTTTCAGATCTCTCCAGAGATGTTCAATCGGGTTCAAGTCTGGGCTCTGGCCGGGCCACTCAAGAACATTCACAGAGTTGTCCCGTCCCCATTCCTTTGATATCTTGGCTGTGCGCTTAGGGTCGTTGTCCTGTTGGAAGAAGAACCCTCGCCCTAGTCTGAGGTCCAGAGTGATCTGGATCAGGTTTTCATCAAGCATTTCTCTGTACATTGCTTTACTTATCTTTTCGTCGATCCAGACTAGTCTCCCAGTTCTTGCCACTGAATAACATCCCCAGAGCATGATGCTGCCACCACTGTAGGGATAGACCTCATGTATCCATGTTTAAAATGATAGTTTTGTCCTTTTCATCTACTATA
The DNA here is from genome assembly GCA_037194245.1 of Opsariichthys bidens. Classification (NCBI taxonomy): domain Eukaryota; kingdom Metazoa; phylum Chordata; class Actinopteri; order Cypriniformes; family Xenocyprididae; genus Opsariichthys; species Opsariichthys bidens. The sequence goes on along the minus strand of CM074286.1, from coordinate 17,774,637 downwards.
ATACAATATATTGTTGGTCTTGAGAGTATTTACATTAGCCAATAAATACATCAATCCACATTTAGTAATAGATTATCTGGATCTACTGGTTTATTTTTGTTCAGTGTACCAGAGGTTCTGGGTTCTAATCCGCCCTTGTGTAATTTATTTAATTGTTTTCTCATTAAAACCAAAGATGTTCATCAGTGATTGTATTTCAACAGCAGGGACACGTTTGTGTGCATTTTGTTTTGTGATTTCACTGGAACGAATAGAGTGTCTCTGCAACAGATTGAAGCGGTCGTCTGTGTGAAGACTGCGCAGTTTGCACGAGCGCCAAGAGAACACTGTTGCGCCACTGATAACAGCGGCAATGAGCACTCAACATGATTTCAAAAACAACACATCCCAGCACCAGATTGCATATTTTTAACACAAATGAACAAATTGCTAATCAACTAGAGATTCTTTTGAATTAGTATACATGTGGACCTCGATATGTTTCATAAGGTGGTGGGGACAATATCGACCCTGGCAAAAAGTGGTGGGGACATGTCCCAACCGCAAGTTACGCCTATGGAGCTCTGTCAGAGTGATCATTGAGTTCTTGGTCATCTCCCTGACCAAGGCCCTTCTCCCCCAATTGCTCAGTTTGGCCGGGCGGCCCGCTCTAGGAAGGTTCCAGACTTCTTCCATTTATGGATGATGGCCACTGTGTTCATTGGGACCTTCAATGCTGCAGAACTTTTTCTGTACCCTTCCCCAGATCTGTGCCTCGATACAATCCCGTCTTGGAGGTCTACAGACAATTCCTTGGACTTCGTGGCTTGGTTTGTTGCTCTGACATGCACTGTTAACTGTGGGATCTTATATAGACAGGTGTGTGCCTTTCCAAATCATGTCCAATCAACTGAATTTACAACAGGTGGACTCCAATCAAGTTGTAGAAACATCTCAAAGAAGATCAGTGTAAACAGGATACACCTGAGCTCAGTTTTGAGTGCCATGGTAAAAACTGTGAATACTTATGTACATGTGATTTTTTTTTTCATTTTTTTTTTTTTTTTAATAAATTTGCAAAGATTTCAAACACTTTTTTCACGTTGTCATTATGGGGTATTGTTCGTAGAATTTTGAGGAAAATAATTTTATCCGTTTTGGAATAAGGCTGTAACGTAACAAAATGTGTATAGCAAAATGTGTAATACTTTCTGGATGCACTGTAGGATCTTAAGTAAAGATCAAGCCCCATGAAGATATTTTGTATAAAGGCGATGTTCTCAATATTTAGATTTTTTTTTTGCACCCTCAGATTCATAAATGCTTCGTAAACATCCGATTTGACAGTTAAATGCGCGTGTGTTAATGAATTCCAATCATTAATCATAAATAGGGCGTGCGTGCACACTCATGCTCATTCACATCGCATAATCCCCGTCTATGAATTACATCTATGCAAATTACATGTCGAGGAAGGCTGTGGAATCTTCTGGACTCCCTTTTTAGGTTTAGCTCCAGTATATTGCATAAATAGCAAAAAAACAGACTCATAGGCCATATGCCTAACAAAATATTTAATTAACGCATGTCCACCAAAGCGTTAGCCATCTAAAAGAATGTCAGGTGCTCTTCTGAAAACGACCAGCCGGTGACGCTTGAGAATGTTTGGACGCTTTGGTTGCTATGATTTGGAATATCCATGGAAGTAACGTTACTAGTATCTCATTTTGAAGAGCATTACAGCATTTACACATGGTAGGGAGCAAGTAAACAAAATTCTACAAATTAACATTTTGAAAATACAAACATTTTCATGAATTTTAAAATTTACATCGGCTTTACGAACGATTTACACAAAAACTCCTTCTGCTTGTGTTTGATGCATGTAGACAAAAAAGATTTTTTTCTAAATATTCTTTTCACACAAGAAAGGGATGCAAACAGGTTTGGAATGATACAAGAATGAGTAAATAATTACATTTTCACTTTGAGTAAACTATCCCTTTAACTGGGAATGATGGAGAATATTCTCTCATGGTTTACTCTATCCTCATGTCATTCCAAATCTGAAAGACTGAGAAATAAACTGGCGGGGGGGGTTTTTAATGCAAAGGCATCCATGAGACAATTTAAAAACTGAACAAATGATTGAACAGTATCTTTCCAATTAATCGTTTCACCTGACTCACCAAACCGAGTTTGACTCACTGCAACTTTTAACAGTTCACTGTGGATCAACATGAGGATGAATAAAATGAAGAAATCATTTTCAGATGAACTATCCATAAAAGTTTACTAAAAGAAAAACTTACTGTTCTTTATTAATCCCCAAAGGCAAAGTCAAACACAAAACCAAACACCATTAAACATAAAGTAAAGTAACACGCTATGGATGACTTGTGGATTGTTACAAGCCATCGCATTTACGAACGATTTCCCAAAGTTTAAGTACTCTGTATTGACATTTAAATGTCCAGTGACTTGTAACCAACTGGGCTTAATCCACAATGTGTCAAAATGGAGAGTGAAAAGTCTTACAGATAATGACAACGAGGAATGGCATCTGTGCAGCGCCTCCTTGAGCTGTTGGTGTTGCATCAGATGTGTGTTTCAGGTGAGACATTACTAACAGAGTGTACAGCAAGAGTGCTTCCTGGCAAATCAACTGCTTCCATGGATACAGGGACTTTACAATCTCAGCCAGACAGTTAGACTGGCGTTTATACGATTTCCTAGTATGGTTTCATTGGGGGGTGTTTGTGCATAGTGAAATGTGACTTACTGTCCCCCACAGGTACAATCTGTCTGAAACCTGCTATCAGTCTCTCATTCCCCCCTCAGTGTTCTGATGTAGAGATCTGGTCCAGTCACACACTCAGAAAGCTGCAGGCGTGTGTGCCAGCTTAATGCCTGTCATTTATTTAATAAGTTGCTGGTGATTATGAGAGAGACCCAGGAGAAATCTGACAGGAACGAGGGTGCTGTTCTTCCTCAAAACCCGAAAGTTTTTTCCAGTAACACGAATAAAGAATAAAGACTTCCTGTTCTGGACTCGTGGATGCTTGTGACTGTGTGGTAGATATGAAATGAAACAGGGTGCAAAATAAAAGGAGAGAAAGATAAAAGGATGAAGAGAAAACGATGCAGACAAGTGAGAGGTCTTCTTCCCTTCCTGTTCGTACTTTTTTTGTTGTTTGTTAAGAAGCCACTTATGTAGGATAATGTACAGTCAGACGGTTCCTATTCCAAAATAAATTATTTCAGGTTCTCATAAACTTGACAGGGGTTATTGAGCAATAATTATGACTGCTAAGGTATATACTGTATTTGAATACAGTACTTTATATCCTTGGCAACAAACTACTGCTACTTTCACAATCTTCTTTTCATATCAGTGGAATCAGAGACATCTTATGACTCAAAATGGCTTTGGTAAAAAGACTTTTAGGGCTATATCATGAACAATATTCATTTTATTGTACATGTTGAGAATAAAACCTTAAATAGATGGATAGAAGCTCAGTAATCCAGATTGATTAGAAGAACAAGGTACTGATGAGATACAAAGAGCTGACAGCTTAAAATAAAGGGAAAAGCTCCAATATAGCTAAATATGTTAGATGATTCATGAAAAAGTTTTCCATGGGTCATGCCATGGTTTTTACATGTTTTTGAAGTCTCTTATACTCAATAAAGACTGCATTTATTTATTTATTAAAACATAAAAGTAAAACATTACTACAATTTAAATAACTTTTCAATTTGACTATTTTTTAGAAATGTTTAAAATTATCCCAAAGATCATTTTAATATGCTGATGTGGTGCCCAAGAAATGTTTAATGTTGAAAAGAGTTGTGCTACTTAATATTTTTGTATGAGTATTTTAATCTTTGATGACCAGAAAGTTTTTTTAAATAGAAATTTCCGAAACATACATGTATGCTGTCACTTTTGAATTTTACATTTAATGCATTTTCTTTGCTGAAAAAAAAGTATTCATTTATTTATTATAGCTAGGCAGATTGTTTTCAGCATTGTTATGGACTATTTTTCTATTAGTCTTAGGGAAAGATTTAAGCAAATCTACAAGTAATGCAAAATAATTTTGACTTAAATCAATATTTCATATCCATGTATTCATTATTAGAAGCAGCTGTGTAATAAGTGGGATAGCATACACTTATGTCTTACATATTCAATGTGCCCTAAAGAAGAATGCTACGAAATGTGGCAAAAAATGTCAATTACCTACCAACATTAACAGCAGGATTTCTTAGGGAATAAGTCAAACAAGAATCTTCCATCTGCTCACATACTTTCCTTTCCAAACGCCGTCCACTCACTCAGAGACTCTTAATAATGAATAATTGGCAGAACGCACTCACCAGACTCTCAGCTAATGCACCTGCTGCCCCTGACTGTGTCAGAAAGAGAGAGCAGCGGGCACCAGATGTGAAGGCTGCGTCCACTCAAACCCACAACATTATTTTAGAATGACCCACTTTCAGTTTTTAACTGTAATTGCTGGTTGAAAAAATTGATTACTTCAAAAGACGAGTCATGAATGATTCTTATTATTTTCCGAAAGAGAGTGTCAAACCCCAACATCTGAACTGACCTGAATGTTCCCTCACTGTTTATTGATTGGAAACGAAAAGGAAAGCCATTGATGAAAATTTGAATCAAACATTATTGTTTAGTGATGTTCAGTTGCCAAGCAACAACTCCTACATGCATCAGCACTGTACCAATGACAATCTGAATGGAGAGAACTACAGACAATGATAGAACTGTGAGGAAGTGTATAATTCTAGTAGAGAAAAAAAAAAAAAATCTATAGAATAATAAAAATCTGACGTTATCAATCTCTATTTAATGGAACAGTTCACCAAAAATTTAATTTTTTCTCACCTTCATATCATTCTAAACCAGTATGCTGTTATTTATTTTATAGTTCACCCAAAATTTACATTTCTGTCAATAATTACTCACCCTCATGTCGTTCCACAACCATAAGATTCTTTCATCTTCGGAACACAAATGAAGATATTTTTGATAAAATCCGATGGCTCAGTGAGAACTGCACTGACAGCAAGTTAATTTACTTTTTGTCTAAAGGTACTAAAGATATATTTGAAACAGTTCATCTGACTCCAGTGGTTCAACCTTAATGTTATGAAGCCATGAGAATACTTTTTGTGCACCAAAAAAAAAAAAAAAAAAAATACCTTTATTCAGCAATATCTAATGATGGCCAATTTTAAAACACTGCTTCATGAAGCTTCGAAGCTTTACAAATCTTTTGTTTCGAAACAGTATTTCAGATTGTGTATCAAACAGCCAAAGTCATGTGAAGCACTGAAATTTCTAAATACATACAGTACTGGAATACAACAGATTTAAAACATTAATGCCTCAATTTTAATATTAATGCATGGGAATTCATCCACATTCACACTCAGATACGTAAATGTTTTACATTTTATTGCTGTTAATACATAAGTATTTTTAAGTTTTAGTGCTATGAATTTGTCAATATCGTACGTTTTTGTGTGTATGAAAACGTTGGTGGGTGTACGTGTGGTAGAACCACAATTTACGTAAAAATACACGTATTCTCATGAGATTGTGTTGAATTATGCCATAATTTGCTCACGCTCAAGCCAGGTGTATAAGACTTTCTTTTTTCAGCAAAACACAATCTGAGTTAAATTAAAAAAATATCCAAGCTCTTCCAAGCTTTATAAAGATTTTGAAGCCCAAAAAAGTGCATTCATCCATCATAAAAGTTTCTTTAAAACTTCTCATTTTAGACTTCTAATCCATGACCTAATCCATGAATAGCTTCCATGTTCATTTTAAATATAGATTTTTTTTTTTTTTTTTTTTTTACAAAAATTACTTCACTTCAGAAGGTATATATTAACACACTGGAGGATTGTATGGATTACTTTTATGATGGATGGATAGATGGATGCGCTTTTTGGAGCTTCAAAAACTCAGGCACTGTTCAATAGGGCTGTGCTCAGAATATCGATACAGCGATATTTCGTCATGAACTCATGACGATGCGCATATCGATACAGCAGCTGCTGTATCGAGTCTCGTGCTTTTAAATGTAGCCAATCACGTGACGTCAATTGGCGCTAGCAATGCAAGCAGCAGAGCAAGACATTCAAAATGGATAAGAGGATTTTTCCACCGCCGACAAAAGTAAAATCAAAAATAGGGGAGAATTTTGGGTCTTACGCTAAACCAGACATTAGACATGAGTCATGAGATATACAAGAACAGCAAAGCAAAAGTTAAGTAAAACGCGATTATGCGATCGCCTGATATTTACGCGGGGGTCGCATTTTTTCAAATACGCTGCACTTGCCGATTTCAGCAAGCAAAATATGCGGGGCTAGCATGATTTCATAATGCTTGTATTTTTGTTGCAAAAAAGTCACATATATCTTCGCAGAGAGTTGAAAAATGTTGCGTTTACTTCTCACAAGCGCCTTTATTTTCCCCTATTGCCATGGGAACCTTATTAAGTGACGTAATTACGCGACGTGAACATCATCCGCAAACCCCGCGGTGAAACCAGGGACGAAGCACGCAAATCATTCTCATTTACCAACAAAAATAAGTGCAAAAGAGCGCGCGATGCAGTTTCCCGGTGTGTCACAATGCAGTTTATTGGGGGCAAATTATTTTGCACTCTGTGCAACTGCGTGTTGGACCACAGATGGAAGTTGACGCTGGAAAACCCCTTTGCCACCGCCAAACATTTGAGGATGGTTACTCAATGTTTTGTAAGTTTGAGCCATGTGTTAATTAAGGTCTGAAACCAAACAGAATGAGAACTTCAATATTCTGTGATTTGGTATGCTTGCTTATCATAGGAAGTCATAAGAAATGACTATAATTGTCATTTCAGTTACTGAGGCAGTGACTTTAAAAGCAAGGAAGAGTCATTATAAGGTTTTTTTGTGAAAATTTTTATATTTCATTTAAAACATTGTTTTTTTAATGACAAACAAAATAGTTTTTCAGTTATCACAACTGTTATAACACTGATTATTCAATAAACACATTATTGTTACTAAACTCTACTCATAAGAAATTTAAATTCCAAATTGAACCATATCGTGATACGTATCGTATCGTGACATTGTTGGCGATACACAGCCCTACTGTTCAATGTCATTACAAAGCTGGGAAGAGCCGGAACATTATTTAATATAACACAGGCTGTGTTAGGCTGAAAGAAGAAAGTTATACACAGGTAGGATGGCTCGAGGGTGAGTAAATTATGTGCTAATATTCATGTTTTGGTGAACTATTCCTTTAACTGCATATAAATGTATGTGGATTTGTTCACAGTACTCACAGGTTTGCATTAGTTCTCAGGGGAGCTTTATTATTTTATTTTTTGAGAACTCTCAACCATCACTAATTGCATCCTCCTCTGAGCCTTTCTGCAGCTTTTAAGCAAGAAAACATCACAAGCAAAGTTTCCAGAAAACAGGCCAGAGGCAGATAATGGGGGATGTTGTGTGCGTTCTCCTCACATATCTCAATTTATCAGCCTTGCACTTGAATTTGGTCCTCTGTCTATGTTCAGAATTCATCTGGACAAGAACTTGAGCTTCAGATGTCATTAGAATTCGGCAGGGCGTCAATAAAGAGCTCTAAAGTGCTCTCTCACCTAATAACAGACTCTATGTTAAACAAGGGTAGAACAGCCATCTGAGACTCTCTCGGTCCTTAGTAACCTAGCAACCAACGCCAACACAGTTTGCCGTTCAAACCAATGCGTAAAGCTTATGGAAGTCCTTAAGGTGAGGGGAGCTGTGTCTCATTACCTCAGGCGAAAAACGATATGTGTAACCTGAAAGTGTGTTTGTGTAAGTGCTTACCTTTCACATGAATGGGTTAAGATGCAAACAGAATAAACCAGCAAAAAAAAGCCTTTAGATGACCATTTCTGATCTAGTTGCCATGGTGATGTTCAGAGCTGAGGTGTTTCTGAGTGTGTTAGCATCCCTTATTGCATATGCTAATTTAATATGATAACACACAAATGCTACATGCTAACTTCTTAAAAGAAGCCTCACAGACCTGATCTGAATCCAGCATGTTTAATAAAAGATCTCTTCATCTTCTGTTTGTGCCAAAAATCTTCATGCCTGAAGGAGCTGGACCTTAGCCAGAGGTTAAATTCAACCTGTGTTAGGCTGCCATTACAAGAAACATTAAAGTGAAGTTCAGCTAACAGCCAGCGGCAACTGGATTTGCGCAGCACTTTACCACTCTATCACATAATTCAGCTGAGATCCACAGTGCAGAATACAGCAAAAGCGGCTGGAGAAGCTTCAAGGAGGGATTTGCCAGGACAGAAGATGGTTTTAGCTGGTACTGTGCCAGAAAGATAAGCTCAATGAATATTGCACATTTATGGAATATATGGACAATATAGTATATGCACAGCTGTTTAGCCAAAACCACTCCATGTGAAATGTTACTGATGGAGGCATAGCAATTTATCAAAAATGTAAACCAATCAGAAGCAATGGTTTTCAGTCAAAAGGGTCGAGGTTTGGATGGTTAACACAACCCAATCTGCGGGGTTGTGAAAAATTTTTCACGTCTTAGTTTGGAACGTGATTTTAACAAAGTTGGAACGTCTGGAAAAAACTAAAAAAAAAACACTACACACGATTCTGCAAAAAAAGTCTCCACCAATCAGAGAATCGAAACATACATCGCCAACAGAATACTTTAGTGCACTCCGAATATTCACACTGCGAATGATGCAATTGTCAGTCTTCCTATGTTTTAGAAGCATATTTTGCATATATATATATATATATATATTTTTTTTGCAGCAAACATTAATTGTGATGTTGTTTTTTAATGAAACTATGTCATTTGCAATGCTTTGTGAGATTGTAGTTCTGTCCCTCATTAAAGCCTTTAAGTGCACAGGGTGCTTGTCATTTCTAATTTGTGCATCCTCGCTTCCTAACTCCACCACCCTTAGGATGTGATGATGATGGAGCAATCAAAGGAAAGCTTATTGGAACAACGGAATATTCTTGATCACTCAAGCTTCACTTCAAAGCGCCATCAGCTGCGCTCAAGGACATTCATAATAAATATTAATAAAGCAAGATGCCCTGTTGAAGTATTTGAGATATATGTTTTATTTAAACCGCAAACTTAAAAAAATAAATTTAAATAACTGTAACGTAAAGGGGAGGAGAATTTATATGTGTGTCAGGGTTCTCGACAAGAAAGACTTTTTAACGTTGGATATACCTGTGCTGTGTTCTCCTCACTCCTCATTCCTCCCCTCATCGTGGTGCGACTAGAGAATTGTGATGTCCTTCAAGATGGCTTATTTTGATCGATTTTCGGGTCCCCGACTGAAGGACAGAGGAACGAGGAAACGAGGATAGATCCATTTGAATATTGAGAAGCACACACTGTCTTGTCCTTTGTCTTTTTGTCAGATTTTCCAAAAAACTTTATAACTTCAAATCAAAGTTTGCAATGTTGTGATTCACCTTGTAGCTGGTTGGTTTGGTTCAGGGCTATAACTCTTGAATGAAGACTTTTTAAAATTGTCCCTATGGGCACTATTGGCCACCAAACCCCAAACTGGAACATAAAGAGGAATTTATTGAAAATGATGTGTTCTACCATGAATTTAATTCTACTTGAATTGCAATTTGAGCGTGAATTACACGTGTGAAATTGACTCTCTGCTCAGGCAGTATAATGGCTATAGTGAAGGGCAGAATTCAATTTGCATACTTCCAAGGGGCCTGTGCAAGCTGAGCAAGTGCCCTTCAGATGCATGGCAATGCTAACGTACTGTATAGCTTTCATCTGGTATTACATCCTTGATTAAGACAAACATACTCTGAATTCTTTAGTAAATCGAGCCCACATGATACTGGACATATTACAATAGAGCTGTGTACTAGCACTGATGAGAGAGCTCCAAGCACAGCTGCACACATACAGATTTGTGTTATGGGTGTCTCCCGTTGTCTGTACAGATGTTCAACAGGCTGATATCAGTGAGCCCTGTGGATATAAAGTTACTCAAGTGCAGCGAGCCATACATCCCCCTAGTTGACCTTAATCCACCCGCCAACATAAACACACACATGTGAGCATGTAAAGATCAAATACCTACAGTATATGCTTTCTAACAAGCACAGGTGCATAAGTACATACTAGCATCTTGACTGGGGGCTATATATACATACACAGTATATATATATTTATATACATCCATGAAAACAAACCCTGTATATACATATATATAGCGTATACACTGTCATGATAAGTCTTCCTATATGGCTGTTTAAGAATGGAAAAACTCCATTCCGAGTCATAGAGTCATAGACTCTTTGCTTATTTATATCCAAACAGAGACTTTTTTGGGGGCTGGACAGTATGTGCAGGGTTGATGTACCGGCTGCATCAGACTGGCACAAAAAAAACATAATTTCTTTTAAAAAAAATTCACTCACCTTCATGTTATTCTAAACCCATTCTGAGATTTTTTGGAAGAATTATTTTGCAGGTGTTTCCATAAAATGACATTTCAATGAGATCAGAGCTGTTAAGCTCCAAAAACACACACACACACACACACACCCAAAAACACTATAAAAGTTTCATAAAAGTGGTGACTTTGACTTTTGACTTTATGGTGCTGTTATGCTATTCTTTTGTAGTCATTTTGTGGAGCTTGTCAGCCTCTATGAAATGTCACTATGAACTGTTACTGTACGTCAAGAGCCGCATAACAATTCTTAAAATATTTCTACCTGGAGTGTGTTCAATGGAAAAATGAACAGCATATGGTCGCAAGTAAATAATGCCATTTTCATTTCTTGGCGAACTATTCCCTTAATAATAGTCTGAATCCTTTACAAAATGTAACAGATTAAGCCTGCATTGTACTTGTGACACATATAAAAGAACCTCACCAAATACAATGCCATAAAAAACTTTCCGATCTACCATTGTGCTATGATACTAGCTGCAAACCTGTTAAGTGTAACAGCATCCATTAGCCTGGGCCCTGCAGTGGTTCTGGTAGAACAGGCAGCATCTGTGTGTGCTCAGACACATCCAAGAGGACATGGAGAGATTAGCAGTCTTTGCTCTGCCATGATTAGTGCTAACAGCCATGCAGCAGCACACAAGGCTAGCATCTGTTCCTTACAACAGCACTCAATTCAGCTTCAGCTGGATTCATTAAAAAGGGGTTTCTTCATCGTTTACTCTGGCTCGAGCATCAAAAGCTTTTCTGGAACCCCGATTCAACTATGACTCCGTTAAAAAGCGTTGGCTTTCTGCAAAAAAAATCCCTCAGCTTCAAAATGCGGGGAAATTTAAGTTAGAGGAGGGCGAAGTCAGTTTGATATTCAATATGAAGTGTCAATTTCTATGGGAAACAAAAATCCCCTGATGTGGTTAGCCAGATGATAACATGATTTAAAGGCTTTCTCTGTGGAAGGGAATCAGAAAACAAATGGGGTCAAGATATCTTTTTGGTGTCGTTTGAGCCGGGTGACCGACATTCATTTTCCATTTGAAAGGATAAAAAACAGAGTGTAATTTTAATCTACTTTAAAGAGAGAGTAAAAAGAAAGCAGCATGGGATTACTGACTCTGTGGCACCCAGGGGGCCCGAACTGTGAGATCACTGTTGTACAAAATGACAAGAATCACTGGTAAAATCATAATACGGTTCTTAGACTCATCCTATCTTTTGATTACAGTTTTATAGGAAGTGATGCACTGATATCACAATTCCGATAAACCGATAATTATTTCCTTGTTATGGCTGATAACCAATACAAGGCCGATATTTGAAACATAATTTAAATATAAAAAATTTAAAAATGAAAAGATTTTCTAAATATTACATATAAAATTATTGGTGTTTTCAAGTGAGTGTAAGATGATACTGGCAATGTTAATCTAAATGATAAAAAAATAAGGAAAGGAGAGTGAATATTTAAATATATAATATGGTCTGATAGACAGAGACAAATAAAATAAATATGGTGTATACAATATGGTATCAAAATATCATGTTGCCCTGATGTACTTTAGTCCAAGATTTTACAAACAGAGAAAAGGTTCCTTATTCTTCACGTTACAGTCTTGACTGAAGAATAATATTGTCAATTTACTTAATATCAAACACTATACTATATGAAACTTCACACAACCAGCTTTGTTGAGTATAAACACAATATGCAGTGTCACACGTCTTGTTATGAACGTTGTTTCAGCTGGCTCTTCCTGCACTGACTGACGCAGCACTTTCTCAGAGTGGCTTTCTTACATTCTCAATTAAGACTCCAAGGAGGTTCCTCACTGCACCAAACTCATATCAGCTCAAACAGCTCCTCAGGGAGCTCATGCCACCCTCCCGGTGGCCATGTGTTATGGGAGGCAAATCAGAGTGAATAAATTATCTTCATGCTTCAGCGCTGTTCTGGATTTCATTACAGATTGACACATCATTGTTCGATTACAAGGAACAAACTATATAGAGGAGCTCAGTAAAGTCTTCATCTGCTCAGCTGTCTTCTGCCTTTCATGTTCACAAACTTAAATTTATTTTCATGGCAGATGCTTTCTTATCGAAGTGAAGCACAAGAAAGCGCGAGCAAGTAGTTAAAAACACAGTGGGGCTTTTTTTACAACTTTATATGGTTGCAGCAATTAAGCAAAAAATTCAGAGCAAAAAACCTGCATCTTAATAATATATTAGTATACATACAAACATTAAAATATTGATGTTCTTTGAAAAAATCTCCTTTCTACATAAATTATAATTAAAAATATGGCTTAAACCAATAATATCATAATTATTTTCATGTTATGTCCAGTAACCAATCAATTTAAAAAAGACTACTTTGTCTAAATAATTCAAATGAATGAAAACATACAAATATTAAAATAAAAAAATTACAACAAAATGTACTTGAAAATTAATATTCATTTTTATATTTTATAAAGATTTTATAAAGATTACTAATTAGTGTTTAAATGGTACCTATAATCTTTGTCACAAGATGTATAAGTCTCTGATGTCCCCCTGATGTGTCTGTGAAGTTTCAGCTCAAAATACCCCACAGATCATTTATTACAGCTGGTCAACTTTGCCCCTATTTTGGTGTGAGCAAAAACACGCTGTTATTGTGTGTGTCCCTTTAAATGCAAATGAGCTGCTTTTAACAGCTCACACTTCACACTGGAGAATCTCACGCAGACAAAATGACGATTATCAGTAACGATGTTCAGCCTTACATTGTTCAAACGGGAGTCGGACACTGATAGAGAGACTGCAACTGGACGTTTCTGTATGGTTAGTGGATAAATTTGTGGAGTTGATTCAACTCGTCATCTAGCACGTGCCATCATGTTAATCTTTTGTGCAGCTGAATTGACCCTCGTTTGTGAAACAGTCCAGCGTAAAATGACCGCATGGCAACAACACTCTACTACAATCTCTTCCTCTTCTCTAAAGAAGCACATGGCCAGTGGCGTAATTTCTGAGGAGCATCACCTGCACACTGCACCGGTCTTGTATCTCACACGGAGGAGCTGCGGAAGAATAAAAGGAGGAGCGACGATAGTGAAGGAGGAGAGAGGACCAGGCCTGTACGTTATGTTTTATAATGGTCGCCGTGTGGGACTGCCACTATTTACCTTCGGTTTGTTGTTTGTTTTATTTTATTATTATTAAAGTTAAGTTTAATGTTCGCCGGTTCCCGCCTCCTTCTTCCCGTATCTACTAGCCTCATTACAGGCTCATTATAGATTCACAGTAAATTCCGTCCAGTGATTTCCAATGTAAGATCAGGGCCAAAATAAAAAAATACAGCCAATACAAGTGAAGTACTAAGACAGAGATACTAAGCTCATGACACGAAATCTCATTATGTACACAGCAGTGAGAAAATTGCAGTGCTGTAAGAGGAATTCGGCAAACCCGTAAATAGGCTATTTTAGTAGGTCAGTAAGTTCATCTTGAAAATTTAAGCCTGCTTTTAACTGTCATCCTGACTAGTGTTCTGAAAATGTAACCCAGTGCACAGAGAATCCATCACTCCTGCTTTTGGCAGGAAGGAGATTAGAGGGGAGGTGAGATGTGTCACAAAATTAGTGGTTTTTAAATCACAAAGGCTCCGTCCTAAATTCCCTTTTGCAGATGAACAAAAAGAAAAAAGTTTTCTCTCAACGCAAGAACTTCCTTAGGTTGTGACATGTTTGTCTCCAACAAAGCTGAAAGCAGTGAGATATCCCCCCCACCCTCATAGGATGGGACATGTAGGAGAAGTGTGTCAGAATTTGTCAACATCCTATTGTGCCTGTTACCAGTAAACTTTTCCCTAGAGTCACACAACCACCCAGCAGACAGAATGGCCCACAGCCAGGTCACACACACACTCCAATAAAATCAGCATCTGAAAAGATGCCAAAGTAAGGTTGGTTTGAAAATCAGAAATTACTTTAATACACAAGCATCCTATGACACATCAAACATTAGCTGAACTTTATCTGAAGCATTTCTGAACAGCTCAGGCTGATTTAATGGCATAATCAGCAGTGTTACAAATGACACATGCACTAAACTAAAGAGTTAATCACTCTATCACGCTTTCCCGAGGATCCAACACGATCTATTTGGCCCTTGCAAGGTCAACAGAAAGCTGTCATCCGCAGAGCCCCAGAGCCCTAATAAATGTCTCAATTTATCAGTCTTCAGCGTAACTGTGTGGGTGTGTATGTGCTCTCTGGAAGGCTGCAAGCTGCCGCTTCTCTGCGTCCGTTAGTATTTGCCTGTCTCATAAACATGGCCATGTGGCTCTCGCTGTGCTGCTGCTGCCCCACTCGGCAAACCACTCAGCCTCTTATTTCCCAGCATGCATCTGGCAGCCGTCACAAACTATCTCAGTGAGGGGGGCTTGGAGAGAGACGCCAGAATACGAGCCAACTTGCTTGTCCTCCTGACTTTCACAAGGAGATACATTTATGGTGATAAACTCTTAGCACACAAATACATAATATTGGTTCAAAAGTGTCTGTGAGTGATGATGATGACAATGATGATGAGGACTTCTCAGATGAAGACAGATTTGTAAACTCTCATAGCGGGCCTGGAATGAAGAAAGAGACAGAAGTTGTCAATAATTATTATAAAATAAAATGTTCATGTGCGCAGAAAAGGTTCACACAAAATGTATACTGGAACAGGAGTGTACACAAAAATCACACATTGATAATACACAACACGCACATTGATTTATTCAAATGTTGATCAACCCGAATTATTCTAAATGAAGGAGCACGTAGCTGTAGTCAATTTGCACAATACATGGCCAAATTCTTCTATATCTCCCCATAAGGGCTGTCAACACAACCTGCGCAGCCATTTGTCACTCTTAAAAGAAAATCTTTACACTCTCACCCCAACAAACACTCTTTACATAAGCCCGGAGTGCAGGTGATTGCTGTCACATGCCAGATTGAGCTGTAATAGACATCATTTTTGAATAAAGAACTACAGTAGAGTCATTGTAATAGCATATATTTCTGCTTTATACATTCAATGTTACTAAGCCACAAGTCTGTGATGTTTGTGTGCAGTTTTAGTTGGTTGGTTCGAAATTTTAGGGGTTGGTAAGAGGTAAGATTAAACGTCTCTCATTCTCACCAAAGCTGAATTCAGTAAGGAAGGTGAGTGGCTGAGTGACAGCAGCACTCATGATATGTCTCAGCCATGTAAACATTATCACTGACCTGTTAACGGCTATAATAGTAAACAAGAGTCTCCATAAACTCCTGGCATCTGAGCCACTAAGAACGCAGTGGTGTAATTTTATTTATGAAGGGAACGTGTCCAGATTGATTCATATACCATGCAAGACATTTTACACCAAACTGCTTTGCACGAGGGTCAATAAAACAGGATTTGTACAGAAGTTGATTCTCAAAGATGACGGTTTAGCTGGGCTCCTGCAGCTTTTATTGGCTGAAGGATATGTGTGGTATCTGTGAGGAGTTAGTAAGCAGCAATAAAGCACAAGAGTAGCTTCATCTTGTTTACTCATTTCCCTTCCGTTCTCCACACATCACGGCTAAGTAGCATACAGTAGTCCTATAACTACAGTAATAGGCTTCCAAACATCATGTTTAGGTCTTGTAGTATGAGTGTGTGTGTAGTGAGCACTGTGTCCAAGTGAGCCGTTGTTGCTGTTGTGCATGGAAATGCAATGAGTTGAGAAGCATTCCATGTCCATCACTAAGAACGTATGTACCCATGTAAGTATGTTATCTTTTGGCAACAGTGAGAGGATCAGTAAACATTCTGTGTCCTTAGGAACATGCGAGGAGTTCCGTACCTTCATTTTATCCCCCTCCTGGAAACAAGGAGTGTGAGCACCCTGCTTAGCATCGGTGTAGTTTTTCATTTTGTGTTAGCCGCATAACCCTCATGTCAGTTGGTGGGTGCACAGGAGCAGATGGCAAAATAGACAGCCTTGAGCACATTTGCCTGTCATAGAGGAGTGAAAGAGTACAGCATGTAGAGTGCAAGAAGTTAGTTACCACAGGTTTACCAGGGATTATGTTGCTGGATGGCCACTTGGACATTGTGTTTCATCACACGGCAGAACCTCTTAGCTGCCGGGTAGCAGAGAGAGGAACAATGGTGACGAATATTCCTTTCTTCCAGAAAAGCAGCAGATGTAAACTGAACACCGTTGTCAGTAACAATGCTCAATTGATTGTAATGGTGGCTGAAGACTGATGACAGAAACGAAACCACAGAATCCGTCGTGGCAGCGTGAGTAAAGGAGACCTCAGGCCATTTATTGTAATAATCCGTTATAATGTTATAGCCAACCTGCAGCTGGATCCAGCAGTGTCAAATGGCCACACTATGTCCATATCCATTTTCTGCCAGGGTCCATCTGGCAACAGCAACGGCTGAGGAGGAGCAGGACGTGACTTGATAGCTTTGTCATTGAGCTGACACACATGGGCGGGAACATACAACATCATGAACTTGAGCATCCATCCCTGGCCACCAATAAAGATCCCAAAGGCGTTGTTTGGTTCTCACCTCTCCCTGATGTCCACTATGAAGACCAGCACAGATCAAAGAGCAGGTGCCATCAGCAGTCTCAGAAGACAAAGTTGCCCTTCACAGACAGTTCCAGTCACAGTTTATAGTACAACAACAACTCAACGTCCAGTCCCTCGGGTGAAGGAAGCCAAAAATTAGAAATAAGGAGTTTGGTTAGAGCACAAGAAGCACATCAACATCAGTAGCAGACAGAGAATTGCAGGTGGCAGATAGAAAAGCAACAAACTCCTCATCAACAGGTGCTGGAGCAACAACATTATCTGCAGGAGAAGCAGGAAAGGGCAAAGTTGACAGATAATCATCAGGGTCATATTGAGTCAACTGTACACGATTCATCAGGAAGAAGATCCTCTGGTGAAAGAGTATGACCTAAGAACAGCAGGCTGGTTTGCCGAAAGCGGCACTTGTCTTTATTGAGCCGCAAGCCAACAGCTTCTAGTCGTTGTAAGACCGCTTGAACTGCTTTGTCATGCATAGACATGTCACATCTGTGGATGATAATGTCAAGCAGGTGATTTTCAACCCCTGACAAGCCAGTCAGAATGACGGTCATCATCCACTGAAATGCTGCAGGCAATGAAGCCAATCCGTAAGGAGCACAACAAAACGGAACTGTCCGTCATGAGTAATAAAGGCTGTGAGGTCATGACTGTTTTTAGCACATCCAAACTCAGTTGACTCAGCAACAGTGGGAAGAGGATTAGGAGGCAGAACTTGATGTTTTTCAATCCTCACATGCAGTGCAGACATTAGATCCCTCGCCATGAGTGGTGTCCCTTTGAAGGTCCACAATGAAGAATGCAGCAGGAACTGAATGGTCATGTAGGGAAACGTTCGCTGACAAACATCTATCCATTGGAATTTGGTCTTTTGAATACGTCACAAGCCTTTGCAGATTCAAGCGGCAGCAGATTCAATCTGGCTTGCTATCGTAACAGCTCTGTCCAGTGTGAGATCCGTTTCTAGTGAAAGTCTCTCACGTATTTGTCGGCTAAGCACATTCTCTGCTAACTGATTGCGAATCATTTCTTTAGTACTGGCACCGAACTCACAAGAAACAACAAGCTCTCCCAAAGCAACAATTATATCTGACAGCGGTAACAGAAGGTTTCAGATACTATGTTAGCTTTTAACATGAGGTAGGCTTTCAATGCATCCTCTGCATCCTTATACATCGTAGCCATGTTCGGCGATGAGTAGAAAATCAATTGTCCCTTTCTGCCAAGGTAGTGAAGCAGTACAACTCTCCATCTTTCGTACAGCCAGGCATGACCTGTAGTATCAATAACCTGTAGATAATTTTCAACCTGAATCTGCAAACATGCGCTGAATGGCAAAGCAGGCTCACTGGGGCAGGGCAGGAAAGGCACATTAGCAACAGCCATCTTCGAGACTGACTATAGCAGGAAAAAATGTCTAAAGTTGCCAATTTGTGAAATATGCCAAGAGTTAGTAAACAGCAATAAAGCACACGAGACAGGAGTAGCTTCATCCATCTTGTTTACTAATTTCACTTGCATTCTCAAAACATCACGTCACCACACGACACTTCAAAATAGTAGTCATGCACAATTCACTTACGGACACAACAATATTCTTGTCTGTAAAACAGTGTGGGACAATTTTCTTTCTTGCTCTGAAGCATGTCAAATAACTCTTTTCTTGCAACCTGAGTTTACACTGACAGAAGAGAAATTGTATTACAGACGGACTCTGAGTGTGACAAAGAACATTTCCAGGAAAAACTATGAGAGGGAGATGGCATTTACTTTATTCTTACTCTTGAGGTGTCAAACAGCAATCTTTTGTGCCTGGACACTTCAGTATACTGAAGGAAGTATATACGTGGTCTAAAATATAGCTCATGTTCCAAAATGACTAGGGTCAGATAACCAGTACAAGGCCAAAACCATTACAGCCACATTGATTGCTTTAACAGTACTTATATGGATATGGTGTTTTACTCCACTTACAGCATGTCTTGCAAGCTTTATATATAAGAAGCCAGTGTTTGGAGTCCTTTGGGGCCCTGTTACATTTGCATCTACTCTAAATAGTTTGTCTCATGGTATCTCTTAATAAAACATATGTTAGTGCCTCCACCAGTAAATATATTATATCAGTTACACTTTATTTTAAGAAGTCCGTGTTACGGTATAATTATACATTTAAGTAATGAGTAATTACAATTACCTACATGTACTTACTTTAGGGTTTGGTTTACGGCTAGTTGCATGGAATTACTACGGCAACTACATGTAACAGGTAATTAGATGTATAAAATGTTACCATTATGTCCATTGTTATGTCCAAATTCTGTATTATGTCCATTGTTATGTCCAAATTTCTGTATTATTATGTCCAAACTTTGTTATTAATGGACTCCAGATCATAATAAAAAGGGTCTTTAGTGTACTGTAATTACAACAATTTAAGTTTAGCATTCAGCGCCAGAGGGCTAGGGGACAGATAATTGGTATATTATCAACTCACTAAGCTCAGAGCTCGTTAAACCCCATGAAATCAACTGACAAGCATAGATTTCCTTAAGTTATTGATGTATTTCCTATTGAAACAAGAAGTTGGGATGACATCAAAGTAGAGGTATTTTCATTAGAGAAATTAAGAATAAAAATACTAGAATTAAAATATGAATGCGCCTGTGCTTCAGAGAGCCATTCTGACTTGAAATAAGACTTATTTAAATTCTAATAAAATTCCAGAATTTAATTTAAACTAGGGATGCACAGATGTATCAACCAATAATCAGTATCAGAAAGATACACTACAACAGAAAGACGTCAATAAAGCAGCCTGTGAACAACATGTCACTTATTGTTACATTTACCTCAGGAAAGTCATTCAGTGTTTAAAGTTTGTTAGTTAGCTTAAAAAAACACTACATAAGAGATTATTAACTGTCAATTATTTATGAATGTTTGCTTCATGAATCTTTCATGAAGACAAAGTTTTATGGAAACTACCTTATGTGGAATGTATGTATACAACTGTTGAGTGTGATTATTATTTCTGAAAATAAATAGCAGTTAAATATAATAGCTTGGGCTCTGCTGTTAATTTTAACTGTTAATATTAAAGTTATGTAGCAAATGAGAGTGTTCCCTGTTTTGTTCACAACATTAGTTGGGAGAGATTTTTTTTTTCCTTGAAATGCTAAATTGACGTAAGTCTACCTGAATTATTTACAAATGAATCAATTTTGAATTAAATTGTGTAATGCCGTAAATAGTGATATTTTCAGAAATCGTTATCTTACCGTCTACAGCACCTGTCCTGGAATTTGTATGTCTCACTCATCTATCACACCTGATTCAACTCATGAGCTCATTAGTAGAGGCTTCAAGACCTGAAATGGGTGTGTCAGATATAGGGAGACATACAAAATGTGCAGGGTTGGGGGTCATCCTGGACAGTTTTGAGAACCACTGGTCTACAGCATTCAGTTGCAAATTAATAGCAAAATAGCATTCAAATTCAAATATGAATACAAAACAGCACAAAAGCTCAAGATATTATCACCAAACTATCTGTATCGGCATTGGCAGATGTCTTTCTGAATAATTGGATATTGGTATCAGCTCAGAAATTTTCTGTCAATGTATCCCTAATTTTAACTGAGGTAGCAACAGAAAATAAATTGAAAAATCATAACTGTCATTTTTAACAAGAAAAGCAACGTGTATCAAGGCAAACCTTGAATTTTGGCTTTAAAAGCCATGGATGGATGGATGGATAAAAAGCTAGACTAAAAATGGACTTTCGCATTATCTGAAATACTTCACAATGCTTTGTGCTTGCTTGTGATGACTGCAAGTTAATGTTTATCTGAGACTAAAAGCAGTCACATGCTGTATGTGCTTCATCTATTTCAATGCACAATCATTGTATAATATCGTGGCATGAGAGAGAAAAACTCAAAATAATAAGAGCTCTTACACATTCATTTGAGAGTCAAAAAAGCACTCCGAATACATCAGAATATTAAATCACAGCATGTTAAGTTCAGTGATTTTCAGACAGCCCTGCTTCTGGCATTCACAAACAAAATGTAGGCCAATTAAAGCCCCAAATCCATTCTGATACTGAAGTTCTGCTTACGGCAACACACTGTTCTGAAGTCCAAATTTTTGCTACATTCAACAAAGCAACTTCCTCTAAACTGCATTGAATGCCCTCGTCAATGCCCCATCATCCTTTACTCTCTGGGTGCTGTCTGGTGGATTCACAGTGTGCCAGTGAGAGGATGAAGAGAGCGTGGGGGCGTAAAGTGCCAGTGAATATCCCAATGAGAGTCTGAAAAATAAAACAGTAGAGGCCAGAGCCATCTATCATGTTTCATGCACTAAAGTCACTGTTTTCTAATGGCATAATTACTGTGTTTCTATTGTAAAAGTACAATAATTTAAATGGCGGCTACCGTAAACTTGATTCCAAACACACTCTTTCCCAGGATTACATTTATTAAAACATGAAGTTTGCGATCGGTAATACTTTTTCAAGTTTTTGAAAGAAGTCTCTCTAATACTTAACCAGGCTCAATTTATTTGATCATAAATACAGTAAAAACTGTGATATTGTGAAATACTGATCAGAAATTTAAATGACAAAGATGAATTTTCAGCATCATTACTACAATCTTCACATGATTGTAATATGCTGATTTGATGCTCCAAAATATTTATTATTGTTATCAACGTTGAAAACAGTCGTGCCGCTTAAAATTTTTGGAAACCGTGAAACATTACGTCTCATGATTCTTTGATGAATATGAAGTTCATAAGAAAATACTTTATTTGAACGATACATTTTTGTAACAATATAAAAAAACAACAATTTAATGTAATTTTGCGGCTTCAAATTGACCCAAACTGTAATAAATATTGCTAAGATATCAGTTAAATGCATTATATTTGTCACTTACGATAAAGTGCATGTGTGTAACAATATATTTACACTTTTAGAAATATGCTCTTCACTGAAATTGAAAAGCTTTCAAAAAATAACAAAGTTAAAATTTTTCCAAATACGGCCCATTGGGACTCACGACTCATTTAGATGGAGCAAATCACATATTAGCTATTACTTTTTTGACTTTATATAACCTGCATTCATTGTGGTATTACATAATCAGAAACATCCTGCTTGTTTAAAATGTATTTTTCTTTCTATTTAATCTTTTCTTTGGGTGAAAAGATATGAGAGGTCATGTCACAGTGTTGTCAGGCTAATGCTAATGCTAATGCTACAGGGTGAATGAGAGATTTTCCTGCTTCATTAGCCGCCCCATAGGGCCGAGAGATTATACACAGAAAAACAAGCTCCCGTCTCTGCACACACCCACCCACACACATCTCTCTCCCTCTCTTCTCCAATGCGCGCATGGATGTGTGACTTTCCCACCCACTCTTTCGCTCTGTCTCTCTGTCACCTCCTCTTCTCTCTGCATGGAAGAGAAAGAGTTTGGCTTGCAGCATCTCTCAGATGCACATACAGCACATGCTGATACACACACTCCTCTGCCCCGTTCATGCACACACCCACACACACCAGTATGCGGTAAGTCCTAAGAAGTAGCATCGCCGCTCGGCACGTATGCAGAACCATGCGAGAATCGCAGACTCTGCTGCCTAGCTACGTCTCCATGGCAACAAGAGCAGCACAGCCCTGTGTAGAACCGTCAAATAACTGAAATGTAATCCTCACTAGAGAGAGAGAGTAAGAGAAAGTAAGATATCAAAAAAATATATTTTTCCTTATCTATGAGAGGAGCAGAACTGATTACCCAAGTCATTGTGGGGGACAGACCTGTCCTAACCTATCCCCTCTTCCTCTCTTTTGCGAGCGCTTTCAAGCCCTCTCTTTCTTTTTCTTGCGCTATTCACTCTTTAACTCACTTTCTCACTGCACAGTTAGAGTAGAGTGACGTCCTTGAGGAGGCCGATTCCATCAATTCTAAGAGTGTTTTTAAACGGAGCCTCAAAAAGAGCTTTTTCAGACAACATTCTGTTCCCACAGCTCTCGTGTGCGTCAGAACTTCGACTCATCACTTGCTTTTGGTCAACGTCTCTTCCTCCTCTCTCCATTTCTGCAGAAGTCTGCGGGAGCCTGAGCGAGTTTGGGCGTATTTCTTTTACACCATCAGAGAATCCTGCTGTGCTTATGTTGTCTGATTTTAAAGGGATAGTTCAGCCAAAAATGAAATTTCTGTCATCATTTACTCACCCTCATGTCGTTCCAAACCTGTTTGACTTTTTTTTGCAAAGTCAAAAGGAAGAATGTTGAAGAATTTTCCAGACACTATTTGTTCTCAAAAGTGATTGGGGAATTGAACCATTGAAGTCCAAAAAAAAAAAAAAAAAAAAAAAAAAACACTGTAAAGTTTTAGACTTATTCTAATTTCATTTATAATTCTTGTAATTATTCTAGGGATGCACAAATATTAAAATTCTGGTCAAGACCAATAAGCCAATAAATATTTTCATGCTATGGTTGATAACTGATAAATGAACAATATTAAAAACTTGATTTCATCTGAATGAATTGAAAATAAAACACTAAAACTAAACAAAATTTTAAATGCTACAAGTTAATTTAGGCATCTCAACATTACACTAAACAGTATAAAAAACAGGATATGCGTTTTGAGATGAGCTGAGGATTAAATTTAACAGTGTTATTAAATTATCAGCGTTATTAGATTGACTTTAAGCAAGAGTTAGATGACAACAAAAGTAATGTAAAGGTATAAATAATGGAAATGAGCATAAACAATTACATATCCAATTGGCCAATACCAAAAACATTTAAAAAAAAATCTAATACTGGTAGATAATCAATATTTTTACTTAAGTGTTCCACAGAAGAAAGAAAGTCATGTAATTTTACAGACATAGTAAATCATGACAAAATTTTAATTTGGAGGTTGAACGATACCTTTAACATCACTATGTAATTATGTTCCAAATCAAAAGATACATTGGGTTCATAAGAGTTTTATTGACTACAAAAAAACAAGAAAATTAATAAAATAAAGGCAATATTGCAAATTGGTTTAAAATGGCCACAGTACTGAAGTGATCACTCTTACTGTAACCTCTTTTTAATGTAAATAAACTGGTGTCAAAAGTGAGCTTGATCCACTTTAATTATAACTAGGTAATGGTTTTTGAAAATGTAAAAATGAGGAAAGTTTTCTATGATGCTAGGTTTAGGGGTAGGGTTAGGGGATAGAGTATACAGTTTGTACAGTATAAAAACCATATGGAGAGTCCCTACATAGATAGTGTGTGTGTTCTTGTTTTCATGATTTATGAGAACACAAATTTGTATAATGACATTGGGTAATACAAATGGTATTACACAGGTATTATGACGTAAACATGTTTTATGAGGACATTTCATGAGTCCTCATATTTCAAATAGCTTTAAAAACATACTAATCAATTTTTTTTTAAATGTAAAGATGCAGAATGGTTTCTGTGATGGGTATGTTTAGGGGTAGGGGTAGAGGTAGTGTAGGGGGAGTGAATGTACAGTTTGTACAGTATAAAAACCATAACTCCTATGGAATGTCCTCACGAAGATAGCAAAACAAACCTGTGTGTGTGTGTGTGTGTGTGTGTGTGTGTGTGTGTGTGCTAACATAATTCTGGATACTAGAAAGGTCTGATAATAGCCACAGAGTATTATTCATACAACTAAATACAGGTGAGACCAAAATATTTCATCATATCAAAAAAAACAATCCTAATCCTACATTTTCCAGTAAAAATAACTTAAGATCTTTGAAATAAGATAAAACTGTTTTAAAAAATAAGAAAAATTGTGGAAAAAAAATTATACTTTATTCTTTTTTCAGAGAATATTGAAATAATAATTTCATTAATATATTAAAGTATATATATATATACTATATATATATATATATATATATATATATATATATATATATATAGTATTTTTTCTTACTCCTTGTTAACGATCACTAAATGCAGAAAACAAAAAAATAAAGAAAAAGAAAAAAGTAGGTGATTTAAAAATTATTTTACATCATAAACAGTTAAATAAATAATTTTAAATAGTAATTTAGAAACTTTAGGATATGTAATAAAAAAGAAAATAAATTTAAATAAAGTAGGTTTATCTAGATTTCAAAACTTTTCTACTGTAAAACAATACAAAAAAAAAATGAAGAAAGTAATATCATACCATATGAGGTTCTTTTGCTGTTTTAGGCTGTAAGGACCTTGAACTGAAATTATTTGGCGAAAGTGATTTGGAACTGTACCGCTGTCAAGACCTGAAACTACTTTAGCAGTGCATTTCCTTAAAAATAATAGCACACTTTAAAACGTTTGTCATCCAATCAGATTCAAGCATTCAACAGCCCCATAGAATAATATCTATAATCACCATAAACACACACTCACATACACGCACACTCACACACACACACAGCCGTAGAGAGCAATCCAGTGATGAAAAAATCTGTCTTTGCCACTTGATCAAATTTATGACAACTCATACTGAGACCTGTCTGAATTCCCCAGTCATCTTTTCTGTGTCTGAGTGACAGAGCTACAGAACGCGTATATATATATATATATATATATATATATATATATATATATATATATATATGTGTGTGTGTGTGTGTGTGTGTGCGTGTGTGTGTGCGTGACACCTAAAGAGAGAGGAGAGGAGGGGGAATGCACTGCAGGAGCAAGTGTTTAGACCTGCAGTGCTTCCTCTTTCATTCCCTCTCTGTCTCTCTGCTGATATATATGCTAGGACATTGACAGAAAGTGCAGTAAATCCTTTGAGGGCAATAGCCAGGAGTACACACACACACACACACACACACACACAAACAATAAAAGTCCATTTTGAGTGAGGTTCATCTCTGGTTATTAGCATAGATCCACTTAATTTGTGCCTGCAATGGGAGAAACGGACTGGCTTATAAAATATCTCTCTTATTTTATACACACTTAGACACAAACTCAAAGATGTGCTTCCCAGAAGTCCATTCACCCACACACAGATGAAGTCTTGAGGCCAGTTTATATGAATAAACTCCTCACCCACAGCTCAGAGTCCGTTACGAGACCCTGTGGAGGACGCCCCTTTCACAACCAAAAACTGCTTACATAAAGTCACCGAACCCACTCCCAGAATTCCCCAAAATAGGCTCATGAGTCTAAAAGCATCAGAATTTCCCATTCAAGACTGGCAGAAGTGCAAGTGTTCTACACTCAGACCAAATGGGGTACGACAGAAACCTGTGAGAACAAAAAAAAAGCAGCACTTTCTGCTGAAATAAATGTCATTTACACCACAAGTCCTGTTTCTGAACATCTAGCGCCCCAACCAAACTGCCCACCAACCTTACAAGTCCCAAACCTGTTCAGAAAGATGATCTCTTCTAAACGAGTGCAAGTGTTTAGGAGCTCCCGATGCCCGAACGTGAGATTAGATGAAGGGACTCACGTCTGCCTACCTGTCAGGTGACGAACGAGTCCGTTTGGCTGTGTTCAACTCGATCACAGACAGGCACACGGTCATGGGTGTGGAGAGCTCTCACTCTTTCTGTTTGACTCACTGCAGTACGCTTTGCTCTTCTGTCACACACATAGTGTCATCCTTTCCCCTCGATCCATCCGCTTTCATTCAGGCACTCCAAGCATGATTTTAAAAAAAACGTGAAGAAAAATAAAAAAGGCAGGGAGGATGCAATGCCCTCCACAGAGAAGTAGCAGTTGGCTGAGCGAAGCGCTCTCTACTGCAGCACAGCGCAGGAGACACACACACGCGCTCCACACATGCTCTGACTGATCTACAGAAACACAGTCACACTGAAAACCTGGAGATGGAGTCAAGGAATGGTGGCCAGGATCTTTGGTTCTCGTTTAATTTGATTTGGTTCCTCCCCTCCCATCTTTCTCGCTCTGTTAGACGGCACTATAATTTTATGCCCACTGAAGACCCGTCTCACACTTTCTTTTTCTTCTTAAATGTGACCGTCCCCTCAGAGAGCAACCCACGAGTGACATCGCTTCCATCCTAGTCCAAACATGGGCAACTTCCTAAACTCGAGTGTCATGATAACATTCGGAAAGGGGGCGTTTTGAGGGACGAGAGAGAGTTGGAGCCAGTAGCTGTGCCACTGAACATGAAAGAAAAACTGAACGGAGATAAATATTTAGGCTGGATTTGGTGTCAGTTTACAGTAGTGCGGTCAGACGAATGAAGATGACAAACAATCTGTAAATTAAATTGCCAATTCAAATCATTAAGCAACGAATCACAATTGTATTTCTTATTATACGACATTGAGTCTTTAGACGCAACGATTTATTTGTTCAATTATTAAAATATTTTCTATGGTTCAAGATACAGGCTGTCAAAATGTAATTTAAACAATATGAAACAAACACTTTTAACATTTTGAACATTTTTAAAAGGAAACACCAGAGCATGAGAAGAAAAAATATTTGACATATTTAACATTATTTCATGGCCACTGACAAAAAATGTCTGACATTTAATTTGTGACACTGATCCTTTGTACAAACATTCAGATGTTCTTGCTTCTATTGAGGCACAAGACCATTTTTGTAAAATTATACCAATTATATTTCAATATCAACTGATATCAAAAAGCTGATAATGATTTTCATGTTATGGCTAATAGCCGATAAATCCTTGATATTAAATTTTAAATTACTTTGTCTAAATACATTTTTAAAAATTAATTAAAATTTTTTTGTGTCCATATTTTAAAATAATAATAAAGTGAATAATATCAAAATATTATAATGTGCAATATGAAAAATAGACATTCATTTTATGATTTGCTAGAAATTACATTTAACAGTGTTATTGTTAGTGTTTATTTTTAGTATTATTTTTTTTACAAAGATTACCTTTAAGAGAGTACTAGATAGTGGCAAAGTAATCCAAATGTAAAAATTAGAAAAAATAGCATGAAAAATATATCTTATATATACCGATACAATAAAAAAAAACTATATATCATGCGGCACTAATTTTGCGGATTTCAATTAAACTGATAACAGATGACATTCCAGACATTCCAGCTTTTCACTTAGTGTTATCATGAGAATATACCTTTAGTGCAAAACAATGCATATTAATTGATAAACAGAAGCATTCTCACTGGTGGTCTTAGACTTTTAGACCCCACTGAATATGGGCCACAAATGGCTTTAAACTCAATGTAAGTTCCACTGATTAAACACACACACACCTCAAGGCTTTCTTTCATGATTAAAAGTGAGTGACAGTTAAAGTGACAGACGACCTGCCAATCCAAGCATGTGCTCGAGCCAAGAGAGCAGCGTGTGCCGTTAACATGCAAATGTAGCAACCCAGGCCCATATTTGCAATCTGAATCTGCACTCTCTGCAGGCTTGACTTAGCACACTGATCCAAACTCATCCTGGAACAGTAAATTATAACAGGGAGGAAAAGCAGTGGGTTATTTTGGGTATGTGGTACATTTCAGAGTTCAGAAAGATGACCTGAACCAGATCAGCCACCTGTCACTAGCATGATTAAACATCAAAATACGTCAATGATAACATTGTTATCATTGCTCTCTATCAAAAAGCTTATTAGTTTAATCAATACGCAGTGAAATATTTATTTAGACCGTCAACAACTCCACATTATTAGTATGGAGTTGGTGTATTTAACTATATCAGGAGGTAGACCACATGATCGCTACAATTTTCACTCTTATTGGGAGTAGCTGCATTGTGTCATTGTTCAACTTGTTGCTCATTAAATTTCAGGTAGAATAAGAGTGCTGTTTGGTAGACCAGTCTTTGTAGAGGAGGGGTAGAGGATGGTTAGAAGAGATTTGTCATTAGAAAAACATTAGAAGAGGAGTGATAAGACAGTGTCATACCAATTTTTTTGCTGATTTTAAATCTTAAAAACATTTACATAATCGTTTATTAATCAAAGGGTGTTGGTGCACGCAACTGTGTCTGTCAGCGGGTGAGCATTAACAGCCCCGCCAACTCAATTCCCTGCTGAGTTAATGGCCCTCCCAACTCTCTTCACAGCCTCTGACAACAAACCAACCAGTTTTGTGTGCAATTCAGAATTGGACTGAGTTTTAATTCTAGAATCTGAATTGAATTTGAATTGGCATAGCAAATAGATAGATTTAAAATGAATTCAAAGAAATTCATACACTGTAAACACAACAAGTGTCAATTGTAACAAGAAAAAGGAAAATTTGTTGACAAACTTTAAATATCGGCTATAAAGTCTAATTTAAAAGTGTTGGTTTGAAGGTTTATAGCCATCCATAGTCCTTATAGACAGACAGACAAGTTTATAAAGATTATTTAAAGTGATACTTCACTAGTGGCAAAATAGGCTTCCAATAAAACTTGGCTCACTAAATCGGTGCAACCTGACCAGAAAAAAAAGGCTGCCATTTTACTTTTTGTCAAATAGGTAGGAAAACATATAATAAACACGCATGATGCACTGGGCATGTTGCCATCCAAGGCCACTCCCACCAGTCTGGATACGCTTACCAGAGTCAAATACCGCCGTACTTTAGAAGGAAATACTTCTCTGCAAACTTTTAGTCTTAATGGTGTCGACTTGTATTGTTCCTCAGTGCAAGAATTCAAAGAGTAAACTTTTAGCGGGAGTAAATTACTTTCAGTTTACAGTAAAGGATCCAGTGCATTGTAGGCAATCGCTAAAGGCTGCAAAGAATCGTAAATGTGGAGAGAACAGCATGGTGGAAAATCTAAAAAACCCCATGTTTGTAGTCAGCATTTCAAACTTTATGATGGCAAAAAAATGCCGTTCTGTTAGTTTCGCCCTGTCCCCTGAAGCAAAACAAAGCAATGAGGGACAACGTGTCACTCACATGAGATCACCGCAATAGCAAACTACAATGATCCAATCAATTTCCAGTGGACAAAATCAAGAACCGCCCAACATTTTTTTTCTTGTTCAAGAGGCCATTTCACTTGAATATACTTCAAAGACTAAATATAAAAGACTATCGTAAATTCCGTCTCAATGTAAGCGAGCCTATGTTTAAAATCTGAATTCTGCACAACCTCGCAACCAAGATGGAATTTGACCTCTGATTCAAACTTCAACTTAAAGGCACATACCACAAACTCAATACATCTGTTAATCTATCATGGAATCATTTTGCTGGGATTTACCTAAATTAAATGATCAATAAATCTGTCTGTGTTAATTGGGAGTAAATCTTTTTCTTATTGTGGCAGGCGAGCGCTGAAGCACAAGAAACACTTTCTGTTGCAAGTCCGAAGGGACAAACACACATCAAACACCTTCACAGAGCAAAGTCACTCTATGAATTGCATCCTAATTCAGTCTATTACAATCCTTCACATTTGAGTAGCACAGCTGTTCAAAGTTTCACATTGATTTTCTGCCAAAAAATAGGACATTGAAGTACATGACCAGGAATCTGTAAGAAATGTCAGCAACAACATTTGATTTGTCTGGCTTTGTTTTGATTTTTTTGGCAAATGCATTTCAGTCTGAATGGTTGGATTGGATTTCAAGTTTGGATTTCTTATCATTTGGGACGTGATGTGACTAACTTCATACACAAAGTGACAGTCCCTACAGCCAATTCACTCATACATTGTGACCGTTTGTGCTGGGGGGGGGGGGGGGTTATTTAATGCATTAATATTAATAGAAAAAGAAAAAGTGTAGTAATGAAGTAATCAGTTAAACTATTTGAAAATGCAAATGTTTCTTGTCTTATAACATTCATTCTCCATTTACATGAATCATGATTCCCTATTTTTAACTAAAAATGGCAAAATTTCATAAAAAGTTAGACTTGCCTTTCATAAGACTCACCTTCTTTGATTTGATTGGCCGTCTCGATCATTTTAACATTGACGAGTGCCGTTAGACCTCTGAGGCACAGCAGCCTAAAAATGTATTGAATATTTTCTCTAAAATAAATATATACATACACACATATATATATATATATATATATATACACACACACACTACCAGTCAAAAGTTTTAGAACACCCCAATTTTTCCAGTTTTTATTGAAATTTAATCAGTTCAAGTCCAGTGAATAACCTGAAATGGTACAAAGGTAAGCGGTAAACTGCTAGAGGTTAAAAAAAAAACGTTTAGGTTACCAAAAACTGAAAAATAATGTACATTTCAGAGTTATACAAAAAATGTCTAAATGTCTGGCTTTGGTCTGGGAGTGAAAAGACTCCGCGTATGATTGTGACAATATACTAAGCAGTGAATATGAGTATTAACTCTTTTAAAAGAATGTGATGAATTAAATTACTTATGACCCTGAATATATCAATTCCCTGGCCTTTATTAATTTGCACTTACCAAGAGCAGACATTGCAGTTCACACAGGACACATCATGACAGATATTAGCATCAGCAAAAATTTCCATTTTTCCATCCTTTTTTTCCACACAGGCAAAAGCATCACATTGACACTTATTTCATAGTCAGATATTGACTACACTATCTCAAAAAAAAAAAAAATGGAGCAGATTCCATCAATTGCAAAATAACAGCTCTGATAGTCATTCCTACAGAACATTTTCAAAAATAAATCAAATTAATGCGCAGCCTTGGACAAAGAATACCAGCTAAAAAACCTAGCTTGTGGCTTTACTGTATAGTTTATTAGGAAGAATGAATGAATTAGGACGATGAAACCCATTTCAGCATACTCTTTCTTTGATAATTTCCCTACAAAAAATATGCCCACAGTGGAGAGGGACTTTTCTTCTACCTTCACAATTTACAGAGCATTTCAAAATGAAGCCTAAGATTGAAGAGATGGTTTTTGAAAAAGACTTTGATGGATGAGTATCTGTACAAACAGACACAAATATCTCAGAACTACAAAAATTTATGAGAAGGGAACTACTAAAATCATCTATGTGATTGTTCAGCACACTGGTGGTCTGCCAACGCAATCATAAAATTATTACAATTTATTTCATTTATAAAATAAAAATAGATAAATAATTACAGCACCAACCAGGAGGGGCAAATGCTAACTATGTAAACTCCCTTGTCTTGATCCCACTTTTTCACACTTCTCTCCTAAATAAAGGATCATGTTACAATTTTTTTTTCCAATTTCATATTAAGTACACAGTCTAACTTTAAAGGGTTAGTTCATCCAAAAATGAAATTTCTGTCATTAATTACTCACCATCATGTCGTTCCAAACCCTTCATTCATATACGGAACACAAATTAAGATATTTTTGACATAGAACCACTTCCAGGTTCATCAACCACTGTAGTCACATAGACCACTTTAACAATGTCTTTATTACCTTTCTGGTCCTTGATTTTGGTTATGACATTGCTGTGTATAGGGAGCTCAGAAGATCTTGGATTTCATCAAAAACATCTTAATTTGTGTTCTGAAGATGAAGAAAGTTATTACGGGTTTGGAACGACGAGGGTGAGTTCTTAATGACAGAGATGTCATTTTTGAGTGAATTAACCCTTTAAATTGGTGCTTAGATGACAAGCGTAAACGATCCTCCAATATTTGCTTAGCAATAATCCTTCAAACTCATTCAAATCTATTACACAAAAGAACATCAATCAAATTGATGCAAAAGAACATCAATCGAAATGTCACGAAAAAAGAGATATCACAAAAGACCACATTGTTCCGCAACTCTCTCCATTAGTTAGTTCTATTAATGCAAAAATAGTATGTTTGTTAACCACCCATGCTTCTATCATTACTGTTGTCTCTCTTTCTAGTTACTACTGTTCATTCAACCATTCTCTTGGCTCGGTCTCCTGTGACAGTGTGGACCCCGGAAACAAACCTAATGATCACTTACTGTACTTCCAACCCACTGTTGGCTAGCATTTCTCACGTCTTGTGGTGTGGAAGCGAAACAGGGATATTCCAGGGAGAGGAACAGTAAAAACAACCGAAAATGGAGGCCTTAGGCACAATGACAAAGAGGAAAGAATGACTTCTCCACATGAATGAGCAAGCACACAGACAACAGCAATTCGGTTCAGCATGTTTTAATTTCAAGGTGTATTACCCTGAAGTTTAAAATTTAAAGCTTAATAACTTGTATCTATAAAGGCATGCTAGCCGTGTATAATTTCTCGGACTGACACCATCTGCTCCTCCTGCCTCTGTGAAAATCTGTATGAACCTGAGGCTGTGACATGCCGATGTGCCGTTCAAACCGCGAACCTCACCTCACTAGCGCATTATTACAGTATTCGTGTATCTGGCTAACCTTTTCAGGAGCTTTGTAAACAATTCTCCGTTTTCAAATGGCAACGAGGCTCTCAGCTTCAATTACTTTTCCCATTCAAATAACAAAACTCTGCCAGCACCACATCGTAGGCGGCTCATTCACGTGTCTCAAAGCGGACACTGATGTATAACTGTGACATATGACATCAAGGGCTAGTTTGCCAGACTTTTCCCCACACTATTTAAGCTTGTACTTGAATACTGATTAGAACCAGAGAAGCTCTCTTTAAGTCTTCCTTAAACACAATTATTTATTTATCTATTTATTTAATTAGCGAGATATCACTCTCTCTGCTGAAAGTCACGTTAATGAGGGATAAATTGAAATCCGTTACGAATTTTCTTCATGGTTAACAATGCAAGAAATTAGCGAATGCAATTACTTTCAAGCACTGTTTGATTACAGGGAAATAAATGGATACTGAATACCAACACATCCTCAAAAACTCCTATCAGGAGGCCACCTTGCTGGTCATTTGAATGGCCTTTACTTTATCTCAAAACCCAATGCAAAAAACAAAAATCAATACATGAAAATGCTAGTGTTTAAGTCAGTGATCCTGACTTCAGATGATGGTTTGAGGTTTTAACTCACAAAGGGAGCTTAAGATTAATGAACATCCAACAGGATGGCTCCTCTGACTTCATTAGGGAGTCTGTGATGCAGTAAACAGCATCGTTTTATGATATTTACCCCCACATCTGGCACCATGACAGCCTGATGGATCATGGTTAGTGTGTTTATCCTGACAGGGGACATTAAAACGAGAGTTTATTTGTTTATTTGGCACTGGTCTGAATCTTTTTTTGTGTTTGTATATGGGATTCCAGTTCACTGCAGGACTTTTCACTCTAGCTCAGTGATAATCACCCTTCATGACTTGAAGGCGTCCCATAATCCAACACAATATTTGAAGTATGTATGTTAATTATAAGCAAATTTATGACACAAATACGGTAATGTGGTTAATTAATTTAATACACTAAATAAATTAACCACAGTTTATTTTGTATTCCAGAAGTTGTTTTATGTACAAAACTGTATGTTGTTCACTAAATTATTGTCGTTCAGTAGTTATTGAGGGAAAGTTTAGGGTCCAATTCACTATATCAACTAATTATTAACTATGACTTTTGCCTCAATAAACCCCTAATCACTGCTTATTAATTAAG
Source organism: Opsariichthys bidens (assembly GCA_037194245.1). Lineage (NCBI taxonomy): Eukaryota > Metazoa > Chordata > Actinopteri > Cypriniformes > Xenocyprididae > Opsariichthys > Opsariichthys bidens. The sequence goes on along the minus strand of CM074286.1, from coordinate 17,739,937 downwards.
GTTGTTCGTAAGGAATTGGGTGGGAGTAAGGGATGTAGAATATGTTGAATAAGGCATTAATATGTGCTTTAAATGTACACTAATAAACAACCAATATTCTAGTAATATGCAAGCTAATAAACAACTAGTTTGTAGCGAGAATTGAACTTTAACTAAAGAGTTATTTAAACTCTTTTATATAAATAAAATATATTAAAAAAAAAAATGTTTGTTCATTTTTAGCATTTTAATTTAGTTTAGTGATCTATATATAATTTAAATAAAGTTTGCTGATGCCCGCTAGTTGACAACCACTGCTCTATTTGTTTTTATAGAAAAAGTATAGAGTAAAACGCACAAACATTGGAACACATGAAGAAGCCTTTTAAACATACGGTTACACAACATAGAGGATAAGGAACCCACTGAGGATCCATAAAAATCAACAAAACTATTGAGTGTGAAATGAAAATGTAAGGTTTCCACTATTGTATCAGCACTCAACTGAAAGGCTTCCTCTTCGAAATGACTTCATTTTCTAAATCCCATAGTTACTAAAAGAAAATAGCACTTTGTGTGTCTATCCAGATAAACATTAAAGTATGACTTCAGTGTATTCTTCTAAAATGTTCTTGACTACATTGTTTTAGCACAGGATCCACACAGGACTGACATTTGATAGCTACAGTGAGGCAAACTCTCTAAAGTTCAGAGAGAGTATTGACCTTCACAACTCGGCTCTGGGAAAGAGGTATGCTGTTCGAATGCAAAGCAAGAAATATCCTCATTCTCGATCCTTGCTGCTTACATTTGTTCAAGCTTATTACTGCTTCTCTTGAAAGATTGCAGGGATAATCGCTGAACTACACATGGCACGCATGGTTTCAAACAGAGAAAAAAAAATCTCCTGCATTTATATTCAACCAATGAAGTTGAGAGTCTTCTCGATTCATTTGGTCCCAGTATCAGATTTTCTGTCACCTCGTGAGAAAATAGACTTTTTCATACTGACTGACTCTCTAGGGGTCAACAAGGATGGAAAAAGTAATTATGTTAAAGTAATTGCAGATGATTGCTTTGAGGAGTTTCTTACCAAACTCTGCCCTCACACTTAAAAGTCTGAACTCTGAATAAAAAATAAATACATGCAACAATAATTTAAAAGTCATCTTGTGAAGTGTTGTTAGTTAATTACAACTTTACAATACACTAAAAATTCTTTATTGGAATCTATGGTTCCATGAAGAGCCTTTAACTTCCATGGAACCTTTCCGTTGAACAATTATATTTTAGATAATTCAAATGTTCCTCACACTAAGATGAAAACGGTTCTTTTATTAACTGCTCACTGAAAAGTTCTTCGAGGAACCAAAAATGGCTCTTTTATGGCATCGGTGCAAAAAAAAAAAAGCGCAAGCTGTGAGGCTTGATTCATGACTCTTATGAACTAGCTCTTATGATTCAGTCAAAAAGATTCACAAAACATTCTCAAACTAGCACACAGGTAAGCGGCATTGCAGTTTCTGTGCGATTCAAAATGACCATTATTGCATTTAAAGATACATATTTATCAATAGTGGTCTGTTGCAATAAATGGTTCAATGGGTACAAATGGCAAAAACATCCAAATATTTCACAACAAATATTATTGGTCACTGTTTAGCATACTGCGGTCCAATCATACGGTTGTATTGAAGGGAATCTTTGTTTGAGATAAAAACTGTAAAGGTAGGTGACATATTGGATTTATTATATCATTATAATCAACACAATATTTCACTTTGGTCAGACAGGCAGAAACATTCTTGCAAAACACAGTGACATTTATAATCACAGCAGTGGCATATAACAAAATAGATAGTATTTGGTGTAACATTTTGCTATGCAACTGAAACATCAAGCTTGGTTGCTATGGCAACAGATACACAACAGGGCACGGTGATGTTATAAGCCAGTTCTTATATAGTGATTCAGATTTGACTTTCCAGTAGTACGTGATGTTAAGCAGTTGGTGTAAAAAAAAAAAAAAGGAAAAAAGAATGGAACTGGATGAGACATCCACCCTTTTGATGAGCATTCAAAAGACTTGTTAGAAAAATAGTTGTAATTTTAAAAACAGAAAAAGTGAACATATAAGCATGAGAACTAATTTTGTTTATCAATATGCGTACTTTGTTCAAGAATCCATTACTTTGTCGGAGAATCCATTTTCCCGGTGAGAACAGGTCAAGTTCCCACAATCCTCACTGCCCTGAGGAGACCAATGTCTTGAGGGAGGAAAGCCCTTGGTCTATGAGAACCTGATTACAAATGAAAACCTTTAATGGATAGTGGATGGATAGTTACAGATTCTCTTTGAGTATGTGTTGTGTGTATTTGATGTAATTTGACATCAAACAGGTAAAACAAGTCTACAGCACCATCTAATGGTATTAATAGCCCTCACAGGAGACAACGGCTGCCCATTCTCTGCAGTCCATGAACAACAGCTCAGCTCATTCCTCTGAGGAGTTCATTTGTGGTTGAAGAATTTGATACCCGCATGTCCTATTATTAGAAATAACCTTAACACACGTACAAACAAGATCTAAACCTTTATTATTTATTAGTTGGAAACTGTTTAAATACATATTTGAGAAAACTAAAATTTGCACTGACCTCACTGATGAAACATCAGGAAAGAAAAGTATAAAGTCATCATTAAACCAAAAACTGACAGTTATTTAAAAAATAATACAATGTTGATTATTTCTCTTGACATAATTGTTATATAAACCATTAAACATTTCAGTTGATTTCAGTTTCTGAATTGACTGTTGGCAAACTCCCGCCCCCTTTACCGTTGCTATTTCCGACAAGCCATCCCGCTCTCACGACACACATCATGTTCTCACACAGTGAAAAATACATTGCTAAACAATGGACACGGACAACGCGTTGACAGACAAGACAGAGCAGGTTACATTTGATATGAAACTTTTTCAAAATATTGTAATTTAAACAACAAATACCGTATAGTGTCTCTTTAATATGTCGTTACAGATCGCTGTATCTCCTTCAAGCGGCTCGTGAACTGATCATCTCTTCATTCATTTATAGCATCAAATAAACATGAATGAACATCTGAAGGAATGTTGTCAAAAGACGCGAGTACACAAAATTTTTCAAGTTCAAACTCACCAATGTTAATCTACTAACTCCCCTGACTGCTTTGTCGGACAAAATGGCAGATCCGAGGTTATGATTGGTCAGATCGCCTGTCAATCAAACTGCCGTTGAAGGGTCAATTGTTACAGTTCATTTTTCAGTAAATCATGAGATTGACTTAACAGTGAATTAATTTATACCTGTGATGACAAAGCTCAATTTTTCAGCATTGATCCAGTCTTCAGTGTCAAATGATCCTTCCGAAATCATTCCGCGACCCCATTTCCAGAAAAGCTGGGAAAATGCAGTAAAATCAAGAATCTGTGATTTGTCTCAGTTTCTATTTAAACTTTATTTAACTGGAAAAAAGTTACCAACTTATTTGTATTTTGCAAATATAAACAAATTTAGATTTTATTCGCTACAACAAACAGAAAGTTGGTACAGTTGCAAGTTTACCAATGTGTCACATCACATCACCTTTCCTTTTAATTACACTTTTTAATCATTTGGGAACTGAGGATACTAATTGTTGCAGTTGAATTTTTCCCCAGCTGCCCAACAGTCTGTGGTCATCATATCGGCCATACATTTTCAATAGGAAACAGACCTGAACTGCAGGCAGGCAGTCAAACGCATCCACTCTATGGTGAGGAATCATGTCTACAAAACCACTCTGATGTAGCACGTGCCAAATGAGGCTTGGCTTGGGTCTTGCTTCCCAGGAAAGATGCCATCTTGTTGCAATATACGTCTACAATCCCAATATATGCTTCCACATCAATGAATTTGACAGTTTAAACTCCTAATTCTATCTTAAATTATTGTGTATATTTCAATGTTCACCCATATATATATATTATCTAAAAAAACTAAAACTATATAAGCTTTAGTTCACAGCATTTAATTCAGTCAAATTGTAGAAGATCTTTGTATAGTATGGGTGAACGGACGTATATGTGCACATCTGTGTTTGTTTTTGTGCGTGAGTGCATGCATCTGTGTGAAATCCTCCACATGTGTGTGCATCTGTGTTTGTGTGTGTGCATCTGCTGGACATTTTGGCCGCAGCTGAAGCAGGTGTGAACAAAATCACACCATTCCATTTTTTTAATGAGTTTGTGGTCTACGGCCGGCAGTGACTGAAGTGGAATCCTGCGCTCTCTAGGCCATACACCTTCTAATAACAGCCATCTGTCTTCATGACTGTCTGCTCAACAGGCTCAGGGGAAGGAGGAAGAAAGAAGAGTTTGGGTGGATACACTTTCAAAAATTATTTTTAACAAAAAATTACAGCAATATTTGTATCTTATAGTGGTCAGAGTAGAGAGAAGGCAAAGATGCAGTATGTTTATAAATCACTAAACTGAAGGATGTATTTAATTGATCAAAAGTGATAGTAAAGACTTTAATAATCTATTTCAAATAAATTATGTTCTTTTGAACTTTTTATTAATCAAAGAATACTGGGGGGAAAAAAACGGTTTCCAGAAAAATATTAAGCAGCACAACAGTTTTCATCATTGATAGTAATAAAAAATGTTTCTTTAGCAGCAAATCAGCATATCAATATGATTTGATTTGTCATGTGACACTGAAGACTGGCAAAATGGCTGCTGAAAATTCAGCTTTGCCATCATAGGAATAAATTCCATTTTAAAATAGAAAACACTAATAGATTGTGTATGCACTGTATTGCGTTTTTTTTTTTTTTTTTATCAAATTAATGTGGACTTGGTGAGCATAAGAAAATTCTTTCAAAAACAAAAAAAATCTTTGAATGGTAATGTATTTAGTGACTTATTTAAATCAACTCATTAACCCTAACTTGATTGAACAAGTGACAGTTCTATCACCGAATTATTCACAGCGTCTTTCCGCTCTCATGGCCAAAGGAGTAGATTGTTAAAGGCTTGAACGCTCAACTGAATGTGGAAAATGTGGCCCCTAGTCATCGGTCATCCTTATTATTGATGTGACCTTCAAGCGCTATGAACAGATCATGCTGATCCATCTATCAAACTTCTAACTGTAACCCCTAAACCTTCCAAACAGTACCATTGTTCCCTGATTTACATATCCAACTAGAAACCAACGACGCGTGATCCTTTAGTTCCGTTGTCCTCAGCGAGCAGCTCTCGTGGGTCAGCAGTGCTGATGAGCTGCGTGATGGGGTCCTGAACTCTCTGGCCATGTTATTCAAGTTCAGATCAAGTCAGAGTGCTGATTCAGACAGGTCAAATACACAAAAGAACCATATCAGGCTCTCCACTATCTAATTTCCTTTGCATCACAGTGATTTCCTTTCCCCAGCTTCCATTCAATCTCCTCATCTCTCTCATGTTTGAGAATAATCCTATCCCCTCTGTGTAGGTGTGTGCGGTGCCACCCACAAGCCCTCTCTGCATATGTGTATTATGAATAGTTGAATAATTCGATTTTCATCACAAGAGAAGATGACACACAGAATGCGTACTTCCCATTTTAAAGCAGACACATTTCCGTTTGCTTTCATTTCCTAATACTAATTCCTAATTCCTAAAACTAATTACTAATTACAATTAGAATAATAAGACACTATAAAGAGCTGTTGCCTAACAATTGAAATCACTAACAACTAAATTCATCTTTACACTGCAGAAGTTGCGTCTGAATGGGAACAGTTACAAATGCATAGATAATGTTGAGATTAATGTTTTAAAAGTGAAATTTTGTATACTGAACATTTGTAAAAAAAAAAAAACAAAAAAAAAAATCACTTCTGGAATTGAGCTCAAATTTGTGAAAACAGCCCTCTTCCCTGTGATATTGGTTAATTATTTCATATTTTATAATGGTGACACTTTACAATAAGGTTCATTAGTAAAATATTAATTATTGTATTAACTAACATGAACTAACCGTGAGCAATACATTTGTTTCTGTATTTACTAATGTTCATTAATGTTAGTTAATGAAAATACAGTTGTTCATGTTAGTTCAGAGTGCATTAACTAATGTTAACAAGATTTTAATAATGTACTAGTAAATATTGAAATTAACATTAACAACGATGAATAAATGCTGTATGAGTGCAGTTCATTATTAGTTCATATAAATTAATGCAGTTAACTAATGATAATTAATGAACCTTATAGTAAAGTGTTACCGTTTTAAATATCAAGATCTACTTGCAATCATATCTTGAATTTTGTGGGCATTTGTATTCATTTTGGTGACATTTTTGACACAATCCCTTGTTGATTTCTGACCCGGCACAATAGTAACAAAATAAATGAAATTAGAAATAAGGAGTTGATTGCATTTGAAGCAGGAAGTTTTACATCCAATTAAATTAATGATGTTTAACAAAGAAATCAGACAATCCAATTACGGCAATTTAGCGATATCCTCACAGTTGTGGTCTTGACCAGTTTTGAAATAAAATCCCGAGTCCTTTTAGGCTGAGACCAAGACAAGACAGAGACCAAATGTGGCCGAGACCAAGACAAGTCCTTCAAAAATGGTCTCAGGATCAAGACCAGAACACTACCTACCAATAAATCAATCAAATAAGTGGCTTTCTAAAATTATATGTTCATATTTGTTCTCATAAAAGCTTTAGGGCCAGATCTACTAAACATTGAAAATTAGCGTGAGAGCACAATTACAAAAAAGCACTGATGGGAGTGGAAATTTCTGCACATTATCAAATAATAACACGCAAGTTAAAGAACACAGATGCAGCCGGATCATTTCCATAATGACCAAGGCAATCTACCACGAATAGCACATATCAGCATCTGGTTGAAGACATGGTTTTTCGGGCATTAAAAAATGGCCCAAATACCAGTAAATATACCAGCGCAAACCTTAGTAAATCGTGTTGCGTGATTCATTTAAATACTCTCCCGCATAAATTTTGCGTCTGAAAGGGAAACTATAAGTATTTGAAATTTGCCCAACGGTGGTCTAAATCCAAACTGAATGCCCAAATAAAAAGTGCATTAAAATCATCACACAATTCACAATGTTGCTTCCTTTTTTATGACTAGCAAAATCATCAGAAATATACTGTGAGTATCCATTTGTATTATCCAGCCACACTTTGGATGCATTTCAAATGTGCCTTTCTCGGAAAAAAAAAAATGACCTTGGCTATTATATACAGGACAGATTTGTTTCTCTATAGCAATTTTCATTAGCAGGACTTCCACTACATATTGATGAAACACCAACACTACATACTGATGTCCTGAAATCTGAATGACCGTGACACAGAGGAAAGAGGAAGCAAGGGGAGGGTTTTCTCTGTCAACTGCAATCTTTATATCAGACAGAAAGAGAGAGAGAGAGCACACAACCCCTACAGGGACTGAAAAATCAATACAAATGCTCTTCTAAGAATGCAAAGCAGGGCCACACAAAAAGTTTTGTGGAACATCAGCAATTCCAAAAAACTTTGCTAATAAACTTTACGCCACTGCAGACTAATCAAAACATTAGCATATATAAGAAAGTCATTCACAAGAGCAACTGGAAAATTCTATTAAATAACAGAAGAAATTTTACTTGACTTCACCTAAGCCACCAAATGTCAAAGCAAAGTAAAGTAACACTGAAATATTAACATGGTTATTAAGAGCAGACTATGCCCCCCCACACTCACTCACTCACTCACTTCGAGGGCAAAAGGAGCCTCAGGCGCGCAATGTATTTCAAGAACAAAAGAGACAATGATGGGGTCAAACAGCCAGGAATAAGTCTCACAATTCATGTGTGTTTAAAGCAGGTGGGTTTTCTCTAAGGAAATTTTGAATAAGATAATAATAAAATAATAATAAAAAAAATGCTATGTAATAACATATGAAACAAATATCTTTTAAAGGAACTATCTTTGTTGCTTCACTTGATCTCACTAGATTCTCAGTGAGGTCCTAGTGCATCTTTTTTATGCATGCACTTTAAAATTTAAGGTTTGCCTCCATGTGTACGACCTTCATACCTTTTATGAACAATGGCCTAAAAGGAAGATGACTATTCATAACAGTTGGTGATAATAAATATACACTATGCTTGGTAATCTATTTTTGATCAATCAAGCAATCATTAAAAACTAAATGAGACGCAAATGTGAACTGATTTAAAAAAAAATGAGTATGTACTATGTAAATAAAAGGGTCCTTGTTGAAAATGTAAGCCTTCATAAGCCTTTAACATGTGCAAACATCAATGGAGCTGAAATATGAATTTGCACTGGGGAAAAAAGAGAGGCGGCTCTTCATTTAAGAAGTCCACCACACGTGTAAAGTGTTTACGTGTCATTCCTTATGACGATACTGTAGCTGACTGTGGCATCTGCAGCTATAGCAGAACCAGAAGAGCCGTGTGGGCGGCTGTTGTTAGCTGTCAGGGGAAAAAAACTTTTGCGCTCCATTTTTATGCTTACAGCACATTTATAACTGAATCTTACTCACTGAATCTTGCATTCATGTTATTTCTGTATTGTTAGAGCATTGCCAGAAGCAAGAGTGTTTTCTTCCTCTTCATCAAAAGCTGCTACATATAGCCTAAACATCTGCCTCTCACTTCATGTCACGAAAGACGCAGCCAGTGTCTTTGTACTCACAGATGCTGCTTTCTGCCTTACAACAGGTCTACACAAAGCTGAAAGAGAAGAAAATCAGTCACACCAATTTGCATAATGAGGAGAAAGTTCTCTGGTGGCCACCTTCATTGCTCAGCGCTGAAGCAAAGGCCAAACCTGAAATTTTAAATGTAAAATGTGACTGCTTCAGATGCATTAGGTGAAATGGCTTTCAGATAGATATAAAATGATAGGAAGCGTTAATAGTACACTTATACTGAGATGATCTGCATTGTCTCCACAGAAACAGGATGAAAAAATGGTCACAGCACTGGTGCAAATACAGACTCTACATCTACTGGAAATAAAAACAACAAACTTCCAAACTTGGTTTAATACAAATGCCCAGTGGAGGCAGAACAGTGAGTAATTTAATTAATTCTGCATTTCTAAGGCTTTTATAATGCAAAACTGAAGGTCTACTGTCATGAAACGTTTTTTTTTTTTTAACCAATAAAGCACCTGGCATCCACTTCTGCAATTATTTAATTAAAACACGCACCTCTGGTTCAGTCTGTAAACTCATTCTGTTGTACTTAAGGTGGTGAAAGAGGGGCACAAATGCCCCAGCAGAGAAATCCACTTGGCATATTATGTAAAAATTATGCATGCTATTTATCAAGCTTTGTTTTGACAAATGCCCTTGCTGTCATAGTCATCTGCACGCACAATACAGGAATGTATAATGAGCAGAAGAATGCTTCATATTTATCATATTTAATCTTTATGAGAACAGAGACGGTTATGTGATCATCCACCATGTGGATTATGATGAAGCTGCATTAATTCATCTCCTGTGAGTTCCTCTGAGTGTTCCTCTGTTCATTCCCTTCATTCCCTTGCCATGGCACACAACATTTCAGACTGCTTGTGAAGCAACTAGGAATTCTTATTTTCCCAAAGGAACCTAATTATAACCACACACATATACTTTAAATGGGGACATACAGTACCACTGACTTCTATTAATTTTATATACACCTAATTATAAACACCATAGACTTACCCACACTCTATAACAAAAACGTTGTATATACACTGTTAAAAACACCCTAAGGACCACTATAGACTCCCTCATTACACAAAGGTTCGCACTTCAAATAATTTACAAATAATCAGTATTTTAGTGTTGTTTTTCAGCATAAAATCTATACGAGTGTGTAAATAAATAAGAAACAACAAAGGATTGTCTTTAAATACCCTCTTTTGTGAGGAACTACTTTCTTTCTACTTTCATGAAGACAGTCTTTGCCGCCATCTAATGACAACTACATGAGCGCTGAATGCGAGTTCGCATCTCCGAAAGCGTCTAAACAAATTTTCAAATAGCGGCGATGTTTACCTATAAATCGCATATCTGATGTCTAAACAACTATATTTTTGCGTAAAAAAAACAAAACTCTTAAACTACATTCCTTTACAAAATCACAGTAGTGTCAATAAAAACATGGTGGGTTTGCTCGTCCACCATGACATGCTGACAGTGGACCGAATCTGACGGTGAAACTGTTACCGTGACGATAGTGGTACCATATCGCAAGGCTGGAAAGACCTCACAGCCAATCAGATGCGATATAATAGTATACACTATAGCTTACATTATACAAACGTATAAAAGAGCATAAAAATAAAGGAAAAGCATAATGATAATTGTTAATAAACAATTAAACTACCTCTTCACTATCAGATAAACAGACTTATACAGAGTACAGTATAACGAATGCATTTTCTTCTAGCTTTTAAAGTCCTCCAGTTCATCCTTTATGCCAAGTACATTCACAAATGTTGGGCGTAATTGTCTAAAATTAGAGTAAAAGGTTACTATTAAATAGATGAAAATGTAAGAGCAAGAAGCACAGGTACAATCCAAACACACTCAATCATCAAATTAGGCCCTTCCCTTCCACTAAACCTTTAATCAAAATCCTTTTTTGTTCCAGGTTTTGCTCCAAATGTTGATTTAGACCCCAATTTAACATGATTTTGAGCCCCATGTGAAGCTGGATCTACATCAGATGACCAACGCTAGCCAAGTCAGAGCCTTTGGAACAGTTGCACGGCGAGTATGTCAGTAAATCTACCTGCCCAATGAATGTTGTCAAATCTAATATGTATACAGGACTGTCTAACACACAAAGTTCAGGTTGACACAGCGTATGAAAGAAACGGAGGGGCCACTGGCTCTGGGCCTAAAAACGCATTTGAATAGCAGGTGTCTGGGTTTACCTGTGTTCCTGTCTGGGAGGATACAACAGCGATGTTTCACTAAGCTCAGCAGCACCTGTAAGGTGGGAGAAGGATAGAGGCATCAGGGGAAGAGAGAGAATAACGTAAAAATAAAAAAAAGAAGAAATTTAGAACAAACATGCATGAATGCACATGCAGTCTAAACAGCCATTAATTACAGGCAGAAGCTGTCAGGTCCAGAAAGCATTAAGTGGCCTCCAGGTTTTCCTGCTGTGTGTATGTGCAAGGCAGGAAAGTCTGTGTGGGCGAATAATTTTATAACAAGAATCTCTTTACATGGATTTTAGCAGAGAATGAAGCCAAAACAGGAGATTACAGCACAAATTTGTTCACTGAGAGAAAACAGAGGTCTCTCTACAAACAAAATGCTCCAATTCGATACCTTCGACACATACATGAGATGAGGAAAGTGTGTGTTTGAGCAGAGAATTAGAATACAGAAAATTGGGTTCCTACATTCACGCTGAATCAGATGTAAATCCGCCAAAACATGTGTTTGATAATTCCCATGCTTTCCCCAATCCAGCTTTCTCTCCCACATCTAGGTGTTTCTGGAAGTTCACATTGCATTTGCATCTCTTCACAAGATGAAGATGAAGCTTGGAAGTTTTAAAATGAGCAAATGACATGGCATTTGTTTTTGTTTGCTCATATAATTTTAATGATTTTGCTCTCTATATAGAAACAGAATAGGACTTTGAAAAGTTCCAGATGAGATTTTATGTGCAAGTATCCTTCTCACTCTGAGCCATTTATGCTGATGTGAGCCATTTATTTTATGGTTATGCTGAATTTCACATATAAACCATAAATCAATCTCCATTTAACAGTATTTCACATCTGCAGTCAAGCAGAACAAATTTACCCTCCTAAAGCAGATTGGAATGACGCTGCCATCTAGTGGATGGGTGGTATTGTTACTAGACATCCTGACACACACTCAGTAGTACCATTGGTCCTGGATAGCCACAGTCCTTCAGAGTTTTGCTTCAGCCCTTATCAAACACACCTGAACAAGCTAATCAAGGTCTGAATAGCTAATAGAAAGCTACAGGCAGGAGAGGTTTTTTTTTCAGGGTTGGAGTTGAACTCTGCAGGACCAGAGTTCACCACACCTGTACTAGCACAACAATATTCCTATTTCATCTTTACACAGTTTCATTGCTCAATTTGTCAAGATATTAAGTGGTTAAGATACATTTTTTGACAGTACAATTATAGCATACCGTGGTAAGATTATAATCAGAAAATAATTTCAACACATTCTAATTGATGCTTCCAAAACTATGATAATCTGTTTGAACAGTTTCAATAAAATCATGTTTGACAGCTAGAGAATATTAACTTGGTGGCATTAAATTAGCAGCATTCACAACAATATTCAACACATCATGAAGAATAGAATAGAATAGAATAGAATAGAATAGAATAGAATAGAATAGAATAGAATAGAATAATAGAATATAGAATAGAAATGTTTGGTTTTTTGGTCATGCTGCACATTCACAAAGCCTCTTACAATTCAGAGGATTCAGGTGCTCAGATGCTCCACACAGCACACAAAAGAACAGAGTTATTAACCAATCAGCTGGAAAATTATCACTTGTGTTGGCAGAGATAAAATAAAGCAGAAGACTGTTGGGTTTGGTGTGTTTGTAAGTGTGAGAGAGATAGTGTGTGATGGAGTGAGAGAAAGAGAGTGAAATTGTGTGTGCAGTGTGGATGAAAGAAAATGGAAGAATGTTTGTCACAATCCCTCAATCCCAAAATAACTGTTTTCCATCTTCTGAGAACTGTATTTAGCTCATCATAGGAAGCTTACAGAAAACGGATTAAAATTTATGAAATAAGCTAAATGAGGATCTGAGTACAGAGAACAAAGTCTAAACAATTCATACTAGCAATCGGTTGCAGGATAGGCAACACAGCAATCACGGATTCTAAAGTCAGGAGTAAGGGGCTGAATTTGCCATGTTAAGCTGAATCTCAAACAAACCAGAGTTGAGACTTTCTCAGTTCAGTTGTACTGAATTTCTTCATGCCTTCACGTTGCACTTAAGATCTGGATTCTAACTGAATGGCAATGTTTTTAATCATTCATTAGTGGGTGTTCTGAAAGTGATTCCAACAATATCAGTCCGATGTGTCATAATCATTACTGTTCTGGTGTAAACGTTCCATTTCTCATAGAATTATAACGATTTCCAAAACTTTATAGTTATTGGTTATCATTATAGTTAAAACCTTGGTGTCAACGGCCCTTAAGGGACGATTTACATAGAATGTGTTTTTGCATTTAAAAATGCGAGACATTTTACAAATGATAGTGGAATGAAATTGCATGGTCTAAAGTTTGTTTTTTGTTTCTGATATTTTAAAGGTCAAATGGCCAATGATTTACTGTTAGGTATTATAAAGTTATGATCAATACAGATCACTTCCACAAGAGGTGCATTCCGATTGACAGGGTACCTACTCCCTGAGCATGAGATATCTGTTGAAGTGGACTTTGCTGACAATAAACGCTCATTTGGAACACCCTGCAACTTCATCAAAGAAAGGCAACATAGATATTGTAATTTACTTAACTTTCAAATGTAAAAACATACATATACAAAACACCCACTATGCATCTAATAAATATAATGAAAACGTACATGTTTATTATACACATGTATTTTTACTTTAATTGACTATTACAGCCATTAATTGACCATTAACAGATTTGAAGCTGTACTGTAACTGTCATGCATTATGAAAATAAATTTGAATTTGGTTAACTATATGTATATGTGCTAATCCATAATCATAATCGCAGTGTTGCGGTCTCTCATGCACTTTCTTTCCCACGTAGCCACATAATAAACACTCCTGAGGTAAATAAAGTAATATAAAAAATGACAGAGCCTCATCTGTTTCTCACCACTTTTACTTTTATCACGGACACGCTAGGCTCTACCATCACACCCACACAGCGATCACTCTCTCCTGAGTTCTAATCACCGTCACCCCATCACCGCAGCACTCAACACCAGCACAAAAGTGCAGCTCTTAGTCACTCACTGTCTGGACTTCAATGTGGAAACAGACTCCTTACCTGCTATACTTACCTTGGTGGTTCTGCTCGTAACCATTGTTTATCTCCTGTGTTTATTCCTGTGTCTTCTTTGTCTTTTCATTTTCGTGCCTGAATCGATTATTACACCATCAAGAGTTGTGTGCTTTATCCAGTTCCTCTGTCATCATCACCAGTCACAACCTGCAATGTTAAGAAACGCAAGTTATTCACCCATCTTTATTCAGGAACTGTTTATGTGCCATTTACTCACCTGAATTGTGCTATTCATCCATCTACTCAATAAACACTGTTTGGATTGTGATATAAATCCAGACTGGATTGTGGATTGTGATATGAACCCAACAACTGTGGATAACCCAGCGCCCTACTCTGGCTCAGTGGAGGACAGTAATGGCTTCCTCCTGCAATGTTCGCTCGCCCTAGAGATGCAACGCATTGCTTCCCCACTGAGAAGGCCAAAATATCATTCATCCTGTCACTATTGTCTGAACATGCATATAACACAGTTCTTAAGAACAGGAAGAAGGAGGCGGGAACCGGTGAACGTTCAACGTATTTTTTAATAAATAAATAAACAAACAATAAAACGAAAGTAAAAGGAAAATAAAACAAAATAAAACACAACATAAATTCCAGGCCTGGTCCTCTCTCGTCCTTCACTGTCGTCGCTCCTCTTTTATGCTTCCGGAGCTCCTCCGTGAGAGATACGAGACCGGTGCTCCGAGCAGCTGAAGCTCATTATCACTTTATCACTCGCGTCATCGGCCTCGCGCCGTTCCCTCGCGGCTCTCGCCCGCCCTGCTCGTCACATACCCCCATCGCCCCTCGCAGGCCGGGGGGTTCCCACGAGACTGCGCTTACTCCCCCCCCGGGGGCCCGTCTTGGCGGCCGCAGCACCTGGGGGTAAGGACAGACGAGACGAGAGAAAAGGAGACAGAAGCACAAGGAGCGACAAAGACGAGAGAGTGGAGAGAGGAAAAAAATTAAAAATTTGTGGTCCGGTTCGCAGACACACTACCGCTCGGTCCTCAGCCAGCCGAGAGGCTCTTCCTCGCGGTGCCATGTGATGGTACTGGACTCTCGGTGGACGGCCCGATCCACCTCCGCCCCCTGGCGGCCAGCAATGGCTCCTCCGACTGAGGGCAGCCGGCAGCGAGTCCCCCGTTCCCTGCTCTTCCCCATCATGACGGCAGGCAGCAGGCTCCGGCCCATGGCGAACAGCGGCGACTCCTCCGCTCCTTCCTGGATGGCAGTCATCCCACCTCATCCCAAGAGCACGGCAGCGAGCTCTCCGTCCCACCGGTTACTCACTCGCTCCAGCACCACCGCCTTGGGCAGCCACTTGCGGTCTTCACTCTCCCGCGCTGCCCGACCTCCTCAGCACCGTGATCCCCCTCAGCAGTGAGGGCTCTTCCTCCTTCCTCCCGGGTTTCGGCACCAATGTAACAGTTCTTAAGTACGGGAAGAAGGAGGCGGGAACTGGCGAATGTTCAACATAACTTTAATCATCAAATAAATAAACAAACAACAAAACAAAAGTAAAACAAACAAAGTAAAACACAACATAACATCCAGGCCTGGTCCTCTCTTGTCCCTCATTGTCATCGCTCCTCTTTTATGCTTCCGGAGCTCCTCCATGAGAGATACGAGACCGGTGCGCCGTGCAGCTGGCACTCATTATCACTCGCATCACTGGCCTCGCGCCATTCCCTCACGGCTCTCGCCCACCCTGCTCATCACACAGTGCTTCTCTGACTGTTTTCCCAACCGTCCAGTGACCCAAGACTGTTTCCACCTCCACTGACAGTCAGTTGAGATTCCAACCAGCTAATCCCACTTCAAAGAAGTCTACCTGTAAAGAGCCTCTCAACTACCACCCCACAGACCATGGGATTGGTCAACCTTTTTCCAGGTGAGCCAGTAGCCCGTAGTAAAAGGCCATGGAGGAGTACAAGGAAGAGGCTCTACAACAAGGTTATAATTGCCCTTCAACTTACCCTGCTGCTTCCAGGGCGGAGCAGATGATGTCAGGAACCGTGAGTTGTTGGTCATAAAATTTGTGCTTGAAGTGTGGAAACACTGGTTAGAAGGACCCTTTTAAGAACCCTTTCATTATTCTCACTGACTTGAATACCTGCAAGAAGTGAAACAGCTGAATCTACAACAAGCAAGATGGATGCTTTTCTTCACCAAATTGAATTTGGTCATCTCCGATCATCCAGGAACCAAAAATGCCAATTACGCTCTATTACGTCTTCAAACTCCAGAAGAAATCTGTGAAGATCCTAGACCCATTCTGCCCTCCAACATCACCAGGCACATATGTTATCAAGTAACAAAGATTTCCTCCCATTGAGTCAATGCAATGTTCAGTGGGTACTGGCCACCCTGAGACCAATCAGACCCTTTTTCTTCAACAAAAAACGATTCTGGTGGCCAGGAATAGTGCAGGATGCTAAAAGTTTCATTCAGAGTGGTCAGGAGTTTGCCTTGTCAAAGAGCCTTTGCCACTTACCATCTGGCAAACTTCTCCCACATCCTGTCCCCAATCGACCCTGCTCACACCTAGGAATGGACTTTACTGATTTTACTGATCTGCCCCCAACAGATGGACACACATCCAGTTATCTTAGATCCTGGTTTGTCCTGACAACTTTGTCATACCTATTTATAGAATATGCAAATGCATTGCAATAACCATTCATAAATACTGTAGTTTGTATATGAATAACAAAATTTATGAATGCTTAAACACATGCATAAACTCTATCACAGAGGGGTAGAAAAACTGATGAACTGCTCCATTGCTAAAGTTCTGACTGGTGACACTGTGCGCAATGACAGTTGAGTGATTTTTCGCTCTCTGCTTCCTATGAAGTGATGTATCAATGGTACCTTATTCCCTATACCATTAGCAGTACCCTTTTACCTGAACATGTTTGCTCCCTTTGGATTGGAATCTAACTTAAAGGATTAGTTCAATTCTGAAATAAAATTTCCTGAATTTACTCACTCCCATGTCATCCAAGATCTTTATGTCTTTCTTTCTTCAGTTGATAAGAAAATTAAGGTTTTTTCAGGAAAACATTCCAGGGATTTTCTCTGAATAGTGGACTTCAGTGGGGTTCAATGGGTGGAAGGTCCAAATTACAGATTCAGTGCAGCTTCAAATTGTTCTACACAATCCTAGACGAGGAATAAGGGTCTTGTCTCAGTCATCAGTCATCAGTAACAAAAATAATAATAGGAAATTATATACTTTTTAACTACAAATGCTCATCTTTCACTAGCTCTCTTCTTCTTCTTGTAGAATTCCGGAATGTAGACGTCGCTAAGTGCATTACTGCCCTCCACAGGTCAAAGTTTGAAATAATTCTTATATACTTGTACTAGCATATTGCACAGGTCCTGGTCATATAATTAGAATAGAATACACTAATACACAAATTCCACTCACAAAGTGAAACCTTAACTTTTTTTTAACTATATTACAGTTTTTCTCAGTCACTTTGGTACATTTCTAAAGTATGTGGTTCATGTGGATTTCTCAAGACAATTTGTACAAACAGCACAACACAATGGATTACCTTCAAAAGCATATAACTTGCTCAAAATCTTTGATTTTTTGGGAGCGTGGAAAGAATGTCTTATCCAGCCTCTGCAGGCATCTGCTGTGATGTCATCACACGCTGCATCCATGGTAGCCAGAAGGGTCATCCGTGTATGTGGCTGGCGATCATATACTTTCCATCTCCATGCTGAGAAAAATTCCTCAATGGGGTTAAGGAATGGAGAGTAGGGTGAGAAGAACTCCATCACCATCCTGTTGTGGGCTGCAAACCATTGCCTGATGATGTTGGAGCGATGGAAATTGACATTGTCCCAAACTATCACATACTTTGGCAGGTCATCTCCAATCTGACGCCTCTCTTGTTCAGGGATGAGATCTCAGTAAAGAGTGTCTAAAAAGGTGACAGGATGCTTGTATTGTATGGCCCAATAATGGGAATATGCGTTAGCACACCATTCTCAGAGATAGCAGCACCCATGGTTATGTTCCCGTCCCATTGGCCTGGCACATCAACTGTAGCTCTTTGGCCGATGATATTTCAGCCAGCTATATACATACTTGCCAGTTGATGAGATTCATGAGATGCACTTTCGTTAGAGAAAGTCAAGATTCACCTGGGAGCAATTTAACAATTCAGGACAGATTTAGAAAAAAATTCAAATGGAAATGTATAGAAATATGCTTGATGTATTATGACAACTTGTTCAACCATTTTGCATTTAATGACTTATACGATGAACTAATGACTGGACGTTTTGAGGGGTAAGACTATTGCTCAGTGAACTATATAATACGTTTTGATCAACATGACATAAGCAATTGATAATGTAGGAAACGGCAGAGAATTGTACATATTCATTTGCATAGATGTACCAAAGCATTTGCAACTTGTTCAAAGAAATGAGAAACTGCTTTTTTGATGTGCACAAGTGACACAATGATATGAAGAATGAACAGGTAGTTTTGAGAATTTCAATTCTGATCTGAGAAATGTACCAAAACGACTGAGAAAAACTGTTTATTCATTCATCACACAGACTGATATATTTCAAATGTATATTTCTTTTTATTTTGATGCTTATAATTGTGTAATGAAGAGTCAGCGGAATAGGATCCAAATGCAGTTTTATTAGAAAACGTGGTCAAACAGGCAATGGTCAATATAATGGCAAACAGATATGGAGGAGGATAGGCAGAATCATAGTAGATGCACAGGCAGATAGATCAAGGCTGGCGGCAGGCAAACAACAGTCCATAAATCCAAAGCAGTAAATCCAATAGGATAAGCAGCGAACAATCAGTAAACGGAACAAACAGGCAAAAAACAAGACCAGGAAAATGAGGCATGGGAATAAACATTCAGAACTGACAGGAAAAACAAGACTTTGAGCTTGTGTTAGTGTGTGTGGAACTTAAATAGTGAGAAGTGATATGGATCAGGTGAGAGTGCAATCAGTCCAGGAGTGAAGACTTCTGGGAAATGGGCAAGACACAATAAGTCATTGCAAAAGAGGCTGGCTGTTCACAGAGATCTGTGTCCAAGCACATTAATAGAGAGGCAAAGGGAAGGAAAGATGTGGTAGAAAAAAAGTGTACAAGCAATTGGGATAACTGCACCCTGGAGAGGATTGTGAAACAAAACCCATTCAAAAATGTGGGGGAGATTCACAAAGAGTAGACTGCAGCTGGAGTCAGTGCTTCAAGAACCACTACGCACAGACGTATGCAAGACATGGGTTCCAGCTGTCGCATTCCTTGTCAAGCCACTCTTGAACAACACAGTGTCAGAGGCGTCTCCCCTGGGCTAAAGACAAAAAGGACTGGACTGCTGCTGAGTGGTCCGAAGTTATGTTCTCTGATGAAAGTAAATTTTGCATTTCCTTTAGAAATCAGGGTCCCAGAGTCTGGAGGAAGAGAGGAGAGGCACACAATACACGTTGCTTGAGGTCCGGTGTAAAGTTTCCACAGTCAATGATGGTTTGGGGTGCCATGTCATCTGCTGGTGTTGGTCCACTGTGTTTTCTGAGGTCCAAGGTCAACCCAGTTGTATACCAGGAAGTTTTAGAGCACTTCATGCTTCCTGCTGCTGACCAACTTTATGGAGATGCAGATTTCCTTTTCCAACAGGACTTGGCACCTGCACTCAGTGCCAAAGCAACCAGTACCTTGTTTAAGGACCATGGTATCCCTGTTCTTAATTGGCCAGCAAACTCACCTGACCTTAACCCCATAGAAAATCTATGGGGTATTATGAAGAGGAAGATGCGATACGCCAGACCCAACAATGCAGAAGAGTTGAAGGCCACTATCAGAGCAACCTGGGCTCTCATAACACCTGAGCAGTGCCACAGACTGATCGACTCCGCATTGCTGCAGTAATTCAGGCAAAAGGAGCCCCAACTAAGTATTGAGTGCTGTACATGCTCATACTTTTCACTTGGCCAAGATCTAAAAATCCTTTCTTTGTATTGGTCTTAAGTAATAGTCTAACTTTTGAGATACTGAATTTTGGATTTTCCTTAGTTGTCAGTTATAATCATCAGAATTAAAAGAAATAAACATTTGAAATACATCAGTCTGTGTGTAATGAATGAATATAATATACAAGTTGCACTTTTTGAATGGAATTAGTGAAATAGATTAACTTTTTGATGATATTCTAATTTTATGTCCACCACATGTACGTGACAATTTAGGAGGAGGCCAGTCATACACTGATAATGATTTCCTGTGAAGTACACTTTGCAATCCACATATGGTCAAATCGAATCCACCTAAGGTCTCCAAGCTCTATTCATGATATAAAATGTAACTACTCTGTAATATTACAGATAGGTATTTCAGGCATAAAACTAAAATTAAAAAACATTAAATTAATAATTACATCATAAGTGCAATTATGGTGCAATACAACCATGTCTCTCTGAAATGCAGTTAAACAGAATCTCAGGTGAACTCAAAGGAGCAAAGTCTCAGCTTAACTTTAGAGTTCTAGCTCTCCATCTAAATTCTGCATCCTCCAGACTACATCCTTAGAATGTTGATCAAGCTGTGGAACCTGTGCTTACAAGTCAGATGAGCCATCGGAGAGCGTGAGAGAGAGGGAAAGAGAGAGAGAACTGAAATTGAAACTGGAGAGAGATAAATTTCACGCAAGAGCAATTTCAAGGCTCCCCTGCAAAGAACAGACATCACAAACCGAATCCTGAACTAAAGCACAATAGTCAAATCAAACTCAAGCCTATCAGAGAGAACTGCTGACCACTCCTTGCACAAGGACACACAGGAGCCCTGCCGATATTGACCAACATGGCCTTGCACTGATTCACTTTTAAAGAGGAAAGACTCTAACCTATAATAAATAGCTTAAAACCGTGTACTCTTACTTTTACTTGGGTAACTTGAGGTACTTTTATTCTGCTATTTGTCCTGTTTGTATTTTACATTACATGCTTGTTTTAATTTTATTTTAGTTTTTATAATGAGTAGAAGAAAATTTTACAGTTACCTTCATGAGTAATGGTCTGCAGTATGTGAAAGATATCATTTTTGTTTTTGAGAGAGGTTTGAAAGAGAAATTGGTGTAAAAGAATATAAAAATCAACTTGTGAGATGAAAGATTCAACTGAAGAACAAATGAATCAAAGATAATGAAAATACATTGAAAATTCTCACCAAATCTGATGTTGCATTCATTTCACATCTGAAAACATTTGCTTGAGAAAATCTCAGCTAGACAGGGAGATGTTGTTAACTTTATCAACGCAGCAACTCAAGCTTTTACAGAAACAGCCAAGTAATGAAGAAATGAGGTAGGTGATGTGTGGGTACCTGCGCCAGCGTACTGCACAAAATGAAATTGACTGTTTTCTTTAGAATTAATGAACCTCCGCTCTCCCCTGAGCTCCCAGTGCATTGGAACTGACATAGAGGAGCTGGCAACCCAGAGCTCATTTTTCTGCCCAAACTAAAGTGCACTGTCACATTCAATGTTCTGCTTAGTCACCTGTGATGAGGATAAAGTAAAAAGAGCACAAAAAAGAGGGAAAATAGACTCAAGGGTTTCCCTCTCATCTCAGATAACGCATAGGAGTTTACCCAGCAAATACAACAAAAAAAAAATCCCAGTAAAACTCATTTAAACGACAGTCAGCAGATGTTATTGATGGAAATCTTTTCTGGACTCTTAAGAGTGAGTTTCAGCATTCAGTAATAAGGAAATAAAAGAATGTAATTTCTTTTCTGGTGACTTTTCAATGATCCATTTTGATCAGCAACAAAAATGTGGGTAAACAGCAGTGGTATATATGGGGAATTTCATTGTTCTTCGACGCTGCTTCCACCAACCGCAAAAGCAAGTATCTTATTCTAAAGAATTTATGTGCATGAGGTACGCGATTCAAAATTTACCTAGGTCTGTATGCATATGTATTGTGAATAAACAACACTCTCTCCACCTTCGATACCATGACTAAAGTGCCCTTGAGCAAGGCACCTAACCCCTAATTGCTCCCCGGGCGCTGTCGCAGTAGCTGCCCACTGCTCCGGGTGTGTGTTCACTGTGTGTGTATGTGTGTGTTCACTACTCACTGCTGTGTGTGTGCACTTGGGATGGGTTAAATGCAGAGCACCAATTTCGAGTATGGGTCACCATACTTGACAATACGTCACAACTTTCACTTTCACATTGTAATGTCTGCATGGATCACCCCCTAAATGGGACTCTTCCAGCAGCACGAGTGGCCATTGTGAATGATAACTTTGCTAAGCCCCATCTTAAAAACGTTAATGACCAATCCTACCTTAGCTACTGTTGCTGTCCCCGAATTTTCAAGTTTTGCTCTATTATTTGCAAAGTCTATGGAGGACCTGTGTGTAAAACAAAAGAAAATCATGGAAAGAATTCCAAAATATGGTAAAACGTTGATGCCGGGTCACTGTTAGCAGAGAAGATATCAAGCAGTACTTTTTTTCTTTTTTCAAATCTTTAAATAAATCATGAAAGTTCATGTTGTGGATTAATCTCTCTGCCTCATTTACAAAAGAACATCGCCAAAACTACTAGATTTGATCCAAGGTAAATACAACACTTTATTATTATTATTATTATTATTCAAATTGCAATTTTTATTTGAAGTGTCAAGCGTCACGATCACTGTGGTTTGTGTTGACTTGTTCCTTGTTCATGTAAAATAAATATACATGCATCAGGGTACTATCTAATCAAACATACTATATATGAAATATATTGTGTGATAGAGAATCCATCTCTACAATAATTATTACCCTAGCTGACCCTCTTACCACAGGACACCAGCTGGGTTATGATAGAGCTTGTGTGAAATCTCTGTGTAATCAGTGTGTGTACACTCACGGTATGCTTAATCAGTGTGTATATAATCATTGTGTCTAATCGCAGCTCTCTAAATTACTAAATAGCTCCAACTGTCACAATCAGGAAAAAAACACTCTGCCGCACAAGCAGATTTCATGACTCGCTGTATGCATGTGTGTGTGTGTGTCTCAGGCTTACAGAACTCGCACTTTTTTTCAGGCACCTCTTAATTCCCAGAGTAATCGGAGGAAGGAGGAGCTCTGAGACAGCAGCACTAATTACAGTGTTTTCTGGAGAAATGTTTCATGCTGTGGCCCCCTTAAAAAATCCAGAGACAAAACATTTTAACAAACAGCCAAAGATGATAAGGCCAGAAACCACAGAAAGGGTGAAAGGTTTTAACCCGTGTACGATTTCTATTTTTTGATGCTGAGATTCCAATTATGTAAATGTAAAAATCAAGTGTAGTGTTAGTTCTGGCAGGTCACGTCAGTCAAGTTTGCGTCAGTTGATGCGAGCTTGACTGACGTGACCTGCCAGAAGTAACTAACAAGGCCTATCAAAGCATCCATATATAAGGTCCATCAGTATTATCGGCAGCTTAACGCATTGCTCAGGAGCTTTTTACCCTCCTCCATCCTCAGCTCCTCCTCTCGTCCAGTCAGGACTTAGCCTTCTGATTCCTCTTCGAATCAGACTAATTCTTAAATTTAAAAATAAAAATACATTTATGTTGGTTATGTACAGTTTACCATTTCTCTCCCTGCTCTTATTCATGCCAGGCTGCATGTATGCACAGGGAATTCTTGGTCAGAATGGAACCATACCGCCATTCCAAACTGTATGATAAGTGTCAATCATATCTGACGATAATGGCCCTGACAGAAATAATTATAGTAATTTTGAAATTAACCTGTTTTCCATAAGTTTATCTAACCCATTTTGTGTTATATATATATATATATAGTATTATATATTTAATATATTATTAATTAGTTTTTATTTTTATTTAATTTAAATTATTCACATTTTTAATTTGTCTTATTTTGTTAATTTTTACTATTTTTTTGTCTATTTAAATTTATTCAGCTCTTTAAACAATTTGTTATTTAAAAAAAAGCACATTTTTGTACTTCACTTATTTTATTTCATTTAGTGGCCTTTGTCACAGTCACGTTTAGTTCTGTTTTGTCTTGTATAGTCTAGTCTTGTCATTCTTAGTTTATCAGTCATTATCTGCACCTGTCATCGTTAATCAGTTTAACCTCCTTCACCTGTTTATCATTTCATCAGTGTATTTAAGTTCCTGTCTGTTCTTCATTCATTGTCTGTCGATGTTTGTGCTACGCACACTGTAATGTGTTCTTATGATTAAACCTGTTTGTTGTATCGTTACCTTCGTCTCTTGTTCCTGTCAATACCCCAGTGTTACAGCCTTGGCAACATTTCAAATTTTTTATTAGTATTACAATTTTGGGAGAAATCAATAACCTTCTTATGGACGGTTATTAAACCAATAAATTGCCAGTAAAAAAAAAATCTATATTATTCTGTGCAAACATACACAACACAAAAATTACATGTTTTAAATGCTACAAGTGAATTTAGGCATCTTAACATTGTAATGTGTAGTATTTATATAGGGGTTCAAGCGAGTAGCGCTGAAACCCTATTGTAATTGTTAGAACTTCCAAGGATCACCATTCTCCCCAAAAAGTAATTGGGCAGAACAAGCCGCAAGTTGTAGAGACTTGAAACTTTGATGGAAAGTAGTACCAATTGGTCTGATGGTGGTGCTACAATTATCAAAAGTATGTAATTTCTCATATCTCCAAAACCGTTTGTTGCAGACTTAAGTGTCTTATATCATTGGATTCCTTGCCTCGAGACAAACAAAATGTAATCTAAGACATCTCAGTGCACAAAAGATTCCCTTGAGTCTGACCAACAATAATTAGCGGAAAAAAGTCTAAATTTCGATTCAAGTCCACGACTAAGTGGCAGTGGCCATTTTTACTAAAATGGCTATCCCTCTTGTACGGAATGAGATAAATTCACTAAACTCGGTTTACCTATGTACGGGCTCGGTCTGTGGTTGCATGAAAAAGGATGTGTCGACTGGCGGTGGTGGTGCTATAAATTTAAAAAAAAAAAAAGAACAGCTACACACTTTGTTCAATATGCCGTGATCCTCTATGAGGAAATTCGCGTATCTCGAAAAGTATAGCCACTGTCGGCCAATGAAATTTGAGCGGCTGTCAGACGAAGAAGATTGTAATGAAACTCTCTAGGCCTGTTTGACTCACGGCCCTAGAGGCCTGTGAGAAATTCAAAAGAAATAGGCCACCAGGTGCGTTTTTCATGTGGTAAAGGATTGAATATCATGCAAATTTTTCGCACATGCCCACAACATTTATACCATATAGTACTCCTCATTCTGAGCAACTTTGCCTCTAGGACCACCACTGTCATAAATATTGGAGATTATTTCAAAAAACTACTTCCGCAAACTAGTCCTAGGTTTTTGGCTCTACCTCAATAACTGTTAAAAAGCTTTTCCTTTATAAATTGCCTGTTTTGACAGTAAATGGTCTCTTCTATCTATGATCTAGGTGGTTACAGGCTAGCTAAATACAACATAATACCTTTTCACGCAGGTGTTTAAAGATCTTAAAGTGCTTGAACCCCGTCAATTGCTGCTTGCACTTGCAGCTATATTTATTTGAGATTTTCTAAAGATTACATTTAACGATCATACTTTGTGTTATCAAATTATTAGCATTTTAGTGACTATTGGAAGATGAACTATATGATCGTTTAAAAATATATTTAAAAATTCTCTAACTGATATGGTACCAATATAGTGAATGAATATAGTAATGTCTAGTATTCTAGCATTCTAGAAATAATCTGATACTTCACAGCATATATTTCAAGCTAATAACCTTGTGGTCCCTGCACAGCCAGAAACATATTTGTGGATGAAACTAACAACCCGCTGACCATGCCTCATTAATTCATTCCGTTTTTTCAGTCTTTAATTTTTGTGCCATCCTCTAATCATTTCTTGCACTTATCATGCCATGCAGCAGAGCTTCCACAGAAGCACTAACACATGTCTGCATTATGAATGGGAGAAGTCAAAGCAACTATCTTCCATTCAAGCTAATGACACAAGCACGCATTCGAAACATGAAAAGCATCTTGTGGTTTGATGTCCATGAGCTCTCCAGTCATAACATGCTTTGAGGTACCAAATATGAGCTAAAAATAAAGGCAATCCCATGGAGTGTTTTATTCAAAAGGCTTCACTTACAAGACTATTCGTTGGGAAAGAACAACAGAGGAACCTGCATCATGATGCATCATGCATTATAAACCTGCACCACATCATACACTGCAACTAGTAGAGATGCACCATTATTGTGCAGCCAAATATCTAGTTTAGTGCTCATCATCATGCAAAAATATCTGTTCGCAGAAGGCTGCGATCATTCCAAACAGTTGCTTCATTATTTATTCACAATTTATTTTATATTACTATCCCTTTTTATAAATCTGTACCATTTTGTGATTTTTTTAATCAAACACATTAAACTCTGATCTAGAATTTTTGTGAAATGAGTCATAAAAGATTATCAATATATAGGACAGCAGCCCGATTCTGGATAAATCGAGAATCACGATTTTTAGGTTAAAATAGAGATCACGATTCTTGCATGATTTTGAAACTAAACAATTTCATGTAATGTACTAGCAGTTCAGACTCAAAATGTTAATTGCTGCACTCCATTTAAAAAGTATTTAATTACTTTTTTAATTGGTTTTTAATGAATTATTCAATGACTCACTCATAAATACTGAATCTCTTGAATGAATGATTCAATGACAAATATATTTTTTAAAAGTCACTGGTCGCCACCTATTGATACAATGTTCATTTGAAGCATCAAGTTACATTCAAAAGGTGATTTTTACTCTATTTTGTATGCTAAGACAGTGTTCATTGAATTATTGTAACACAAAACCATGATACTGTTTGTGAAGCTGTTTCATTCATGACAACTGCTATCTCTAGCACTGTTTACACCTGATATTAAGTTGCATTTTGGTCGATTGGACCACAAGTGGACGATGCTAAACAGATGTAAATAGGCTCTAAAAAGTTTTAAGTTTGTCCACTTTCTACCAGAGGTAGCTGAAAGCATATTGGACCGGATTGCTTTCGTAGTGTAGACGCTCATGTGGTCGAATGTGTTCACCGCTTGCTCTACTCTTACTGACCTAAACATTATTGGTCAACAGCAGCGCCAATGCAGATTTGAATAGCTGTGATTGTACTTTACAAAGGTTCAATAGACAACATAGCCAAATTGTAGTTATTTAGGAATGAGATCAAGATCTTTTAACGATTAATCATGCAGCTCCATAAATGCTGGACACCTGTACTTTTGAAAATCGACAGAGAAATGTGTGGACTTGGAAAAAATTAACTAACATTATCTGCTTCTAATATTGGATTGAAACTTCC
This sequence comes from Opsariichthys bidens, assembly GCA_037194245.1. NCBI lineage: Eukaryota > Metazoa > Chordata > Actinopteri > Cypriniformes > Xenocyprididae > Opsariichthys > Opsariichthys bidens. The sequence goes on along the minus strand of CM074286.1, from coordinate 17,712,422 downwards.
ACTACAATAATGAAAAACAATACGAATATTAAACTATAGCAACATGGTAAACAAATTCTAATATTGGCTTATGCAAATTTAATCACTGATTGCATACTAACAAAATTCCACACCTGGGTTTAAGATATTCTGAGCTTTTTTTCATTTTAAAGATATTCACAGGTAAAGTAGCTATATAAAAAACTCTAATAAAGTCTCAGCATGGGCCACAGAACCCTTCAGATCCTCAGTTAAATGTGCTGTCTATCAGCATAAGTGCAAGATACAGAGAAGGCTTATTCTGCGCGTTTCGAGTTATTTCGGTAGAGCTGGTGTTTGAAACTGCAAATGAATGCTGCACCCTGCACTTACATTGACAGACAGCTGCATCTGGGAAGCTTTGTACTGCATCTGCTGCTGGCTTATGTAATACGTTTAAAATGGGCATCTTAGAGTCATTTTAGAGAACAGCTTAGATAATGGATGCATATTTTGTCAAATTTGCTCTATCACAGTCAGAAACACACACACACACATTTGCACTGTGGGACAGAAAGCGCTCCTTCAATCCTTAAGATATTCCAGCAAAAGCAACACAGAAACAGCCTTCCACCGTTATGCCAACAGCATCAACTGAACTGAGGTGTGAATGCCATCGAGGGTGACAACAAATCAGATTTTTTCTTTACAACATTATAATAGGGATGGCCAAATATTAAATAATTAGACTACATTATGATCAATAACCAATAAATTGCTAGTAATGGAATTCTACACTATTTTGTATAAATAAAATATTATAAACTAAAATCAACTATTTTAAATGCAACATACAGTTTTAGAAAGGGATATTCATTTTGAGATTTGAGTTTTTAAAGATTTATTTTAAAGGTAGGGCACGGCATTAACGCAGACGCAGTCTCAAAGCATGTCTCATGCCTCATGTCTCAAAGCACATAACATTACAATAATAATGAACATAACTTAAAGAGCACTGGCCTGTACCATCTGACTGCTGCAGATTCATTTCAGTGTTGATATAGTGTTGCCATTGAACCGCATAAATTCGAGTCACAAACCGTTCTGAGTATAACGTCACAGGTTTCCATCACTTCCAAGTTATGGTTTAACGGCATGAACATAGCATAAGCTCATTCTTTTGTCTTAGGAGGAAATGTAAAATTGGCTGCCGTTTGGGTTGTGGCACTCGTGACAAACGTCTAACCCGGCAAAAGCATGAAACGCACTGATGATGGATGATGATATGAGGGATATGATTGGCCAAACATTTTATGGTCCTACAACTTCCACAAATACATATAAATACATTTAGACCACTTAACTTATTGATTGCCATCGGGATGAGAAAAGAGTTTCAATCAGCATTAAAAAAAATGTTTTTGAAATAAATCACCTACCCTGGCTTTAAAGGCACAATATGTCATTTTTGCTGCTAAAGGTCGCTTATTCAAAACAAAGAAGTAGCTTGATGACGCCGTGAATGAGTGTGGAATAATGTGTTTAAGTGTGAGGCTGGAGTGAATGCTTATGAAAGACACCTGCGATACACACCAATCTCGAATCTAGCGGAGCTCTTATTATGATTACGCTGCAGTCAGCCGCTCTTTTCGTTGAGTGGCATATGTGAGGAAACGCAGCGCTGTTTTACATGATTAAAAAAATCACACTATATACATTTGAGTGTGTTGAAAGTTTAAAGTAGACTTGTTGCTTTTTGCAGTAATTTAGATTGATATTAGTAACTAGAAATCAAAGGTAAAGCGGATTTGACACCACTGACAGGCGATGCAATGACATGGTCCGTGTCCTGGTTAAAATGACTGATTTTTTCTGGATTTAAACATTGTTGGAAATGTTGGGATACAGTAAGTACACACGTCAGCAAAAATATATAACATTGTTCTAGTGGTTTTTGAATATTTTAATCTAAAAATCTTACATATTGTGCCTTTAAGTGAATGTTAGATGATGGCAAATGTAATCTAAAAAAAAAAAAAAAAAAAAAATTCTAAAATCTGTCATCTAAAAAACTGTGTAAATCTGCATGTACAATTAAACATCCAACATAATGTGATTCTAATAAATGAAAAAGAACATCTCTAATATCACTCAATAACTAATATATACTGATACAGTGTATCTATTTACTATTTCATATCTTCACATCATTAGGAAAGGGGATGTCCCTCTGTCACCCACAATATTCAGATTAGTGGTAAATGCAATTCTCAAAAGTCAACCTTATAGGTGGATGTAACGCAATGTTAGGTGACTACAAAGTGCATGCTTACATGTCAGTCACTAGAAAACGTTCTTTGCGGCATGCATATTTAAGCTTGCATGCATAGAACGTATAATCAGCCGTTTTAAAAAATGCACTCCAGTTAACCCACACCCAGTTAGGCTATAAACGTAACGAAGTTGTTCACAAGTCATGATCAGTGTTCATGAATGAACTTGGAATTGGGTAAGACTTTTAAAAACGCTACATTAAATCGATGTCCAACCTTACTTAAACAAATGTTCAAAATATTAGTTGAATCCGACAGGTGAAAATGTCACGCCTTCTCCTGGCAGGTGAGTGATGTAATGCTGAGCTCTGCATCCCGCGCGCCGCCACACACAAGCTCGTGAGAGTAGAGTAGACTTTTTGTTTTCTTCTGCACCTTTCAAGAAACAAGCATGCACAAAATTGCTGAACGTACCTTCTTCCACGCTGACATTATAGGTATTCCTTGAGCTTTCGGCTACATGGTGAGGATGGCAGCGAAGTTTTGAGAGTGCATGTGCTCCGTCGCCGCCCCGCGGGTGAAGATGCTGCGGTCCCCTGGAGGTGATGTAGCGCTTGTCCACGCCGCTGGAGGGCGCTGCGCGCTCAGACGCCATCTTGATGAGGTCGGAAATACGACAACGCATAGAAGCAGCATGACGGGATTTTCTTTGCAATTTTATGTTACATGTTAAATCTTGGTTTCTGATTAAATATGTAAAATAGTCTAAAAATAAGTGCCTTGAAGACGTGCCTAACTTGATTTTTGCCTTACCATCCACTAACCCAACCTAGCAGAACAGTGTTTTGTAATTGTTAGAATGGAGTGTACTTTTGTTTACGATTGAGGGAAAAAAGGTCATAATGATTCTCAGCCGCTGATATGTCTGTCAGAAAAGAAGGTAAGACAAGAGCATTGAATAAAAATGTATGACAGTGTCCACGTAACTTACTACAGCTCTGCACGTGTTTTATTGTTGACGTTTGTTTGTGTGTGTGTGTTTGTCTTTGTGTTTGTGTGTGTTTGTGTGTGTGTGTGTGTTTGTCTTTGTGTTTGTGTGTGTGTTTGTGTGTGTGTGTGTGTTTGTGTGTGTGTGTGTGTGTGTCAGTATTCCAGTCCAAGGTCCTGCAAAGATTGTATCCTGCAGCCCAAAATCAGTGTATGGTGCAACATGTTCCCCAGGAGCAGAGCACACCTGTGCCACCTGCAGGAAGACCTCAGTCCATCCCAACCAAAAAGTCAGGTCAGAGTTTGCTTCACCCCTATTATGCTATTTTAAAGGTTCCTGGTTTTGTTTTGGAGGTCTGCAATAGGTTTACATCCATCCAAGGTCAAAAAAACACTTTAATTTCTCATAAAATACATTGCAGAATCACCTTTGGATTGGGTCTTTCTAAGCCACTCCTTTCTGAGAGAGAGAGAGACAACTCTGCTCTGATTGGTCTACCATTTACAGCTTGTTTCGGAAACAGAACTATATCTGCCGCAATGTATATAACACATGATATGAAAGGTAATATTTCAAAAAGCATAATGGGGCACTAACAGGGGACTCATTCGACCTTTCTTTCTCTCTCTTTCTCTCTTAGGTAATGAGAAAAGTTCAGCTGTACAAGGGAAAAAGCTCTACACTGTTCTTCCTCCTCCTGAAGGCTACCTGATCGCTAGCGGGGATGATCCTGTAACACTGTCCAATCCAGATTCCATTGACTCTGAGAACAGCCCAGTCGGTGAGTTGGTGACAACCTTGTTCGATCTGATTAATGACACACCTCTTAGGTTAAGAACATAATCTCTTTTCCATTTGATTTGATTTCTCTCTCAATCACACATTCCAGTAGAAAATGGAGACCACTAGTTTTGGTGAAGTGACCCAAGAAATCCCTGCAAACAATCCTCACTAGTTATTAGTCACTGCAAATTATATTAGCCAGTCTACAGCTGTATCTTGATATCCTGTTTGATATTTTACTTTTGAATTATTTATACTTATTAATTGTGTGTTTTAAGGATTAAAGATTTGATTCTGCAACTCTTGTTGTGGATCCAAATGATCAAATCATTTGATTCAGTGGAGCATATTAGCCCCAGCTTCCAGGATAAATAAATAAAATTTAAATAAAAACTCAGGATTTTTCATTTAGACAAACACACAAAATTAGTCGTTTAATTCGCACAAATATCACAGAACCAAAAGGAATCGGACTGTTTGAGATATTTGATTTGTCATTTATGATATTTTATAACAAACTAACAAAATAAGGGTCTGTAGTAATCCTTTTTGTACATTTGTACTTGTACTGTATGACATTGAATTTTAATGACACCCAAAATATTTAATGACAAAAACTAGCAGCACCTCTATTGGAGGTGACATTGTTGCATCTTTTATTACACATTGCTCATCCCACCATCATGAGCCCTTTAGTTCAGGTGCTGTATTTGTGGTATAATTCTCTCCCCTTTCACTAAAAAGCTCTGTAGAGTACATCCTCCTATTGTCTTTTTGTTGTTTTTGATCTGAATAGACCTCAATAGACCTGCAGAGCAGCAATAACTCCGTTCACAAGCTCTCTCTCTCATATACACACACACACACACACACACACATACTGTCTGTGTTATTGAGGCCTTTCCTTATCCCTCCTTTATTGCAAACTGGTCTCATTGTATGTGTTGTATGCTGAGGAGCTGAATCTTTGCTTCCTGCGGTGTCGCTCAGATGTGCGGTCAGTTTCTCTGCTCTGAATACAGATGAAAAAAATCAATCGCTCAGCACAACTCCATGTGTTTGTATAGTCCTAAGGAGGTTGAAAAGACTTCAGAAAACTACTGATAATTGCCTCTTATACAGCTTGTGCACATTTCTTGTAGGATGCTTTTTATTTGAAAGAGTCTACTAAGAGCATAAATGTAAATGTAAGGAGGCTGTAACTGATGTCATTCAGTTGTTATAGTGAATTTATTTAAATCCGTTTATGACGAAGCAGCCACTTTAAACCTCTTTCTCCAGAGAATGGAGCCTGATGCTTGTTGGACTCACAACCCCTTTGTAATGAGTATAATACTGTGAGAAAGTCCATAATCCCCCTCACCAATGAGCCATTTTTGCATCTTTCAGACACAGATGACCATGAGTTACATAAGAAGAGGAAAAGGAGGAGAAAGAAAAAAGTGTCTCCCATTAATACAGGCAAGGTATCCACCCCTCCAGCAGAGGGCGCTGTACAGGGCCAGACAGATGCTGTACATGCTAGCAATGAAGGGGACGCTGGAAGCTCACTGAGCACAGAGGGGCTCAGCAAGAACAGAAAGAGGAAGATGAAGAAGAAACGTCACAAAGAGAAACTCATCGCTCTTGGACTGGTGCCTCATGTGAGAGCTGTTGAATTCACATATGAACAGAGTGGGCATGAACATTTAGAGGAGGTGCTCGACTTCCTTCGTACCACACAGGAGATCTACCTCTCTGATCGCAGGTCCTCTGGTAATGCATTTTATTGTTTACTTTTATCACTGTTTTCTATATTGAGGGTGAATATACTCTACTGTATAAATTGCAAGTTGGTAAGATTTAATGTTTTTGAAAGAAGACTCTTATGGCCCCCAAGGGTGCATTTATTTGATCAAAAATAAAAACAGCAATAAAATTGTGAAATATTATTACAATTTAAATACATGTCATTTATTTCTTCTGATGGCAAAGCTCAAACAACAGCCATTACTTTTCAGTGAAACATGAGCCTTCAAAATAATTCTAATATGCTCATTTGGTTTTTTAAATTTTTAATAAATATAAAGTCCAAAAGTACCGCATTTATTTGAAATATAAATATTTTTAACAATATAAAAGTCTTTACTGTCAATTTAATTCATCATTGCTAAATGGAAGTATAGAATGGTGCAGGTCACTTTGTAGGCCAATCGGCAGTTAGCCTCACACTGGTTCCCTCGACAAAAACCCAATAGGATTTTTCCATAGGCTTTTGGATTATCACACACACACACATATATATATGCCTGCGTATAAAAGTAATGAAATATACAAATAAGTATTCTTCTTTTCAGGCTCCTGTGAAGAAAGCGGCCCTTCTCTCTCCCTCACTGCAGCGGAGGCTCTATTCTCTCGTCTCTCAGATGGGACGCTGCCCTCTGCTGAGATCTCCAGGCTGTGTGGACTCAGGACTGTACTGGTGAATAATGAAGAGCAGTTAAAATCACAGCTGCAAGAATTCAGAGACACAAGCATTTTGGCTGCAGGTGAGTGAGGGCACTTGGACCTCCCATGTCTGAACATCAAGCATGTGTGTTTTTGTTCTATTCTAATAGTTGCAAACAATGGAATACAATTCAGTGATTCTAATATTAGAATTAATTAATTTTTAACATGTCTTCCCTTATTCATTATTTGATTTCACTGTCAAAAGACTTCTTTTTTTTTTACAAGACACTAACTAAAAATGCCCCCAAATACACATTTTGGGGTCACTAATATATATATATATTTTTAATTAACACTTTTTTTCTGCAAGGATGCATTAAACTGATAAGAAGTGACAGTAAAACATTTACATTGTTGAAAAATGATCAAAGGAATGAATTATATTTTAAAATATTCTAATGCAGACAATTTATTTAAAATAGTGTTTCACAATAATACTGTTTTTATTGTATTTTAGATCAAATAAATGCCAACCCCAAAGTTTTGAATGGTTGATGTATAATTCTTTTAATATATTTTTGTCTTTATTTGCATGACATTAACTGGATGCCACTCACTTGAAGAAGGTCATGTGATGACAACTAAGCATACTGCTATTTCAAATGTTTATAGTTGAATAGTGCTTTTCACTATGCAGTGTACTATGAATATTGTGCAGCATTCAGTAAGTAGTAAAGTAGTGTTCTATTCTCAACATAGCCAAAGTATCGCTCAAGGAAAAGCCACAGCATACAGAGTACTTTCTAGGAAACTTCTGGCTTTACATGCATCAAAAAACAACAATTGTGCCCATACTGTTTTTTTTCTAGCATGACACTTCATGTATGCGTGCGTGTCTGTGAAGTCAGATTAGACCTTAATAAGATGATCAGTGTTTTACTGAGGAGCTACAAGCACCCAGCGGATACAAGACATTCCATGCAGGTGTCCATGGTGACTCCTAAACATAGCCTCCGTCTCCACGACAACCACAGGACATAGCATTTATCCATTTTTTTTCCATTCCCATACACCATTATTTCACCAGTAGCTGCAGCAGGTCATTGAACCCTGTTACTCTGTTACTGCAGCAGTGAAATTTCCCTCAGATGTTCTAATAACCAAAATTTGTATGGAAATGCAGATCCAATAGTGCATTTTAATAAACCAGTTATTTTTATTTTTATTTAGCCCCTATTTGACCAGGTTGGTCCTGTTGTTTTTAATCTCTGGCCAAAATATCAACTCAATCCAGTCTGTAGGAAACGTAAATACGTGATACCTAAGTGTTATATTTAACTGATCTTTCTCGTTCTTGTTTTACAGATGAGGTTTCAGTGGTATGTACTCTTATTGAGTATTGGCTGACAGAGATTCTGCCCATACAGAGAGAGCAGAAGACATGATGCCCCCAGATTCAGAGCTTAAGAGGAAAACAACTGTGTATAACCAGCAGGTGTCTGTTTCTAATATCTCATTATAAAAGGGATCCTCAGTCAAGCTGTTTTATTGTCAAGGAGTTCAAGAAATTCAGGATCAAACGGCAGAAGCAACAATTTGGAATCCTTTTGAAGACTCAGAATGATATTCTGGTTTATTTTGCATTCACTTTAATAATTACTTGTGAAAAATATATTTTTTACACATTTTCTGCTGCTCATTCTTTCATCGTAGGGAACCAATAGACTCTCAGAGTTGTTCCAGAGAGTATGTTTCTGCAGTCCGAACACTAGAGTATTGTTTGTGTCCGTAACGTTGGCTCACCTTCCACAGCTCATTATGAGCCTCTTAGCAGCTAATTACCTTAACATCAGAGCGTCAGCAGCCCCTCTCTGATCTCAGAGCCTGTTTAGATCATGACATTTAAGCTTTTGCGCACTAGATTGCTAATTTCCCCAAGACAGATCCTCATTTCTTTTAGTTTTTTACATTTAATGAGCTACTTTGGGGAATCGATGTGACAAGCCTCTGTGACCAGCAGTGTGACTACAAAAATATGTCTTAGTGCAGCTATAAAGATATTTATTAAAGTTTTATTTCAATTCATGAGAGAAAAAACACGTGTCCTTGTTTCCAGTGACTGTTTGATATCCCTACCTGCATTAAGTGCAGTCCACTACCTACAAAGATCCATTTAAACTGGTCCTATGGCTTATCCATGACGTCAAGGAAAGATGACTTTAGCTAAACAAGCATCTCTAGACTGCCCTGCGTGTGTTTATGCTAATCTGAGGTATGCGAGGCAACCCACAACATAGGCTTTGATGACGTTGTAGGATCACATGGATCTGGGTTTGCTCAGATTGCTTTAATTGCTTCCCATTAGGTTACAGTGTTTAGAAATAATAACCCTTCTGTTTCTCTGAGAAATGTTTTTTTATGCCAGCTGGAATATGGGGCGGATGACACAGCAGGTGTGGTGGTGGAATTATAACAGCTGAAAGGAACAAAATAAAATTGCTAATCATCTTGTTTTAGCACTAAACCCAGCATGTCATCACACTAAAGGCTCACTGCAGCTTTTAAAAGCAGTTTACTGGTTTATGGATCAATCAAAAGATGAAAGGCAATCCTTCAAAGAGGTGGAGCAAATATATGGCAGTCATAAATGCTCAGAAAACCAATTGAAACATGCTAAATTATCTGCTACTGAGTGAGGATTTGTTTGTTTAACAGGTCCTTATAAAGTACACGATTTGTCAGTCCCCGGCGAGGCCCTCGACTCACAGACTGATCAAACATTGTGTGGCGGAAGGGTCTGTAGTACTGTTTTGGGAAAAACAATATTCTGCTGCCCCTTTTATTATGTTTTCTACCCTGAGGCGAAACTCCAGACAGGTTCGTTTTGCAGTGTAGCAACAAACAGATATTTAACCAGGTGAATAAGTGAGATGAAAAAGCTACAACATACTGTTTTTGTTTCTAGAATCTACACTGCCATTCAAAAGTTTGTGGTCTGGAAGAGGTTTTTTTTTTAAAGAAATTAAAACTTTTATTAATCAATCATTAAATGGATCAAAAGTAACAGTAAAACTTTTACTTCTTACGGAAGATTTGTTTCAAATGAATGCTTTTAAAATAAATGCTATTTAAGTTTCTATTCATCAAAGAATCCTGAAAAAAATTAAGTTGCCATAAAAATTAAGAATTTTTTTTTGTTATACAAAATATTTTTTGAAAATATATCAATTATATATATAAATATTATTTATATCACTATCAACATTGATACCAATAAAACTGTTTCTTTATCAGCATATTAGAATGATATCTGAAGGACCATGAAACTAAATACTGGAGTAATTGATGCTTAAAATTCAGTTTTGTCATCACAGGAATAAATTACATTTTAAAATATATTGAAATAGAATAAAGCAGTTATTACATTGAAATACTATTTCACAGTATTACTTGTCTTTGCTGGATTTTTGATCAAATGAATGCAGCCTTGGAAAGCATAAGCATAATTTAGAAATCTGATTCCAGACTTTAACAGTAACCACTGTCTTCTAGAAGACCTTGACTTCAGACCCCTCAGCAAGGTCGAAATGACAACAACAACTAACATGGAGTTACCTATAGAACTATTGTCTGTACCATAGTAATATATTTTTGGTGTATATATACCATGGTAATACTATCAGATTGGTTGGTATTTTTTTATTATTATTATTTATTTATTTATTTATAACCCTTTCCAGTTTATCTATATATACATACATACATACATTCATACATCCATATATATATATATATATATATATATATATATACACATATATATGTATATATATGTGTGTGTGTGTATATATATATATATGTATATATATGTATATGTATATGTATATTAAAATTTTGTTTGTTTGTTTTCATTCTATAACTGGGTCGTCTCTGACGAGTGTCAATAGACTATGTCCCTTTCCGGCTTCACACATGCTACACAAGGATGTCGTCCTTCACAACAACTTAACCTCACATCCCGTACTGTAGCAGCTGTCGTCATAGCTAGTCTGTCTAAGTGCATAATAGCCTCTTTTGGTAATCTCATTGAGAGGCAGACAGACAGATGGGGACCGTCTATATAAGCTATGATCACAGGAGGACTGTGATAGGTGTCCACTCCTACCTGAGTGAGCTCTGTGAAGCCTCTCTGTCAGAAAGGAAAGAAACAAGGAACTAAAGGAAGAGGTAGTCCTGCTCACAAACAGCGCTCCAAGGCCTGGTGACAAACTTGGCATGTTTTTTGGTCTGCCACGTCCTACTTCAGGATACATCCGCTACTTGCAGGTACATAAAAGAGTCTGTCTGGATGTGCAGGTTATGGATAAAAAAACTGAAGTCAGTCTGAAGTAATCATCTGAAGATGTTTATGGCTTTGTATATGTATTCTATATTTATTTACACCAGAACTAAGCATAAAGCTGATTGGATGTTGATGTAGTTTTGATTAATTGTCTTCTATAATTCAAGATTTTTTACAGCATTCCGCATGGAGTGATTCCAATCAGTACTATCTCAAATTAAGCCTTTAATCGGCAGTTTCTACATTACAGAAATGTTTGATGTAATTACAATTCTTTAGAATCCAGTCATTCTAGAACTATTATGATTTAAAAATATATTCGGCCATTGTTTAAATGTTTAAAAGTCATCGCTCAGTCATGCAGGTTGAGGTGTTCCTAATTAAACTTGATGTTTGTCAGTTCATCACACAGTTTAATCATGTATTTGCATTCTCTTTCAGACATCAGCAGTGCAGACTGTGACAAACAGGGCTCACGATCTTGTAGTGCAGAGGGTGGCTGTTGTTCTGGGTGCTTTGGGGATTGCAATGTCCGCATACAGCTCTCGCCAACTCGCTATTCACCACCGACCCTCCACGCGTATCCTTCATTGGATGTCCAAACCCGCCATTAATGTTGAGAGTCCAGGGTCCCCGTCAGCCCGAGCCCGTCTGGCTCCAGCCAATACTGCCATGGCATCCATCAAAAAAGATTTACAGGATCAACCAATCAAAAACCTAGGTGGCACCGAGCCGTCTGTGAAGACATCATCTGCCATATAAAGAAGAACCTTCAGCCATACATGGTCTTACTGTGTAAGATGGAGCATTAGTCAATAATTTAGTCAGTAGTGATTTGGAAAGTGCCTATGTACAAAAAAGCCGGTTTGCCCTGATTAGTTTGTTTATTTATGAAGTCAGCCACAGCTGCACAAATGATTCAGCAGATTATTATTGACTAACTGTTGGTCATACATTGAACTGACTTTGTGAAAGCCACTGAATTGTAATATGCTGAATCAAGCCCACATACTAGGCATATTTCGCACGTCTGTCAATGACATCCTGATTACTGCTCTTAGAAATGTATTTACAGTCACAATATCACCCACTATGGCGGGCATGTTTCCTAAGTTAAATCCTTTCCTGAAGATTAGGTCACTGAGTTTATTTACTAGGGCTTGTTAATGAGATGTAAACACACAGGTAGACTGTGAATGAGCGAGAAGCTGATTAATATGGCTTTAAAAACAGTACTGTATACAGCACACAGAATGAAACCATGCAGAGAATTGGGATGATTTTTTTATAAGTTTTGTATTATGTATCATCTTTTTAAAAGCTTTTTTAGCTGTTTTTATATGGCTGTAGTTGTAAATAGTTCTGATAGCAGTGTCTATCCTATAAACAAGAAATGCAAAGTATTGTGTTTGTATTTACATTTAATGCAAATAAAGAACTAACTTAATTTTTCTTAGCCTTTTTATTTGAAACCCATTGACTTATGATCTACAGTTTGTTTGTTTTATTGTGGCCTATTACCTTACAGTCTTTACAGTATCACTACAGTACAGTAGGTCAGGTAAGATAAACAAACTTCTGTTGCTCAGTGCTTAAGCCTGTAAATTAGGGTCAGGTCAGAGTTTATGCAAAACTGACAAGCTGCCTGTAGTATTCGTTGAGCTATATAAATCACAACTCCGACTAAGCTTTAAACCCTTAATAATATTGATGATGTTAATGAGGGGAATGTCCTCGCACGTGGAGTACAGTCACCTGGAGGCGTGATTGGTCCCTCCTTCAAAAGCTGAGGACAGTAAGATAATAATGCTTTAGATCTACTCACCGCTGTTTTCAGTAGTAGGCTACTGCTCAGTCCTCATGAGGGGGCAAAAGGACAGTTTTTAACCGGGCTTCTTAGTCACATCCTGCAGTCAAGATCTGCTCCCATCCGTGAGGAGGTGCGACTTCACCAGCGACAACATGTGAAACTTCCAAGTCAGTCTCGCTGAACTCAAGATCTTCAAGAAGGTGTGTAAACAACAGAAACCATTCAGTATTAATGTTTGCACTGTCCTATAGGCGTTTTGTATGTTATTCATTTATATAAGAATGATTTACGGTCATGTTCTCCTGTTGTGATTCTCTGTCCGTTGTAATCCATGTTGTTTCCTTGTTTTATTATCTTGGTTGAAAGTTGTATTATTATGTACATCATTATATTGGTTTAAAGTGGCTAGTTCAGTAAACTCACTTAAAGTAGGAGAGACCAGAGAGTGTTGTAACACGGGGTCAGTTAACAGAGTTTAACAACCCATTAGAAATGATTAAAATGATAAACCTATTGTTAATTAAATATTTTCTTTGCCTTTTTGTAAAAGCCTAGACTACAGCTATATTAATTAAGTTACACTTTATTTGTAGTTACATTGTAATTACTCAAATAAGTTCTGAGTATTATTAATTAACTTCATGTACTTATTATAGAGTTACTGTTAGGGTTAGAGTTTGGTTTAGGGTTAGTTACTTGTAATTGTGCATAATATACTGTTATTACTATAGTAAGTATATGTAGCAACATGCAACTACCGCATGGTAAAAAAAAAAATTGTTACCATTAATTAGACTACAAAAATATTAGACATTAAAAAACAAAGTAGTTATTATTAAGCTATTATTATTGTTTGTAGCCTTGTTTACTTAATAATGATTAAAATCGTTATAGTTTTTGTTTTGGTTGTCTCTGACTGCTAATTTAAAAATCCTGCATTGTTGAGAAGTCATTATGGAAACAACACAATTTACTTTTCCTTGTTGAACATACAGTGGTGAAATAACATTGTTTGGTGCTATTCTTTAGAGACCAATGAAACTGCCTTTTATCAGTAGTTTATCCTGATATTACATGACAACCAAATAGAGTAGAAAACTATGAATTTTACTGAAAACAAGTTTGTCAAACTTATATGTCTATCTCTCCCACTCCCTAGAACAATTTATGTTGTTCCCTAATCTATTTGCTCTATCTCAGTGTAAGTTTAGTATGCTGTTTATGAGCCTTTGCATTTTCATGCAAACTTTACCACAAACCTCATTCAAATTGCCCTACCTGTAGTTGTAGTAGAGCTTTCTGAAAATCTCAGAGACCTGGAAGAGGAGTTTGAGTGGAGATCATAGTGCACAATCTTGTTATATCTTTTGAGTTATTGTTATGTATCCGCCAGCACCACTGTTATTTGGATATTGAATAAAGAGTGCATGGGACATAGACCACGTAGTGCCACGAGTGCTAAAGGAACAGGTAAGGTAACACTTTATTTTGATGGTCTACTTTTGACATTCTACTAACTATAAATAACTTTACAACTACATGTCAGCTAGTCATTAGAATATTAGTAGACTTTTTGCTTAATATCTGCTAACACTTTATTTTGATGCTCCCCGAAAGATATTCTACTGACCATAAACAACTTTGTACCTACATCAGGGTTGCCAAGTCTGTCTCTAAGTGGACTTTGTGAGTTTTGTGAGAAAGGGCATTGGTATATTTTAATAAAACAGACTGTGTTTATGATTACTACTGTATAATTTTCAAGTTGAATGGTGTGTAACGCATACAGTGACGTTAAAATACATGTATTTTAGAAATGGGAGTGGCATATTTTGATTTGTTTTGATACAAACACTTAACCCTAACCTAACAGACTACAATCTACCAATACTCTACTGAGAGTTAGTTGACATGTAGTTGCAAAGTTACTTACTGTTAGTAGAGTGACTAAAGTGGATCATCGTAATAAAGTGTAACCATGAAAAGATTAATTTGTTTAATACATTTTTTGTCTCTTTCACTAGAGCAAAAAAAGCTGTTGATAACATGGGGAATAACTCTGGAAAAGAACGACATGGATCTTCAGGTAACTAGCTTGACAAACACACATACACAAATATTTGGATTGCCTGGTGTTTTATTGAGATCTGAGGCAATAAGCCTCAAGGTCAGAGACCTAGAGAAGAATTTTTCACAAGAAATAAAATAATGACAGAGATATAGAAACAAAAACAAAAAAATCAGGAATACAGAAAAGAGTGCTGTGTGAAGCATAGTTTCCAGGCACGTGACTGTCAAATACTGTAAAAGAAAGAACTGCTGGACAGTTATTAAATGTTTTAGAGAGAGAGAGAGAGGGAGAGAGAGTCATTATTGGCATACTGTATTGTGCATTCTTCTCTGTTATTGGTGGTGTCCAGAGCCCTCAGACTTACTGAATCAGCAAACCTTTCCCACCCAGGGAGACGAGAAAGGCTTCTTAATGAAGAACACCCACAAGCACACACACACACACACATTCAATCTAATCTGCTCCTATTGGTTTGTGTTCAGAAAAAGCAAATAGTGAAGCCTGCCTATTTTAAAAAATTAAATTTTTTCTTAAATGGTTAGTAAATAAAACAATATGATTCACTTTTGTCCATGGAGCACAAAAGAAGACACTGTGTGCTGGTTCCTCAAATAATGGAGCGTTCAAGCTTCAAAAATTATGTAAAAGCACCATTAAAGTGTAAACCTATTTAAAAAAGTTTAATTTCTGTGACAGACTAATCTACGCACACAAGTTATTATGTCAGGTAATGTTTTATTTACAGCGTTCTGAGAGCTCCACCTCTGTCTCTCTACAGGCATTGTTGTGGACACGTATGAAACACCTCCCACCTCACCATATAGTCTTGTTTCTACTTGGTCACCAACCACTCAGCTGGTGTCCATTTCCAACCGCACAAGCACAGCCACCCCTGAAACGGCTCAAGATGCTCTCAGTCCGCCACTCATCTCCACCAATCAGAATGATTCGCTGTTGGAGAGCAGGACAGGGCCTGCAAAAGAGGCTGAGGAGGAACATAAGATAACACAAGCATCTAGTCTGGCATCTCCTCCGTCTGGTGCGTGTGTCAATGGAGACAAAGAAGTGGACGCAAAACTCCTCCAGGAGTGTTTGAACACACTGCAGCTCGACAACACTGAAGAATCTGCACACACACTGAATGGTGAGTCAGACAGTCATGTTACATCCACTGATTCATTCATAAATTAGTGCATATTTAAGTGAACTGCATACACTCATAAACATGTTTAGGAAATTGTTGGATAAATTACTCTAATAACGCTCTAGCTACTAATTACATTTTCAACAGTGTAATTAGATTACTGTACTGCTAACTCTCTCTAAAAAGTATTGCATTACTTGTTACTAATTACTTTCTAAATCCCATATCAACCTCAACCAGTTGAACAATGAAAGGATAGATATGAAACTGCCCTTTTAATTCTTTCAAGTAAATAAAAGGACATCAATTATTCTTGAACTATTTAAAGAGAGATGGTAAGATTAAAAATTAGACGTAAAATTTTAATTTTTTCAATCCACTATAGAGTTATATAGAATCTATAGAAAAATTAGTAAAAGTACACCCTTACTTATTTTTCTATGGAAAAGTAATAAATTACAGTACTAATTACTTAGTAATCAACACTGTCTGCATATAAGAAGATATTCTCAATGTATTATATCTGAGGTTCTCAAATGGTGTTGCTGGTATGTTTGATCATGGACAGCATAAAAGGCAGTTAACCATATGAGCATGCATATTTATATTGGCTTGTTTTAAACAAACGAAGAGAATACATCAAATTGTCAAATCTTTTGTTGTTGGCCAATCATTTGGTCAACGTGGACAGGTTACATGACATTCTTGAAAACCATGAACAAAACAAGTGCAAGATAAAAGTAAATATAACCCACAGTGCACATTAAATAATTCATTCGCTTATTTATTTATTCATTCATATGCTTTTTGGGTTGTCATATCCAATGTTAAAACTGGGTCCTGAAGAAAACCTTATGTGAATCACTTATAGTTTTTATTTAATTAATTAATTCATTGTTTTTTGAACATTTGTTTCACTTTTATCATGTTGCTGTGGTTTTATAAAAGCAATAAGCCATTTGCGGTGATTTTACCACTGCGGTAAACCTAGAGTAACACACTTCCTTTAGTGGGTTATTGCTTTATTATGTGCTTATTAAATACTTGTATTATTTATAATGTGATAAATATTCAGAATCACATTTTTGTATGTTTTCAGATCTGTTACAGTGTTTCCTGGTGGAGAGGGAGAAGATGAAGGAGGAATTGAGAAGCTGTAAGGAAAAGATTCAGGTGAATCACACTTCATTTTATTTGTACCATCCATGTGCTCCCAGCTTGTGCTTGACACTTTGGTTTCTAAAATTCCCTCTTTTGAAGACAGGAAAACGCAACAGGAAGTAACATTATTCCCAGAGGTGCTGGCCAGGGAGGGTTTGATAATAGCCTGTCAGCTTTAGCAAAGGTTTATGGGACATGCAAGCCTACAAATGACTCCCTTCCTGTCATAGTTGAGAAATGGACATTGTTTTTGTCAGTGGTTTGTCTTAGGGTCAACATGGACCTAATCTGGTAGTCTCAAGAAAAAAATAAGATTAAAAAAAATATTTTTTTGACAGAAAGGAGGAGAGGAAGGCAGGGAGGATTAAAGAAGAAAGAAAAAAAGTGAGGGACAGCAAAGGAAATCATTGCATTTCTCTTAGACTAGCAGAGGTTTCTGAATAGATTGATTTAGCATTCATATAAAATAAAGAGAACATTTATTAGTTAGTTATAGCAACATTTAAAAACAGAACAGTGCTCTGGTCACAAAGCAGCTATACATGGTGTCGGGCTTGAAGAAGTAGGAGTGTTTGAGACACAGATGGAAACAGGGAGTGAACGGGACATACTGAGGGGGACGTGGGGAATTCTGTTCAGCTCCTGCAAGAACAAAACTTTTTTGTTTGGCCTCTGTGATAGTAGAAGTCAGCATGTAACGACTCACTGACCAGACAACAGAGTGAGTGTGTTCCTTCCCAGCCTTCTGTGAGTGCAGATATCTCTAAAATGCAAGTCAACTACTAAGTGCACTTACATGCATTTCAGTTGGGCTAAAGCAAAAACTGGTCTTTTTTTAAAGTCACCAAGTCAAATTGACAAATCTTTTTTTTTACTGGAACAATACATCTTCTCTGATGGCAGGACAATACTCCATCCACTCCAGGAACCTGTCAATCACATTAAATTGCAGCAATTATCCAACCAACAATACAATCCAATAAATTCACATTTTCTTTTTCCAGAAGCCGCTTCACTCTGATACACGACACAATAGGAAAATCGCAATTATCTGTTCATTTTGACTTTAAAATGTCCTATTGGCACTTTAGTCTGAAATTGCAGTTTTTGCAAAGTTTTTCTCCTGAAGAGTTTTTTTATAACGTTTTTGCAGTTGATAATGCAACTGTAATTTAATTTTGTCCATCATGTGTACACATTCATCATGCTGCAATAGGCCTCCGATACACAGAGCTGACGACACGCAATGTGTATTAATTCCTTCAAATATTTGGTTATGCATTGTGACATGTACTTAAACAGACATATGAAGGCTGTATCTAGACTACGTAAAACACACTGTACCTCATTACTGTGCATGTAAACGTACTCAATGACTCTCTTACACATTACCACACAACTTTCAAATTCACTCATAAGATCTATGAGTCACTCTTTGTAATATTCCCAGTTACATTTTGACCCGAAACACTCACACAATGTGAACAAGCTCTCTCTGGCCCCGCTGGACATTGCTAAAATGTTACATTTCGTGTGCTAACAATGGCTGTACTCACAGAACATAAAATCTGTTATGTGCGTGTTTGATGAGTGGTGGTGGGTCGCTCCATGCACAGTTTTTGTTTCACTCGTACACACACACGTTATGAACATAAGAAGCTGGCGGATCAGTTCCAGATGGACTGCGCTGAATGCTGGAGTCACACACTGGATTTGGGATCGGCTGGAAAAAGCTTTACACAGTGTATTAGGTCATTGTGTCAGACGCACTTGTCTGTGGGCACGTTTCTTTGAGTGTTGTAGTGTGTAAAGAAAGAGGGTAGTGATTATTTAGTGCGAGGGGTTGTCAAGTAGAGTGAGAGAGTCACACTCCACCCACCCCCACACACACTGTGCAAAGCCCCCAAAAAAGAGCAACAACTTCTTATCATCTGAGATGGGTGTGGTACTTCCTTAGAAATCCCTCTGAGTCAATGAGCTGATGTCTAAAACATCACCGCTTTCCAGAGAGAGGTGGGGTCATTTTCTGTCCTGTCGGCATGCCTGGGAAGCGATGAGTGTGAGCAGAGAGAGAGAAAGACAGAATTTAATGACTTTAACAAGGTTGGGTGTGTGCCAACATGTGTTAATGTTGTTTCACTCAATTCTTATCCATCAATAAAATGAATTGTCCTATTAGGACAATTGCTTCAGGATTTAAACAGGCTAATAGGAAAAGGAAAAATGCATGAGAATCTCTCATGAATTATGAACTCATTGAGGACGCATTTTCTTAACTAATTATCACTTGTGTTTTGTTTTCCTTCAAGCCCACTACACAACTTTTGCCCAGATTTTTGCCATGATTTACAGCCTGTAATAGTTGCTGAAAGTCAGAAGCAGTCTGCGGATTTAAGCCAGTTGGAGTTGACAAATTTCATCGAAAATTACATGGTGTATGATGGGCACAGACTCTTTTTAGCTTCAGATTCTGATTCCCTCCAATCGGAAGATATCAAACACGTTTGATAGTTTGAGCTACTTTTAGAACACGTATTGACATTTGGGTGGCCTTAACTACTATATACTTACATATACGTTCAACACCTGCATGCAATTACATTTATAATTACACTGTTGACCCATCCCTTACACCTTAACACACACTTAAACCTACCCATACCACCAAACCTGTCTCTAACCTTACCCGTATTCCACCTCAATATTAGCAGAAATGTTTTGCGATACAATATGAACATTGATATATGTACATAGTAGTTAAGGCCACCTAATATAAAGTAGGACTGACATTTGTCACGCGTCACATGTTTCTGTGTTTGTTGTATTTGGAACCAGATGAAGTGTGTGATCCTCAGGCGTTAAGTATATGAATTATAGATTAAAAGGATTTTCACATTTCAGAAAGCACAGAAACACCTAAATACCCTCCAATGCCTGTGTTTCAATATAAGAGAGACTCTTGTGTGTGTCAGAGAAAGTCTTGCTGTAATCAGCTCCAGCTGGGGTCTGGAGGCCTCAGAGTGATGAAGAGGGTCCTGAGACTTTCCCTGCTCTCTCTTTCCGCCTACTTTAATTCCATCCTCCTTCAGTGTTTGTTTAATCGCAGATGGGGTCTCCAACCTTTTTCAGGCTAAGGAACTAATATCTGACCTATACTAACATACATATAGTATCGTAAAGTATTTTAATATTTTGTTATGATGCTTACATTGCAATGCTATTAAAATGATCATTATAGAAGTCAGAGTCATGGAATTGAATAACTTCAGTTGAAGTTATATTATTGTTTAATGTATTTTCTTGATAATTGGCAGGCTTCCAGTTGGTCTTATGGCTCTTTTTTTCAAAGTTTTTACATAGTTGTTCTCCATCATTTCATCTTGTAAGTTTTTTATAATTTCTCATTAATTCTTCCCCACGTTTGGCCTTACCTTTTTCTGTATGCTTTGTATTATTGTACAGGGTTATGATCAACTCGCTTTACTGTACATGATTAACACACTTTGATAACTTTAGTAGTCAGCAGTTTGTGTTCATTTAAGTCATTTTTCCTCTTTGGCTGAATCAGTCGGTTGTAAAGAGAGAGAGACTAGAAATGAAAGAGATGATGAAAGAATAGTTTTAGATTTTAATTTGTTGTGTTTTACATATGTGACCTTGGACCACAAAACCAGTCATAGGGTTTTTTTTTTTTTAATGATATATATTCTGAAAGCTGAATAAATAATTCCATTAATGTATGGTTTGTTAGGATAGGACAATATTTGGTACGATACGACTGCTTGAAAATCTGGAATCTGAGGGTGCCAAAAAAAAAATCTAAATATTGAGAAAATCGCCTTAAAAAAAAGTCTTTAGCAATGCACATCCATTCACAAAAATTAATTTTGTGATATAGATTTGTGATTTACGGTAGGAAATTTACAAAAATCTTAAAGGAACATGATCTTTACTTAATATACTAATTATTTTTGGCATAAAAGAAAAATTGATCATTTTGACCCATACGGTATTGTTGGCTAATTGCTACACATATGCGACCGTGGTTTTGTGGTCTAGGGTCACAAATGTGTTATCATGCCTGAGAATCACTCTTGTATTTCTTGACATCTGACTGTTGAGCAATCACTTTATTGCCAGGACATGCTCAGGGCTGCAAGCGGAGTAAGATTCCTGTGTGTGTCTGTGTGTGTATGTGTGTATGAATATGACAAGGCTCTGGACCACTGCATGTAGATAGTACAGGATACATTTTACACCTTTGAAGTAAGACTTGTTGCTGATCTTGCTGAGACGTGAAGTACCATCTCAGATTCCTCAAAATAGCAGAGTGAAGTTTAATGTAAGCATATTGTGTGTGAGTGTGTGTTTAGCAAACAGTGAGAGGTGGACAGCTGCACAGTATGATCACCACAGCGGTGAGTTTCACAACAAACATTCTGACCTCATAGACTCACAGCTGAATTACATCTCTATCCAAGAGGAAAACATTCATGTCCTCAGTCTACTGCACTACTCTCAAAGACCTGCCGACCTAGTGTATATTTTGTAATGGAGCAATAAAGGAAGCTTGAATTGTATATATTTTTATATAATTCTCAGTAAGGTTTTCTATTTTATTATTCAATATTTTAATTATCTATCAGTCTTTCTATCTCTCTCTCTCTCTCTCTCTCTCTCTCTCTCTATATATCTCTATATATATATATATATATATATATATATATATATATATGTGTGTGTGGGCGGGAATTCCCTACGTTATGGGGACCAAATGTCCCTACAGGTATAGTAATACTAGTAAATTTTGATCTGGTGGGGATGATCTTATGGGGATTTTGATCTTTTGGTCCCCATGAGGAAACAAGCTTATAAATCATGCAGAATTATCGTTTTTGAAAATCTAAAATAGCAGAACATTTTCTGTGATGGATAGGTTTAGGGGTAGGGGTAATGTAGGGGAACAGAATATACAGTTTGCACTGTATAAATACCATTACTCCTATGGAATGTCCCCATAAAAAATGAAAACACAATATTAAATATAACCCTATCACTTTTCTCCGTCTGTAGGCAGAACGTGTGGAGTGGCAGCAGTTCCAGGCTGATCTGAAGGTGGCGCTAGTGGTTTCGGACAGACTGAGGGCAGAATCTGAGGAAGAGCTAAGTTCTTTAAAAGCAGCAATGCAGGACATGGGCACACAGCTAGCCAATGCCTTACAGGGTCGCCGGGAGGTCGAAGGTCAATTGGAGAGCCTCAGAGTTGAACTGGAGCAGAGCAAGCAGAAAATGAAGCAGGTCACAGGCAGCCACCAGGGTGCGCCGGCACTGAGGGGCCTGGAGAGACAAGTGGAGGCTAATGGGAAGAGCACTGGACCCGAAGAGCATCTGTGGACAGATGAGATGAAGGGAAAAAGAGAAATGCGCATCTCTGTTACTGCAGAGAACTCAAGGTGAGAATTATCCAAGTTCCAACATGTCAAAAATTTAGAAAAAGGGATCTTAAATATACAAAGGCTCAAATTTTCAGATTAAAATAATGTGCAATATAAATTTTAATATTAAGTCAACTGGTTACACTTTGCAATAAGAAGTATGCCCCGAATTCACAGTACTCATAAAAGAGTTGGCAAAAAGGACCCGGATGGCCTACTTCTTCCGGTGAGATTCTAAAGAATGGATAAATGGTGAATGTAGTACTTCCATATTACATTCATACTACACACATTCAAACTATATAGAACTTACTTTTTTAGCAGCCGTGAAGTAATTACTTATTCAAAATAAGTACCTACTCAAGAGTAATTTCGGACGCATCCCAAGTGTTTTTGAAGGAATCTGTTGAGTGAATGATTGACAGGAAGCTCACTCGTTACCACCTACTGATTTAAAGATGTAACAGTCACAGAATTAATCAGGATCTGACCGAGTTTTGTTGGAGAACTGAAGCAAAAGATTCAAGTAAATTCAAAATGAATCAAAAGCCTCAATTTTAGCTCTTCAGGCTAAAATGTCATGTAGTAGTTTGGAAATCGAGGTAATGGATTAGACTCGTCTGAACATGTTAGGATGGAATCGATTCCACTCAGGGGAAGTTCCACTCTACTTGTCACCTTTGAAATCTGCAGTACTCTCGATTCCCAACTGATTCAAAGAATCAGTTCCGATTCAGTGTCAGCTTGTCTGTTTATCGAGTGAGTCCCATCAAGAAATCATTGTGAGTCAGTCATTGTGTGCACAGTTCTGTGATGCATGCTGCAGACATATCTGATTAGAGAGCATTGTTTTGGTGATTCTAAATGATTCATTGTTTCCAGTCTGTCAAAGAGACAGTGTGGTGACCTATGTTACATTCATGGATCATTCCATCATTTTTCAGAAGTCTGTGCAGACTGCCCTCCAATAACCCTGATGTTGTTGTAAATGGTACTTCCCAACCCTCCGTTGCTATGACAACAGAATCTGTGAGTAGAAAAAGTAAAACATTTTCCCTTTTCTGCTTTTTTTTTTTAAATGTATCTGAAAAATTTAACAATAAAAATCGGTTAATATTGCCTAATAATTTGAGACTCCTCAGAGCAAGACTCAAGCAGCAAGTTTAGAGCAACAGAACAACATGACCAGCTCCATTAAAGGTATGCAAACAGGGGTTTCATTTGCACAACATCCTGTTGATTGGGTTTCGTTGAATATTTGTACCTTTGCTGGCATACCAGACTCATATGATTTATTCAGAATACGTGTCTGTGCATGTCTAACAGATAAGAAAGTGGAGAATTCAAACCCACAAACATGCAACTCTTCGGGTTTAGATGTGGCAAATAAGATCAACAGGACAAGGTGAATCAAATTACCACTGGCTCTTTTTCCGTTACCATTCGTTCATGAGAAACACTGGAATGGTAGTCAAATAATAGAGAATTGACATCCATCTCCTTTCCCATCAGGACACAGGAGGATTTCCCATCAGGACTCAGGTCGCTGAGGCTTCATGGAAGTTCCAGGCGAAACTCCCTGCTACGCTGGTGTCAAGGCAGAACTCAGGGATACAAGGTACTGAAGTGAACCAAACTAAACGAAATAGCTGACAGATCAAACTTGGCTGTCGGCCACACACCTAATTGTCTTAGACAGCATAGACCACCCACAGTCCTTTCACTGACCATCTGATGCACATTGTACACACAACTGAAAAGCACTTTCTCATTCCGGAAAGCTCTTGTCAGAGTCACGTGGGTTTTTATCAGTCTGCCTCCAGAAGGAAGCCTTGGGAGTCATGTTTACAAGTTACTGGGTTGGAACAGCGAACACTATTAAGAATCAAATAGTCACAGGACTTCCTAAAGTGCAATTTTGGTTTTGTTTGAGGCTCTTAATAGCAAGAAATTAAAGGGTTAGTTCACCCAAAAATGAAATTTCTGTCGTTAATTGTTAATGTTTACAAAATTAAAATCCTGTCATTGAATTTTCTGTGACCACTATGGTTAAACCTTAATGTTTGAAGCGACGAGAATACTTTTTGTGTGCAAGAACAAAACAAAAATAGAATTTTTCAACAACTTCATCTACGTTCTTCCAGGTTCTACATCAGTATGCCGACTCTGTAAGGTTGAACCACTGTAGTCACATTGACTATTTCAGTGATGTCTTTACTACTTTTCTGGACCTTAATGTGGTAATTACATTGCCTTCTGTGGAAGATGAAAAATGTTCGCTTGACATCACATGCGAGAACCAATGAGGTTCATTCTCGTGTGTTACGCAGCAACACACAAGGTTTGTTTTCGCACGTTATTCAGTTTCAGTTGAGGTCAATTGTGTAGCTGTCTATGGATGGACAGAAAGTGCTCAGATTTTATAAAAAACATCTTCATTTGTGTTCTGAAGATCACGGTTTCCACAAAAAAAGAGCATTTATTCACAGTACTCATAAAAGAGTAGGCAAAATGGCCTACTTCTTCCGGCGAGATTCTGAAGAGTGCATAAGATGGATACTTTACTATCCCTGCAGTTCATTATTAGTTCATGTTAACTAATGTAGTTAACTAATGAACCTTATTGTAAAGTGTTACCGACAAAAATAACTGTGGTTGGTCACTTTATATATCCGTCACCCAGTCTCCTCCTGTCTAACTGGGTGGTTGTTGGCCAATAAAAAGCTGCAATAAAATTGGACTAATCTAGAATATTTGCTTGTCTCTCTGCTGCCTCCTGTCTTTCCTGCAGAATATTGAGATCACAAATTTCAGCAGTTGCTGGGTGGACGGTTTGGCCTTTTGTGCGATTTACCACAGTTACCTCCCCTCTCACATACCGTTTGACAAACTCAGTCCAGAGAACAAGGTGATACACACATCTTACACATGCTTGCATGCAAACATATTAACATGAGGGTTGTTACCATGATGTTGATGTTGATTTTATCCTTAGAAAGAGAACCTCACTCTAGCATTCCAGACTGGAGAAGGTTTTGGAATCTCTGCATCACTGGTGAGATGATTGAGTTTCTTCTAAGCTGTGTAATTTAATTTCATAACTCAATCCCATAATTACTCCACCCTGATTCATCCACCAAAACTAATCAGCCAGTGCACAATTAATTAGTTCCAGCTTGAATCGTTCTGTCAGATATTGGTACTGACTTCAGAATATACAAGACATGAGAATGAAAAACATGACTGGCCAGATGTGAAAATGGCTCAGTCATGATTGAATACCCGTGAGAAAAATTTAGATATGATTGATCAGATATGTAATTGACTCTGAAATGAATGGCTGAACATGATAATTACTCAGAGATGATTGACTGATTATGTAAATGCCTCAGACATGAATGTATTAACAATCATGATTGACCAGATTCATAAAATGACTCCAATATGATTCATGGAAATAATACAAACATGAATGTTAGTATGATTTTGTAGTATGATTAGTACGAACCTCAGATTCAGGAGGAACAATGCGGTTTTCGTCCCGGTCGTGGAACACTGGACCAGCTCTATACCCTATCTAGGGTGCTGGAGGGTTTATGGGAGTTTGCCCAACCAGTCCACATGTGTTTTGTGGATCTGGAGAAGGCATTCGACCGTGTCCCTCATGGCACCCTGTGGGGGGTGCTCCGGGAGTACGGAGTCCGGGGCCCTTTGCTAAGGGCTGTCCGGTCCCTGTATGACCGGAGCAGGAGCTTGGTTCGCATTGCCGGCAGTAAGTCAGACCTGTTCCCAGTGCATGTTGGACTCCGGCAGGGCTGCCCTTTATCAACGGTCCTGTTCATAATCTTTATGGACAGGATTTCTAGGCGCAGTCAGGGGCCGGAGGGAGTCTGGTTTGGGGACCACAGGATCTCATCCCTGCTTTTTGCGGATGATGTTGTCCTGTTGGCTCCATCGGGCCAGGACCTTCAGTGTGCATTGGAACGGTTTGCAGCCGAGTGCGAGGCGGCCGGGATGAGGATCAGCACCTCCAAGTCTGAGACCATGGTTCTCAGTCGGAAAAGGGTGGCTTGTCCTCTTCAGGTTGGTGGAGAGCTCCTGTCTCAAGTGGAGGAGTTCAAGTATCTTGGGGTTTTGTTCACGAGTGAGGGAAGGAAGGAGCGTGAGGTTGACAGACGGATTGGTGCAGCTTCTGCAGTAATGCGGTCGATGTACCGGTCTGTCGTGGTGAAGAAGGAGCTGAGCTGCAAGGCGAAGCTCTCGATTTACCGGTCAATCTACGTTCCTACTCTCACCTATGGTCATGAGCTTTGGGTCATGACCAAAAGAATGAGATCCCGGATACAGGCGGCCGAAATGAGCTTTCTCCGCAGGGTGGCAGGGCGCTCCCTTAGAGATAGGGTGAGGAGCTCGGTCACTCGGGAGGAGCTCAAAGTAGATCCGTTGCTCCTTCACATCGAGAGGAGTCAGCTGAGGTGGCTCGGGCATCTGTTTCGGATGCCTCCTGGACGCCTCCCTAGGGAGGTGTTCCGGGCATGTCCCACCGGGAGAAGGCCCCGGGGAAGACCTAGGACATGCTGGAGAGACTATGTCTCTCGGCTGGCCTGGGAACGCCTCGGTGTCCCCCCGGAAGAGCTGGAGGAAGTGTCTGGGGAGAGGGAAGTCTGGGAGTCTCTGCTCAGACTGCTGCCCCCGCGACCCGGCCCCGGATAAGCGGTGGAAGATGAATGAATGAATAGTATGATTTTGTGTGGTTGTTCATTTGTGACTAATGTTTCATTGTGGTTCCTCAGACGGTGGAGGAGATGCTAAAAGATGATGCGCCGGACTGGCACGGAGTTCTGGAATATGTAGAGAGCATCTACCGACATTTCGAGATGTGAGACTCTAGATGTATACAGTACACGTCTTGATCATTGGCAGTGATCACAAATGCTTTCAAAATTTCACCACAGCGACAATACGGCCTCGGAGGGGAGCGCACAACTTTGAACAACAAGTGGACCTTAAAGTTCATCTTTAACTGCTGGTTTGTATTTGAGACTCTAGATAAGAACGTTTGGCTGGTTGGCATGGCCCGCTAACTCTGCCATGTATTCTGAATTATTGCAAGCAACAAATGAACTGCTTGTTTCATTAATATATTATACTGAAGGGCTCTTAAAAGTGTCAAATGAACTTAAGTTGGCATTAAACAGAGCTTGCAATAGTCTTTTATTCTCTATTGTGGCGTATTCCAGTGAAACGTCTTCACAAACAAGAAAAAAATGGAGGCCGGGACATGAAAAAAATGATTGGATCACTGTGGTTTGCTATTGCTGTGATCTCATGTGAATGACAGGTTGTCCCGCCCTCGCACCAGAAAAGAGAGTTTGAGGACCTGAGAGGAAGTCATTGTGATTAAAGATTATGAGGGCACATGAATTTAAAAAATATTTATATAATAAGTCATAATAAATACTGAAATATTACATTAAATTCAAGTATTGTCGAATTTGCTGTCATGGTGATTGTGTGCTTTCTTATTGTGCCATTAATCAGTCAGCATTTATGATTCTGTTGATTAGCTCAAAAATGATGTCTAAAACTGAGAGCCTAGAAAGGAAACAAGCAGGTTGCGTACTTCTGAGGGTCCTGCATTCATCCCACACACATAAACTGGAATTCTATTTAATGTTCAAGTATAATAGACCTGAGTAAATCCTAAAGAAGAGCGGAGTGTTTGTGTAAAGGAGGGGTGTGAATTTGATGAGGAGTGTCCTGTTTTTGTTATCGCTTCTTTCTGCCCTCTGTTGGTTTTAATGTGGAATTGCAGGGTTCGTCGTCAATTTGCTCTTTTTTAAATTCAGACACAGTACGACATGGACCACGTTGTAAATCTCAAATCACAGAAATCATTACCCCTCTAGGTCTGTGTGTGACATGTTTTATTCACCGTGATATTAAAATCTGATTAAGGAGCAGAGCTGATTCACAGCGGTTAGTGTTTTGTAGATATTAAAGGAGAGGAATATTCCAAAGAGAAGTATTAATAAATAAATATTTTTATTTTTATTCTTTTGTTCTGTTTTTCTTGCTGCTTGTTCAGACGTGTAATATTTACTAACCAATGAGGAGTGAAGCATGGCAAAACTTGAGAGCATTTCAATAATTGCTCCTATTCCCACATTTGTGGGAATAGGAACATATGACTGACTTTTCCTTAATTAAAGTGTGGATAAAAGGTACATGTGTTTAAATGCACTTTACAGATTCAACAGCCTCAAATGCAAGTGGTTGCGAGAAATTATTTTGGTACAAAAATATGCATTATTACTTTCATTATTTTCTCCCTGCCATTCCTTTTTATATTTAAACTCCTCTATGCATTTATTTAATCCATTCGTCTAAGACGTGGTTTGATGGATTTATAAGTCACTCTTCCTGTTTTGAAATAAATGAATAAACCAGCTGACTGACATATGATCGTTGTATTTGACTACTTCATTCCACAGGACAGACACGTCAGAATGAAAGTTGTGTGCTTAAGGGAAAATAATTCTCCTATGAGGAAGCAACTTTTCATAATAAAAGTCATTGCGAGAACGCTTGCTTAAATATACGGAAAGGTCTTCCTCTACCCTTCTAAAGTCTATTTCATCTGTTTTTTGTTTTTGTTTTTTTGTTTTTACTTTTTTTAACTTATTTTCCCTCTTTGTTTTTTTTTACTTAAAATTTTCCACAAATAAAAACCAAAAATTAATAAATAAAAACAATCAAAAGCACAACGTGTCAAAAGGAAAATGTAACACTTGAATGTGTGACGACATTAATTAAAAAAAAAAAAAAATACGTTATGATTTCATAATGTAGCCTATTTATTGGAAGGGAAAATATAAATTATATAATATTATATATATATATATATATATATATATATATATATATATATATATATATATATATATAATATCTCCTCCATCATGATACTTGATGTATATATATATATATATATATATATGTGTGTGTGTGTGTGTTATATATATATATATATATATATATATATATATATATATATATAATATCTCCATCATGATACTTGATGTATATATATATATATGTGTGTGTGTGTATATATATATATATATATGTGTGTGTGTGTGTGTGTATATATATATATATATATATATATATATATATATATATATATATATATATATATATATATTGAAATATTTATATTGATTATATAGATTTACATTGTTCTGCAAAGAACGTATAGAAAGAAAGAAAGAAACAAAGAAAGAATTTTTTTATTTCATCGTGACAGAAAGACAGTTGAATATGACAAATTAATCAAAAAGGCTTTTACTTTGAAAGGGAAATATGCCGCACATACATCAGCGGCTTCACACTCTTCCACGTCTCCCTGCAACCAGGAAGCAAGAATGAATAAAGCAAACAGACTCGGTAAACTCTGGCCGCCTGTCATTGTACTGCCTGTCATCTGCGTGTTCTCCAGTAACCCTCACTGATCCGCGATCATCAGCACGGTGAGTGTAAATAGACCTGAATGTGAGCTGTTTTATTCTATCATATTGTTTGTTTTGCTCTGACAGATCAGTCAGGTGACATGTACACTGTTTTATGTCAGAGCAGTCAGGCTGATTTGAACTAATTTGATCTCTTGAACGTTTTAGGAATTTTAGTGAGGTTTAAATGCTGTGAATGAATGAAAGAGCTCCATTCATACGGAGTGAATCAGGGTCCTGCTGGTGAAGGTAGAGCCACGTAGTGCACGTCCAGGCTGAGTAAGGATAGGACACACCCACATACCTGTGAGTTACATTCATTCACCTGTGTGTCTGTCTGTGCTGAAGGCTCTCAACATGCGTCAGAAGATCTTGGTGACAGGAGGAGGCGGATACATTGGCAGCCACTGTGTTGTGGAGCTCATAGAGGCTGGGTATCACCCCGTGGTCATCGATAACTTCAGTAATGCTGTCAGAGGTAAACAGACTTCAAAAAGTCACTCTACACCGCAGGCGGTGCCCTGAACACATTGCGTTACAAAGATCCTGCACACACAGTGGGCTCTTGTGTGGAGTATATCTAGTATTTGCTGGGCGAAGCAATACGCAGTCTGTGTAACTTATTATTATTTTTTTTTAATAATAATAATAAGTATTTAACAAATGTTTCCTTACTTATAATATTAAATATTTATATAAAAATTGTAATAATATTGTTAATTCTGTATTTTGGTTTTGGTAGCTGACGAGTATTTCCTTGTGTATTTTTAATTCCCGCCGTTCTTTGTGGATGTGTGTTTTGTTGAGGAGAGGGTGATGTTCCCGAGAGCTTGCGAAGGATAGAGAAGTTTCTGAATACTCAAATTGAGTTCCATGAGCTGGACCTTCTGGATAAACCTGGACTGGAGAAAATATTTAAAATGGTAAAAATGAAAATAGTGTTTTCTTGACTCTCAGATCAAGCTACTAATTTCTGAACCGTTCCGGTTAAATGTGTAACAGCGGCCCCTAGTGGTTAATTGTTTCATTGTTTGTCTCTGCGTTCCAGCACTCCTTCTACGCAGTGATGCACTTTGCAGGACTGAAAGCTGTGGGTGAATCAGTAGAACAGCCTTTAAAATACTACAGAGTCAATCTCACAGGAACCATTAATCTGCTGGAGGTAAGAAAAGTGTCTTTTGCATGGAGTGTCCACGTGAATCTGATTGCTGAAATGCAGATTTTGTGCAGTTAGGAGTCTGTTTGTGCATGTTAGTGCTTTCGGCTCTTTAAGGAATGCCTTGCTGTCTGAATCAGGTGATGCAGTCTCATGGGTGCGCAATCTGGTATTCAGCAGTTCTGCTACCGTCTATGGAGACCCCCAGAAACTCCCCATTGATGAGCAGCATCCAGCGGGTGGCTGCACAAACCCTTACGGCAAGACCAAGTACTTCATAGAGGAAATGATCAGGGACCAGTGCACGGCAGAGAAGGTACCCGAGCGCTCTGTTATGATGCTTGCGTCTGTGTGGCAGGTGTGTGACTGATAAAGTGTCTTGCAGGACTGGAATGCTGTGCTGCTCAGGTACTTCAATCCCATTGGTGCTCATATCTCAGGACAGATTGGTGAAGATCCACAGGGAATCCCAAACAACCTTCTACCTTATGTTGCGCAGGTAACCTGTTTGAGCACTTAAAACACTTTAATTTTCATCCAAAATTGAAAATTCTGTCATTAATTACTCCCCCTCATGTCGTTTCATTCATCTTCGGAACACAAATGAAGATCTTTTTGATGGACTCTGAGCGCTTTCTGTCCCTCCATTGACAGCCTACGCAATTGAACTTTGACGCTTCAAAAAGTCCGTAAAGATATCGGAAAACGAATCCATATGAATTAGTTACCATATATGGGTTAGTCCAAAGTTTCTGAAGAGACTGTTCCTTTATATGATGAGCAGTTTGAATTTAGGCTTTTATTCACATGTAAGTTTAAACATGTTTGCTTGACGTGCAAGAAAGATGAGGTTCATTCTCGTCTGTTACGAAGCACGTTTGAGCTTCCGCAAGAGGTTTGTTCTCGTGCGTCTTTCAGTTTCAGTTGAGCTCAATTGTGTAGCTGTCTATGGAGGGACAGAAAGCTCTCAGATTTCATCAAAAACATCTTCATTTGTGTTCTGAAGATGAACGAACGTCTTACAGGTTTGAAATGACATGAGGGGGAGTAATTAATGACAGAAATTTCATTTTTAAGGTTTAGAAGAGCCACGTGTATCTGTGTGCATTGTAAAGGATGTTGTTCTTTTTCACTTTGAATGGCAGGTTGCTGTCGGCAGACGAAAACATCTGAATGTGTTTGGAAATGACTACAACACACTTGATGGAACAGGTTACTGAGAGACTGTTTTCAGCATGTTATTTTTGTTTTAACCGATGTCTCTTATTTATTACTTTTTTGAACTTTTAATTTGGTTTTTACTTTTTTTATTTTAATTCATATATTTATGTGCTGTTAACTAAAACCACTGAACATTGTTTTGAATTGAATTGTTAATTGAAATAAATCTGAAATAAAATATTTGATGGAAAACTTACCCTGAAATGAAATTTAGAAAAGTTCCCTTAGCATTTAACTGGGGAAAAAAAAAAAAAAAAAAAAATTAAAATTTAGATTATTTTGGTTTATTTTTTTTAGAGCTGTCAATTTCTGTTTCTGTTTTTATTTTAATTTTAATATTTTAGGGATGTCTAAGTTTGTACTAACTGGTATCATTTAAAAAAAAAAAGAGTGAATTTACAGTTCTCAGCAGTGTCTCATGTTCTTCCTCTTCTGTCAATGGCATGTTTATGTGTAATACATGTGGGTTTCAGGTTTTATAATATACCGTCTCATTATAACCATGTTATGTTAGTTTTATTTTTAGTTTACTTTGTAGTCATGCAAATTTAGTTTTTTTCCAGTTATGTTGGCTTTTACTCTTGCTAACAAAATTGTTTCCTTTTCATTTTAACTTTCAGTAAAGATAATAACACTGATTAATTCTTCCTGGCTAGGTGTGAGGGACTACATCCATGTTGTTGACTTGGCAAAGGGGCACATTGCTGCCGTCAGGAAACTGAAGGACAGCTGTGGCTGTAAAGTACGACATTTTTCTTCCTCTTCAATGTACTCAGTTTTTCACATCCTTTTTTCTTAGTTTTCCTTATTGTCCTGGTCTCTGTGTAGGTTTATAACCTTGGCACAGGTACAGGCTACTCGGTGCTACAGATGGTGAATGCCATGGAAAAAGCTTCAGGTCGAAAGGTGAGGGGTAAAGCACACACATAGCCCGAGGTCACCTTTGTGAAACCGCATTATGACGGTTTTTTTGTTTATTTTGGTCAATTTTCCTCTGGTCCCAGATTGCCTATCAGATTGCCCCTCGGCGGAGTGGGGATGTGGCCTCCTGCTATGCAGATCCAAGTCTGGCAGAAAAAGAGCTGGGCTGGAAGGCTGAATACGGCCTGGAGAGGATGTGTAAGTCTAAACTGAAATCATTTTTTTATTCTGCAGTTTGCATGAATAGAAAAACTGGCAGCTCATGATTAATCTGACGGTTTTATCTAATCACACAGGTGAGGATCTATGGCGCTGGCAATCCCAGAATCCCACGGGATTCAGTAATGGAACACTGCCTTGAAACTGGATGAATGGAGACTGTTTCTTATGAAAATAAGGGAATTGCACTCATGACAAAAAAAAACTAAGCCAAAGTGGGACCATGAAGTCATTTTTAATAATTATCTGTAAAATCATTATATTACAAGACATCTGAATCTAAACTAATGATTTTTAATGTTGTAACCTCACTTGCATTAAAATATTTTTTCAGCATTTCACTGATTGTTCTGTATAAATCTTTATTTTTTCGGGGGGGGATTTTAACAAACCATGCTTCAATAAAACATCTTAAACTGGAGTGTATGGAATGAACGTGATTCCCTGTCAAATCAATGGCGCTGTTTCCTGTGAGACGAGAGGGTCAACATAAGTGCTAAAAAAAAAAATTCAAATGGGACATTTCTTCATTTTCGAGGCCAGAAGCTGTACGTGTATTGGTTTTGCTGTACGGGGGCGCGTGTGCTTTAAGCGGTTCTCCGGTCCCGGGCGCTCCGGACACCCACGTCAGCAAAACGTTTTTCCAGCACAAACGGGTTTCGGTCTTTCGGGCAAAGCAGGAAGTGAAAGCAGTTCGCCCTGATAACAAAAGCTGGAGAAATACATCCAAAGTAGGCAGAGAAATGGAGATGGTTTGTGAAAGTGGGACATGTCGACCGTATCGGAGTGCGGGTGACGCGGGGCATCTGTGAGTATTATGTTTAAGAGACTGGGGGAAAACGGTGCCCGGGTAAAGAGGGTGGGCGAAGGGGACCAGCACAAGGCTCGGCGTCAACCTGCGGGTCGTCCGAGCTCAGGTGGTCCGAAATATGAAAAAGGTCGACGGTGTTGCAAAGCCGGGTGTTTTGCGTTTTAAAATCCAGTCTGAGGTCGGTTCGGTGGGCGGCTCTCCACGGACGACAGGGTTCCCGTCAGAAACCACCCCACTGCCTCCATCCCCTCATCTGACAGTTTTATTCGTAATGTAACAAATGCTATGTGTGATTAATGTTTAAATGCCTTTTAGTGAATCACAGGCGTGTGTGTCCGCGTTATCTCAGGTAATACTTTTCTCCGGCGGGCGTTGTACACATAAGGGGCGCAGAGCACTTCCATCTCATGAATTCGGCTACTTTTCGAGCGTTTTCTCTGTTGCTACGGCTTCTATTGCTTTATATTAATTGGGTTGGTTGGTTGGTTATTTATTTATTTATATATATCTTGCAGTGTAACCCAGTTTTTGGTATTCGTGTGCGCTTGCCGCGAGGGAAGACGAATGATGGAGGGATTTAAAACGTCCCCTAATTTTTCTTTATTGCCATTATTTCAAGCTTTTTACGTCAGCGTTAAACTCGCGTTTCTCGTCTTCTCTTCCTCTTTCTGGATTTCGTCTTTTTCTCTCTCCCTGCTTCTCTCCCTCGTTACCCGATGCGCAAAGTCGGGTGTTGCCCCTTCCACAGCGAATGTACATGATTGACAGGTGTGTAGTCCAATCAGAGAACAGTAGGCGGGGTTTAATCGCCTCTTTGCGAAATAAACTCTCTGCCAATACGTCACACTAAGCACGCTCCAGAAATACAATATAACTGAGTAACAATAAGTTAATTAGGCTACCCTCATAAAAAGATTTTGAAGATCTCACTTCTTTTTTCAGGCCTGTTCACAAATGGACCAGTGCAGATATGTCAGCCATTCACCAGAGCTGTTTGCTGAAACAGCTGGACCAGCAGCGGCAGCAGGAGTTGTTCTGTGACTGCAACGTGCTGGTTGAGGGTCAGATTTTCCGTGCACACCGCAATGTCCTGTACGGCAGTAGCGGATATTTCAGGATGTTGCTCTCTCAGGGAGCTAAAGACACTCTCGAGTCTGTGAGTGCTTCTTTTGATGTCTTCAGCCCTGATATCTTTGCCATCATCCTGGACTTCATTTACTCTGGTCAGCTGGAGCTCAACAGCTCCAACGTCATAGAAGTGATGTCAGCAGCCAGCTACCTGCAGATGAATGACGTCATCTCTTACTGCAAGGCATTCATTAAATCTTTCCTTGAGATAAGTGCAAAAGAGGACGATGAGAATCGGTATTTGTGCCTGTCGGACAGCAGTCCGCTTCAGGACAGACGTGAGAACGTCATCGAGCCGTCCAACATGTGTGACGTAAGCATGAGCTCTCAGACCAGACTCTGGGATGAGCAAGAGGATGAACAGCCACAGGAAGACTTCAGAGGAAGCAGCCCGCAGCCCTCAGGGCTTCAGCAGAACTCTCCTCCACAGTCCAGTTTGGAGGCACAAATGGAGGAGGAGCAGTACAGCTCTGTGCTCCCTGAACGCAGGAGAAGAGGAAGCAGGAAAAGAACCGCCACCAGTCGCTTGGTAACAGAAGACACTTCTCTCATTGACCTACAGGGGGTGGTATCACACTGCTCTCAGAAAGCAGACGAGCTGTACGCCAGCCTTCCGTCTATTGTTGGAGTAGTTGGGGTGTTCAATAAAGGTAAGCGTTTAAAAGTTTTTTTTTTTTTCAGGTTTTATTAAGAAAGGATGCATTGAATAAATCGAGCTTTCTAAAGATATTGTTAATAAAAATATATTTCGAATAAATTCTATTTATCCCGTGTTAAACAGCACAACCGTTTTCAGCATCGGTATAAAGAAATGTTTCTTGCGCAGCAAATCAGCATTTTAGAATGACTTCTGATGGATCACGTGACACTGAAGATTGGAGTAATGAAGCGGAAAGTTCAGCTTTGCCGTCAGAGGAATAAATTACATTTTAAAATGTATTCAAATAGAAACTGTGAAACTTTTCAATTGTAGTCATGTTACTATTTTACTGTTTTTATTATCTTAAGAGATTATCTTTTAAAACATTAAAATCTTAGAGAAGCCAAAAGTCAAATATACATTCTATTTTATTCTTTTCTGTTTAATATAAATATAAAGGTTTTTTTTTTCTTGTCCTTCAGCAACACTTTCTCTGCCTCAAACCATTTTCACAAAACACATTTTTCCATGTTCATTTCGCACAAATCTGTTCTATAATGATGAGCCGTTCTAATCAGGTTTTAATCAGCAGCCAAATCTTGAACTGCAAATGCAAAAAATTTCTCCTTAGCCTTTATCAGACATTTTACCCCTGGTTCTTTCTCTGTATCTCTATGATGCAATGTTTCTGGACGTTCTGGGTAAACAAGACATGTTTTTTTTTTTAAAGAGGCTTAGTTAGTTGATGTGTTGATACATGAAAGGGATCTGAGCCTGACATTCAATTCCTTGTTCTTTCTCTGTCTCAGATTCCACTCCCTCTATGCGTTACAAATGTCCGTTCTGCACGCACACAGTAAAGAGGAAGGCAGACTTGAAGCGTCATCTCCGCTGTCACACAGGTGAGCGTCCGTATCCCTGTCAGGCCTGCAGCAAACGTTTCACTCGCCTGGAACACCTGCGCAGCCATTTTGAGACGGTGAGAAACACACTCATCTTCACACATGTCCGGTCCATTAACACCTCCACAGGCTGGACATCCACATGCTACTGTTGGCCATTAATTCATCATATCTTGTTCTTCCTGTGTGATCATTCACAATAAGTCAGGGATGGATTTAGTCAAATGTAATAAATACGATTATTTAAAATTGTATATGTTTTCAGTCTGTTAAACTATATATATATATAAAAAAAATGATATTGATGTGAGACCTAAAACATCCCTCTCCTTTTTAACACTTGTGTTACACAGATTCATCAGGCCCGTAAGCTGGTGTGCAGGAAGTGCAAACGCCATGTAACCGAAGTCAATGGGCGAGTGGTGAGCGAGGGAACCCGCAAATATAGGCTATGCGACGTTTGCATTCAGGAGAGCGGCTACAGTGAGTTAATCACAGATGGGACTGATGGAAATGAGGAGAAGGAAGGCCTGTTGTTGAGTGTGGAAGAGGACATGAGTGAGAACAGGCAAATTACATGGGTCATGGACGACGATGACCTCGCGGAGGATTCTGGAGCAGATCTCATAATCCAGGAAGTGGAGGACAGTGACGAGGAAGCCAGTGGAAAATGATATGTTTGTGATTGTGTGTTGGCGGGGAAATGAGCAAGAGCTGTCTTCTTGACAGTTTGACATCTATTATAATGTCATAATGGGAAATGATTGTGCGTTTTTGTACAAATAAAAACACTTTCTCATTAAAAATGTAAAGTATTTAAAATATAACTGCTTTTATAAAAGTACAAGTATATTTCTGTAATTTAAAGTATATTTAGTTTATTTCAAAAAGGCATTTATGGGCAAATGACAATGTGGTAATTTAATATAGATCCAAGGCTGATACAATGGGATTTTTCTGTAATTTAAAAAACAAAAACTTCAAACTTTACTTAATGCCAAGGTTTACATTTATCGTTTTATATACTATGCTGCATGGAGTCCACGTGACCAACTTTGTGTGATGTGTAACAGACTCATTTATTTATTTAAATCGCAGTCACAGGCTCAACTTAAACATTGTCTAAATAAAATATTGTATGAATGAATGTATGTGTTTATGTTTCTCTCTGGAAATATATATAATTACCATTTGTCTTATTTCACATGAAAATTATTTTTGGATTATTTGGACTAAAGAGGTATTTTTTTTAATAGATTCAGTGTGTGTAAGAATTATTATTTACATTTAACCAGAATAAAACGCAAAATCATTTGCTAATTCTATATTTAAACTGTAATTTAACAAAAAAAAAAAAAAACATGGAATTTTTCACTTTTGGGCAAACAAGAAAACATTTCACTTTCCTCAGAGTCGCGATGATTCTGATTGGTGCAGAGGAATGATGGCGACAAGCCTCTCGAAATCGGTTCTCGTATTATCGCGAGATCTGAGTTCGTATATGACATTATGACGTCATGGCTAGTGGGGGCGTGTGAAGATGGCGGCGCTTGTGATGAGAGTTGGTCCTGGTCCTTTCGCTTATGTTCGGGTTCACCGACCGGGTCTGCACTCTATTGCTGGGCTCGTGCTAAGATCCGTAAGTGATTTTTGCTGCTCCCAATGTGACGATGTTATTTTGCTTGTATTTGCCCTTTTTGTGCATGTGTATGTTTATGTTTGTCTATTTTTTGATGTGTGATTTGACAGGTCAGTGTGTCTGCCACTCAGTCGCTCCCACAGAGGGTGAAGATTGTTGAGGTTGGACCCCGAGATGGACTTCAGAATGAGAAGGTGAAGATCTCTCGGGTTTCTGAATAAACCTTCATTCTGTTTTGATCTGTTTTGAGTTTGCCAACTGTCAACATTTGTGACTCAGTGTAAAACTTGATTTCTGAAGGGTCTGTCAGTCCTGCAAATATCATGGCATTTAAGTACTTAACTTAAGTATAGTTACGTATAAAAATTTTAGTTGCCTTTCAAAGAAATTTAATATTAATATCTATTTATAATTATAATGCAATATAACAATATATAATAATATTTTT
Source organism: Opsariichthys bidens (assembly GCA_037194245.1). Taxonomy (NCBI): domain Eukaryota; kingdom Metazoa; phylum Chordata; class Actinopteri; order Cypriniformes; family Xenocyprididae; genus Opsariichthys; species Opsariichthys bidens. Next base: position 17,673,431 of record CM074286.1, on the reverse strand, counting down.
ATTTATGCTCAATTCTATAAAATTTTATCTGATATAAATTCTATACATAACAAAGAGTGTGAAATTTAAGGGGGTCTGAATACTTAACGTACCCACTGTGTGTGTGTGTGTGTATATATATATATATATTATATATATTATGATTTTTTTTCACCTTTAAAATATTCACATACGTCCACAAATATGTATGTAAATGTATGTCTGCGAATGTGTCTATAAAATTCATCGAAAATGACGTGAAGGTGAGAAAATCATGGAAATGTATTGGTGTGAGAGGTTCTGGGAACCATGTGATGTGAAATGGAGGAGCTATATAATTTCTATTAAACACAAACTGCGTTCGGCAGACCATTGTTCCCGCTGAGGTGAAGATCCGTCTGATTGATATGCTCTCTGAGGCGGGACTTCCTGTCATTGAGGCCACAAGTTTTGTTTCACCTAAATGGGTACCTCAGGTGAGATACAGTGCACACCATTGAAGCATGCAAACATTTCATTTAATAGACCTTCATAACTTATAACACCATAAAATGTGGAATTATGAGAGGATCTTTGATGTAAACATTGAAGTTTGGCTGCATTTGATTGGCAGATGGCTGATCAGGAGGAAGTGATGCGTGGTCTCCACAAGAAACCTGGCGTGAATTACCCTGTTCTAACACCTAATCTGAAGGGGTTCCAGGCTGCCGTGAGTCAATAACTACAGACTGTCCTGTGCTCGTGCTGTACTACATATGTTTATACTACCATTCAAAAGATTCTGGTCAGTAAGATTTAATAAAATTAATTCAGCAAGGATGCATTAAATTGATCAAAAGTGATGAAGATGTTTATATTGTTACAAAACATTTTATTTTAAAAACAAATATTATTCAGCACAACTGTTTAAAACCGATGATGGTAATAATATGAAAATGTCTCTTGAGAAAACAATGATTTTAAATGGTCGTACTGTTTCACAAAATTGCAGTTTTTACTATAAAAACAAACTTATGTTACGTAATGATGTAATGCATAAAATTTTACATACATATTTTTTAATTCTCAGGTGAAGGCTGGTGCTAAAGAGGTGGCAATATTTGGTGCTGCATCAGAGCTCTTCAGTAAGAAGAACATAAACTGTTCAGTAGATGAGAGTCTCGTGCGCTTTGAGGAGGTGGTGAGAGCGGCCAAACAAGAGGGAGTTCCTGTGAGAGGGTAAGACAACCTCGGATTCCACATTTCAGTTCTTAATTATTTTTTTGAGATTTTTCCATAACACTGTTTGCAAGACATTAAAGTTAATGTGCTCTTATTGTTGTAAAATCCTCTTTTGCTCTGTTTTTCCTAGCTATGTGTCATGTGTGCTGGGTTGTCCATATGAAGGGAAGGTATCGCCAAACAAAGTGGCAGAGGTTGCTAAGCGACTGTATTCCATGGGGTGCTATGAGATTTCACTTGGCGATACCATCGGAGTAGGCACTCCAGGTGGCATGACGGAGATGTTGAATGCTGTGAAGAAAGAGGTTCCCGTGGAGGCTTTAGCTGTTCACTGTCATGACACTTACGGACAAGCGCTCGCCAACATACTCGTGGCGTTACAGGTGAGTGAGTTACGATATTTGTCTTGTTATATTGTCTATTCAGACCTGCTCTTTGCGTACATATTGTGCGTTCCGACCTTGTCATTTTTCACATTCTTAAAATGAGCAACTACTTTTTCAACTACAACACACTTTTGTTTCCTGTGCTTTATTCTAGAATGGGGTAAGTGTCGTGGACTCATCCGTTGCAGGGCTAGGTGGCTGCCCTTATGCCCAGGGGGCTTCTGGGAATGTTGCAACTGAAGATGTGGTCTACATGCTGCACGGACTGGGAATCCATACTGTAAGTCCCAGCTTGACCGTTTCTGTGTTTAAGATTCTCTTATTATTCTCTCGGGCCCTATTTACACCTGTTTTGTTCGATCGGCTCACAAGTAGACGAGGGAGACACATGCCTGTTTGCATCTGGTCTCTTTTTTCCACTTTTAACCACTTCTATCCCGATTTCTTCGAGGGAAGGGTCTGTGGGCGGGTAAAAATATGGGTTTTGTCAGATCTTTTGTTCTAATGGATGAAATAAACTCACACAATTTTCCATTCCGAGCACTGTGAGTGTGTGTTAGAAATCAGGAATGGTGAGAAAACATTGTGCTTGATATGTTTTTCGTTAGATTAGATCAGTAGGTGGAGAGTAGGCTGTTTGAATGTATTCGACCATATCAACAGTACAAAAGCAATGTGTTTTTGACTACCTGTGGAAGTGGTTGAAAGTGGACAAGCTCAAAACATTTTAGATCCTGTTACCAGCTGTATTTAGCATTGTGATCCGATCGACAAAAAACATATCTTAATACTAGGTGTAAATAGAGCCTCAGCCATTTGCAGCTGCGTTCTAGATTTTTCTTTTTGAAAGTTCCGGTCTGGAACTGCATCGTCTTACTTGCGCTAACCAAAACAACTTGGTTTAACTGGTAATGTCACACCTAGGGACTGGTTTTGCTGGTTGATCTTCTGCTTTGTGGCTTTCTGTAAAGTATGCCACCAATTAAAAGTTTGGTGTCAGTAAGTTTTTATGTTTTTGGAAGAGGTCTCTTTTGCTCACCAAGGCTGCATTTATTTGCTCAAAATACAATGAAAACGATTGTGAAATAGTATTGCAGTTTAAAAATAACTGTTTTCTATTTGAATATATTTTAAAATGTAATTTATTGCTGTGTTGGCAGGCTTTCGTGTCACATGATTTCAGTCAGATGATCCTTCGGAAATCATTCTAATATACTGATATGCTAAATTAAAGAAACATTTCTTATTAATAATATCGGTGTTTAAAACAGCTGTTCTGTGTAATATTTTTGGAAATCATGAAATGTGTTTTTGAGGTTTAATTAACAGAATTTAATTTACAATGAACAGCATTTATTTCAAATGGAAATCGTAACTGTCACTTTTGATGAATTTAATGCATCCTTGCTGAATGAATGTATGAATTAAAAAGAAAAAAAAAAACCTTACTGACCACCACAAACTTTTGTTCAGTAGTTGTACTCTAAGGGACTATATTAATGATCAGCTTCAGAGAGAAAAAATTAAAAAAAAAAAAATTACAAACTGAAAATTAATTAAACAAACTGTTCTGCCTTTACTTTTGATTTTAGTAATCAAGAACCTGGAAATTAGAGACTTGTAAAATCAGCAGCCAATCTATGCATCATGGCATCGTTTTCATTTGTCATTAGTCATTTAACATTTTGGCTCTCACAACAATCCGAACCAAGATGGGGTCTGAAAATTGTCATGAAAAAAATTGTCACAAATATATCTCTGAAGTTGGTAAAAAAATAAATTAAAAAAAATCTGCAATTATACCACCCTATTTAAGATGTTGTTTTTGTGTTTCAGGGAGTGGACCTGCCCAAACTGTTGGACGCTGGCTCATACATCTGTCATTCACTCAACAGAAGGACAAATTCAAAAGTAGCTCAGGCCTCCTGTAAGCTCTGAAGTCTTCTTTCTGTAAGTGATCGTGGTGCCTGGTTTCACTCTAGTGGAGCTCACACTATGTTATCCCTTTGTATGCAGTGAAGCCTAATAATTTACAGCATATTTATATCTAATAAATATCTCTAATGGCAGTGGAGCTGGACTCTGAGGATGAGCACATCCATTCTCTACTGTGAATGTGGGAATTAATCTGGTGGTGGAAAGGACGATCGTGAACTCATATCGCCTAATATTCACAACCAGACAGCCCCAAATCATTCTCCTGTGCCTTGATGACTGATAATCAATAAATACAGAGTAACATGTTCATTTCTTATAAATTAATTAAATATTTTATCCACTGCTGAAGGAAGATCAACTGATGATGACTGCATCACATTACTAATGAGGCGTCACACATGTCTGATATCCCCAGATCTTTGTTTGCGTGTGCCATTTTGGCCCATTTCGAAACGGAAGTAACTGTCAT